>JAREIS010000447.1:0-314815 GCA_030060385.1 Muscicapa striata striata | reverse complement strand
ATACTATGTTTACAATTACTTCCCAATACTGCAGAATCTTATTACTATGTCTAGTTTTGTCCCCAACAAATCTGTGACTCCAGTGTCCCCTCCAAGATGGAGAATGTGAACAAGAAGAAGAAAGAAGTGCACCACACCCCATTTTCTCCATCTTGGCCTTCGTGGCTGATAATATAAACAATCCCAAAAACTACTTTTCCTACGTGCTAACTACTTAATTCACACCCTAGTTTCTCTAAAAGTTTGCATCTCTTCTCTGAGTGGAGGTAGATGATGCCACGGAGCAGGATCCAGCCTCGAGACCCCCCCGGCCTCACTTGGGGATCCCAAAGGGTTGGACAGGGGGTTCTTGCACCCCCCAAAGGGTCCAGAGGGACACCCTGAGCCCCACAACCAAGGAGATGAAGCTCAACAAGGGAAAGTGCTGGATTCTGCACCTGGGATGGGGAAACCCTGGGACAGCAGTGCCACAGAAAGGCACCTGGGAGTGTTGGAGTCAGCGAGTCAGGGGTCTCTCTGAATTCCTCAGGGAGGAATCAAAGTGCAGGGATTGAATTAAAGCCTTTGAATGGATTGAAGTATATTAAGCCACTCACACATAAAGTAGATGTTTAAGCAGAAGTTAGTAAGTTTTAGGGTGAGCTCTAATGCTTTTAGTAAGTAAAAGGTTTCAAATGCCAAAGTTGCAGTGAGAGTTCTCGTGAAGGTTGAAAAACATTTGATGTTTTCAGCAGGGGTTCCAGGCACATTCTAGACAGTACTTAGACATAATAGAGCTATAGTAAGAGTATACAATGTAAAACATTGATATAGTAGTGGTGAAAGTGGCGAAAATAGAAGCGGTGAGAAAGGTTTGAATCTCCTTCTCAAGAACTGTCCTTTCCATGTATACTCTTGTTCAAATATTCTGTAGACAACTATCTTGGGTTTGAAGGACTCTTAAGAGGTGATTAGCAGCATGCATTTCTGTCCTCCAGACCAGGACAATTCCTTTCTTTTGCTTTCTCCCCTGTGCATGACAGCCTGAAGCATGAAGTGATAGAGCAAGAGGAAATGGACTGAAGTTGTACCAGGAGAAGTTTAGATGGGGTATTAAGGTAAATTTCTTCACTGGAAAGGTTGTCAAGCCCTGGCACAGGCTGCTCAGGGCAGTGGTAAAGTCACCATCCCTGGAGTGATTTAAATGTGTAGATGTGTTGTTCATGAACACAGTTTAGTGTTGGGCTTGGGATTTTATGATCTTGGAGGTCTTGTCCAACCTTAATGATTCAGTAATTCTACAATTCTGAGATGCTTGCTGGTTTGGTATATATTTTTGGATGCATGAGTATACGAACAGAAAGGTGCAGTTGGTATTTGAAACCTCCCATGGTAAAGTTTTGACATCCACTGTCGGGCACAGTCTGCTTTCACTTGTGCCTAAAATCATTCCAGGTGCCAGCACTGAAACCAGCATGGCCAATGTAGACATTATTTCCTGTGTTCCTGTATATAAGGTTTCCAAAAGAAAAATAGAGACATTCAAAATGATGATAAAAGCAAAGTATAAATCAGAGTCAGAGCAACTGAAAAGCAGGAGTTATGTGCTGAATCACTTCTGTGCTGGGAGGCAGGGAGCACATATTGCTCAGAGCTGAGAAACACAGTAAATTACAATAAGAAAGAAGAGACTTCAATCAAGCACAATTTGCTCATAATTTAAGGGACAATAGGACATGTTTATTTAGAATTACATTTACTGCTGTTTCCATATGGGGGGGTGGGAAAGAAGCTCTGGAGTCAGCAGTTGCAAAAGCCTACAGGGTAAAAGGGACCTATTTTAGTTAACAAGTTGTCAGTCTTTAATAAATTATAGTGTAACAGCTTGTTTTGATGCAATTTCTTTTGACACTGTTAGATTACAAGCTGTTTATTGCATTCTTCTCCCTGGGCTGTTCCCTGGATGCTGGCAGGGAGTCAAGAGGTCAGAGGTCTAAAGCCAGGAGCTAAAGGATTTGTCATCATTTAACAGGCCACTTGTTGCTACATATTCTGCAAACTGGGTAGTGCAGCCTAGCAGGACAATGTGAACCATTTTGTATTTTATTCCTCCAAAAGAGTGGCTGGGTCTGCAGAGCCAACCTGACATCATCAGTTTGTGCCAGGGGGTGGTGGGATGCAGCAAAATATCCTCAATTAGCATGATGATAATGGTTGTGTATACATGCACTCAGTATTCTGACACAAACCTTCAAAACACAGTGAGTGATGGATATGACATCAGCAGGTAAGAAAGCAAACCTGCTGTTCTGGGTCATCACAGCTGTGCCTCAAATTCTGCTCTAAGTTGCATGAGTGTAACTGGAGGAGAATTGTTCACAATCCCTGCACAATTCCAGTCCTTTTCCACCGCTCCTTGTTACACAGTCACACCAGGGTTTCTTTCCTGAAATATGAAAAGAAAGTTAAATTGTCAGCAATTAGTACACAATGAGATACTGTCTGTAAGAACCACATGAACGTGGGAAGGCTGATATACTAGGAGTCTGAGTAGACACAGCTGACTGAAAAAGTATGTGAACTGGATGACTTTTCTACAAAAGAAAAATGGGAAAACTTTTCCTGCAATTGAAGCCAAGAATTTCAAGCTCTAGGAGTGTGGTTATTTATGAAGGGAATTCTTGTAAAGAAGATCTCTTCTTTGAGAAGGATTGTCTTTAGGAAATAAACCCCCGAAATACTCATATTTTTAAATTCTTTCTACATATCATATTTTTACATATCAGAAGAGCAATTTGATATCAGCTCTAGTGCTATTAATTTTGATTCTTTACATGCACAAGGCAAAAGAGGTTCATATTTTGCCTTTATAGTATGCCCAAAGATCATATGCCAAGCAAAACAGAAAAGCAGCATTCAGATACCTTTAAAGATAGATGGCAAATCAATCAAAATTTGCTATTTTCTTTGCTCCTTTGTTGTCAGTATTGTGCACACTGTAATATGGCGAGACAAAAAGTTAGGCACTTCCTGCAATCTCATTTTTGTATAAGGACCTCAATAAACCAAAAAGTTGTTGAAACTATTTGGAAGGGAAATTTGAGCATTCACTTAGCCTTGAGACAATGATATAACTGCTTTTTTTGAAACTGAAACCTCTGATTGCTTACTCTTCACCCAATTCAGCTGTGCAATTGCACACTCTGGATTGGAACTCCTTCCCAAGGTCCTGCTGCTTGTGCCAGAAACTGCAGGGATGTGGGGTAGATATTCCTTGATGAAGGCTTGCTGTATTTTCATTTTACTTTTCTGAAAGAGAGTGAAGAGCTAGTGGAGGTAAAATGGAACCAGCTGTGGTCACTAGGTGGTGATCTGTCTCTGCATCCCATGCATGGGATGTTTCTCTTTGGTATTAAGAATGAAAAACATAGATGAGTCCTTTACACTCCTTGGGAGAGGATCCATGGTACCTCTTGTCTAGCTCTTGCAGAGGCTCACAGGTAAGATTGGATCACAATCAAGGAGGTTTTGGGGGTCTCTGGGATGTGTCTTCAAAGCACTGACTGAACTGCATGAGTGACATGCTTCCCCAGCTTGACCCCCAGTAACGTGGTCAGCACAACTAACACCATTCCACAAGGCAAGCAGCCAGTCTCTGTGGCCACAAGAGATGTTTTCACCCCATTCCCCTCATTATCAGGGCCTGCATGTGCTCTAAGCACACAAAACAGATCTCTTCTCCCCCTGCCTCAAGGCTGCTGTGCTGGCTACTTGCCTCCTCACCAGCTTTGAAGATCCCATGCTTGCCCAGTGGTGGTGAACCAGCACAGGAGAGGGAGGGCACAACAGTACAGAGCCCTGTCCAGAAAATCAGTTTTATTATAAACTCTTCACAACATCACTTATAAGTTGTACTATATTCTCTTTGGGGAGTGCCATAAATATAAATTCTGTGCTGTATTAACTATATATTTTCTTAATAAAATCGAGTTTTAATTGTAAGTACAATTTACTGCTTCCCTTGCCAAGGATTCCTAAGAGTATCCATCTATCCCCTCTTTGTTTGGTCTTGTGACCTCAGGCATCTTCTCTGTGTATTTTCCAGAGAGAGAACAAGCCTAGTGGGAATTCACAAACAGCAATGAGTTTGTCTCTAAATACCGTTTGAATTTTTCCATGTTTTGTGTATATAAAGTCAGTTAAAAAAAGAAAAAAAAAATAATCAAAACAGACAACCCAGAATATGGAACCCTTTTCCACACTCTTTTCATATGAAAACATGCTTTTACTGCTTTCCATGTGAAGATATATATGTATTTCCATTTGGAAGACAGCTTTTGAAAGGTTTGCAGAGCTGAGCTGCAAAGGATGTGGTTTGAAATGAAAGTTGGTATAAACCAACTGATCCTTTTATATATTACTTGCTTTATGTATATAGTGCTGTACATGTTATAAGCATGCTAGTAGTTCTATATTCAGGACACTGAACTGTGATTTTGTAGATCAAACAGCTAGTGGTTAATACCACAGACTTTTAAGGGTTTGTATGTCAAAATATTTTTTCTTAAATTTGAAATGATGAAAAATGAAAATAATGAAAAATAATGAAAAATAATGAAAAATAATGAAAAAATCTTCTCTAATATATACTTTTAGCTTTAATTTTGAACACAAATCCATGCCTAAATCTAATATCTACAAGGCCTTCTTTTCTCTCCCTCCTCAAAAGTTCCATCGTTCATTTAAAAATAAAGTTATACCTTGCAGTAAGAATTTTCTATTGTAGAAATATTGCACTATGTATGAACTAATATACCATGGGATTTAAAAAAATGATATAATATATGCAGGAAATAATATGCAAGAAATTTTTTCTCCTACTTTTATACATGAAATAAATTTAGTTTAATAAATGTTCTTTTGAAGTTCTTTTCTTTAAAGGCAGCAGGGGAAGATAAGGGACATATATTTACACTTTTATTTACACTTTCTTACATGTACTTTTCACATAAAACTACCTTCTGGAAAAGTACAGGTGAAGAGATGCCCTTTTACTGAATGAATTGAGGTCATCTGCTCTGCCTTTGTCTGCTCTTGAATAAATCACACCTTTCTTTTATATAATGCTGTGGAAGCTGCTTCCTTTAGTTTTGGAGGTATTTACCACTGATCCTTTCTAATTCATCCTGAAAGGCTGCTGAACTGTAGTTTTCTAAACTCTAGTTTTCACTGCTGAGAAGAGACAAGACAAGCTTTCCCAAAAGGAGAATCGTGGCAAAATGCTCCTGAGAGTCCAAGCTTCCTTCCAGCACATCTTTGTTGAAATGAATGAACAGCTTTTGGGGACATGGAGGAGGAAAGAGGGGAAGGAAAGGGACTTTTACTGGTTTTTTTGGCTGTCAGAATGATGAGTTTTATATACTGAGAAATATACACAAAAATACAATAAAATGAACATAATATCTCCAAAACATTTACATTCACAAACCAATTGTCTATGAATTATCTCTTTCAGTTAATGAGATATACCTCAGAGTGGGGTATGTTTTTCTATGTAGTGGCTTGTATTTATCCATTGATTTCAGTCCATCAATTTTAGAGAGACAGAAATAATGCAAGGTGAAAGTCAAGAAAACTGAAAGGAACAGAGAGCTAAAAGCTAAGAAAAGTCCCCACATCCCACATTAAAAACTTGTTGTGAAGACAAGATGGGGAAACTCCCTAAAAATGTTTGATTGTATTTTTCCATGCTATAATCCCACCTTTGGGAAACTATTTCATGCTGCATTACAAATTCCAAATACATGTAATCTTGATACTTTGAAATTTGTTGTTTATTATGCTTGTTTTTTGTTTTTTTTTTTTTAATGATTGCTTTGTTTTATTTTATTTTATTTTACTCTGTTTTTAAAGTGAAAGAAGAATCTATCACTTCTGCTGAAGAATAATCAGAAAGGCACTGTTATAGAAAAGAAGTTTGATTAAAAAGAAAATACTAAAATGAACACTTTGTATATTTGCAGACTGATTTGGGTTTTATTACTCCAGTTAAAATGCAATCAGAGTATTTAGAGTTAGTGGCTTCAAACATAATTGTAAAATTGCAGAATTTAAAAGTTAAAGCTAGAAATTTACATATTCTGCAGTGAGTGCCTAGCCAACTCTGCTTGTGTCCTTATCTGATTCAGAGAAATGTCCTGTTCATGCCTTGTACTAAATTGCTCTGCACGTGTGGTTTTAAATACTTTGAAGGGGAGGTTATTATTTTTTGCTTACCAGCCTATGACTCCTCGTTTGGGTTGTAGAGAAATGCCAGTCAGTGCTGGAGCTAGTAACCCTGACTTTTGTGTCTGTTCCTCTCCCAGCTGGAACAACTGGGAGAAGAACAATTAAGGACAGCAGCCAGGTTGAGACATGTAAATTAGCTTCTCTGTAGGTCCTCCTGTTATCTCTGTCACTTACAGTAGGTACAGGCTACACATCTGCCTACCATCAGCTTTAATCAAAGTTCATCATGTCCAGAGACAGCATCCTCCAGAATGGAGAGCAAAACCTGCCTGCTGCCAGCACCCTTTGTTTCCTCCATCTGGGAGGACAGGATTACCTAGGATTAGCCAACAATTATATTCTCTGAACTGATCAGTTCAGTCAAACTACTGTGCAAAGTAAATTGATCCTTGCAGACCAAGGGATCTGCAGTGGGGAGGTACCTGAGAAAGCAGCATGCCTGTGTAAACAGAGCTGCACTTTGCCACACTGTGGGTGTGCCAGCACCATATGGTGCCACTGTGAATTTAACTGAAGTGATTAACTCACCTCAGCATTTGGGATCCCCAGCTTCCAGCTGTGACGATGACTGATGGGCTGAATACTGCTTCAGTCTTGGAAGGTATTTCCTCCATTTAACAGAGTTAAGAAGAAAATTGCCCCCTTTATAAATGCTAATCTCACCACTGCTTCAAAGTCCAACCACAGCAATTTATTCCAGTCTTAAAATTGGTATAGTACACATCAAATGCATTAGAAATTTCTTTTGAAGGTTCTGTCACTTATTTAGGGTCTCCCTTTCCATATGTTCATCATGCTCCACTTCACCCCTTAATTACAGTACAGCACTTTCTTCTAATTGCGAGAAGGTACATTGTATCCACTATTTGTATCAACTACTACACCTCCTGAGATGTACTTCAGGGTCAGATAGAAAGCAGGCAGAGAGGCCCAAATTCTTAGAGAATGGCCCTCATTTTAGGCATGTTTCTTCTATTCCCACTGGCAATGTTTTTTAAGGGAATGCCCCATGAAAAACACATTTTTTTTATGTATTGGTTTGGCAAACCTTGTGTCACAAGACACTGCACCTACACTTAATGAGGTCATGGTTTCCCTACTGCTGCTGAATAGGATCTCACTACCAGCAATTTCTTAACATCTTCTAGTGGGAAGATATCAATAAATCTTAAAATGGGCTGTCTGCCATGGATCAGAGAATTCGGTCTGTTCAAACTGCTCTGTGTTGACTCAGACCGTGCTTACTTTTTTACCTTGTCTGATTGTTTACTGATTATTTAATGCCTAGCACATTGCTACTGGTCTGTACCACCTCTCATATCAGCACTGCAGTATGAAGATGCAAAAGAAGCCAGGAAATAAAACCACCCAAACTAAGTCAGAGGCGTATGAAAACTTTACTCATTTTTCTTGGTGAAAACATTAAAATGCACTCTTGTTTCCCTGCACCAGGCAACAGTGAGCAACAATAACCTTAGTAAGTAACACATCTGTATGCCTACAATGGGCCTAAATGTAACTGGAGATGGATAAATAAAGAGCCAAGTTTCACTACTAGCTTATTTATTTTCATATGATTATTGTAGGTAACTACAAGTTCATTCAGCTTTCTTTTTTTTTTTTTTTTTTTTTTCAACACAAACAGCTTCTAAAGCCCCAATAAAGTGACTACATTTTTAGGAAACGAGGAAAACTGTAATGCAATTAAGAACAATTAAAAGCTTCAGATACTTGCCTTGTTCACTTTTTCATTGCTTAAAATATGAACATAACTATTTTGTGTTGACTAAAAAGAAAACTATAATTTCAGTAAGGAAATATGTAAGGGTGATTTATTTTGAGAGAAAAAAGAAACTGGTTCTCTTAGTATCTCCTGTGCAAACAAAGCAGACCTTGTTTGAAACTAGAGAAAATAGTCTTTCAAAGATTTCATATTTTTCCTTGGTTTTATTGGAACTTAATTTCAATTAAGATTTTTCTGCCACTACTAAGTGAAAAAGAATGAAATATCCTTGTCTTTTAAAAGGAACATTAAGGGAAGTACTATCTCATTTCCCATCATATTTCATAATTTTAAATGATTACATCAGACATTAAAACCAAACTTAAAACAGATGCTTGCACATATGTGTGTTGTCTGCAAGCAAGTTCCAGCTTTGGGTTTACTAACAACAAAAATTCACTAAGCAGACATACTTGCCAGAGTTGTGGTAGCTCTAAGAGATTTAACTCATTTGTACTT
The DNA here is from genome assembly GCA_030060385.1 of Muscicapa striata striata. Taxonomy (NCBI): domain Eukaryota; kingdom Metazoa; phylum Chordata; class Aves; order Passeriformes; family Muscicapidae; genus Muscicapa; species Muscicapa striata. The sequence continues at coordinate 306,306 of JAREIS010000447.1, read as the reverse complement.
TAGAAATTCTGTGGTGTAAGAACCCGTTTCAAAACATCCTAGGGATGACATTCCCTTTGGCATAACCTTTACCTTGAGATGCACCAGCAACACTGTCAGGGGAGGTTTGCATGAACTCCAGAGTCCACAGTGATTTGGGCAGGCAGCCAATTTATTCTAACCTGTGCACCTGTCTACCACAAAAAAAAAAAAAAAAAAAAAAAAAAATTATTTTACACAGCCTCAACAAAATGCCATCACATTAACAGTAATATGTATCTATATTTGTATATATGACCATGGTTAAACAGAGATCTGCCCCATCCCAGAGGCAGTCTCAGTTCAAGTCTTTGGTCTCAGTGTTTGTAGCAACAACTATACTCATCCTATAACAGCTCACCTTGATTTCTTCTGGGCAGTGGAGGTTTTTACAGGACATCTGCTTGTTGAAACATCCCCTGCTGGCATTAGGAGAATAAAACAATTTGATTTCAGAAAGTTTCTTCTAGTCTAATGCACAGTCTTGGAAATAATTGTGAAAGGTAATGAAATTATTTCCCATTCCTCTGAACAGTTTTCAGGGTTTTCTTAATCAAACCAAATAATCTACTAAGTCAACATAGCACTGAACTTCTATTTTTAGCACTCAAGTCCTTGTAAACACTATGTGGTGCCAGGTACAAACAAACAGTGTTAAAAACCTAAAACAACACAATTTTTCAAAGTCTGTTAAAAACCTAAAACAACAAACAAACAAAACCCAAAGAAGTAAACAAAATCTGAAAAAAAAAAAAAAACCCCCCAAAAAAACCAAATTAAAAACTACATTTTGCCTGGACTAGTGACAGAACAAAAAAAGTTCCTCACTTGAGAAGCAGGTACTTAAAGACAGCTTACAAATGAAGAGGAGAAATGAGGAGTTCCTTTAATGTATTTCTATACACCTGCACACATATGTGCATATATATATTTTTACATATGTGTAACTATATATTTGAATATGTGTATATTTATCTAATCTATATCCACATATATATATCTATATATAAATAATGTTATGACTTAACATCTTGTGTTTGAGAGGGGAGCACACAGCACAGCTTTTTTTTTTTTTTTTTTTGAGCACTGAAGCTTGACAATGCTGCATTTTCTTTGAAGTTTAATCATATTTCAAGGGATTAAGGATTTTTACTTGTAAAAAACCCAACCAGCATTATCTCTAAGCTGACATTTCAAAAAATATGTCATGTGTGTGTCCATTATTTTTGGGATGGGCCAACATTTTTAACTACCAAAAAACCACTATTTAAATTGGGAGCTGATAGATCATGCAGTCCTGTAAGTATCAATGTTATCATGTAGAAATGTAATTAAGTTATCTGTGTCAGGAAGAGGTTTGGCCAATCACTCAGTGCTCATCTTCTTTCATCAAATAATAGCTTTGTTGTGTTTAGGTGCTTTATTTTTAGATTTAGCACCATGTTGATCAAACCACAAGCCCTGCTCCATTTAATAAGGAGCACAACATCATTCTGTTCTCAACTTAGGCATCTCAAAGCATTCTTAAAATGTAAAATCCTCTGCCAGCTGAGCAGAACAGGTGGTAATAATGCTATTTTTCTTTCTAACACAAGATCAAATCTTCAGTCAAGTTGGCATGCATCTTGGATATTCAGCTTCAAAGATGCAGGTCCATTGAACCCAGAGACCTCTTGTTGGTGGATTTTATAGTGTAAAATTGCTTTTAAAGGAAGCATCCAGTTACATGGCAGTATTTAATCACTGCCCTAAGTTCATGTACTATTCAGTGCTTTGTTAAAGTGGGGGGGATTTTCCCCTGATGTACTGTCATTTATTTTAATACACAAAATGAGCAAGGAGCCAAGACTCAGATCTGCAGAGACAACAGAAATACCAAAGAATTGTCAACCCAGTCCTCTTCAGCCTAGCATTAAATTTGCAGGGAGGAATTAATATTTGCTTTCTTTCCACTCCTTAAATTTTAACTGTCCTACATAGATCTAGGAGAGGCTCTAATCTCAGGTTATTAGCAGACACTGGGCAATTTCCTCCTGCTCTCCTTCTCCCCTTCTCCAGCTCCATAAAAACATTATATTTATCTCTTAGAGTGCAAAAGTACCAAACCAATACTTACCACCAATGTCTGAAAAGGCTCTTAGTGTGGATTTCACTATTTTCTCCATTTCAAGGGAAGGCTCTGCTTTCCCTAGCACACCTGTCTTTCAAACCAGGACACCTGGGAGGACATGAAATGCACAAATATTCACTGCAAGAACTTCTGCATCTGCCCAATTTTCAGATAAGATAATAATTTTTCCTCACAAACTGCAAGAACTGCCGTCATTGAGTTGCTGTATCCCAGAAGGGATGCAAGCAGACCTAAATCTGGATCCTTTCTCTTATCTAAGAATTTTCACCACCCTAAGTGACAGAAGTATAACCTAAACCCTCTCCCTGAAGATTCTATGGGTGCAGAAAAAAAAATCCTTGAGCAGCCATTACAAGTGAGAACTGTTTTAAATCACCTAAAGAGCCAAGTAGAAAAAAAGTAATCATGATGGAAGAAGTGGCCATGTTTCCTGTGGTAAAATTCCCAACTGGCAGAATGTAAAACTTTTCACTTGAATTAGTGCAAGAGCATTTTGAGGGCAATCATCTGAAGAAATAAAGCATTTTTAATTGGAGTAACAGAAGGGGCACTCCTCACTGTGCTAATTGGAAAAGCTGAATTGTTTAAGAGCTTTCTTACATGCTTTAGTTCATTTAAACATGGCACTTCTGTGGCTCCTCTGCATTGCACACAGATGTTATGCTTTTGTTAAAGTGACAACTGCTTACTTGTCAGCCCGAATAACTTCAGATAACATGAAAAAACTGCTTATATTATGCATAGTGGAAGTTTCATTGATTTTATCCCTTCATCCTTTAACTGAGTTTTGTTAGAGTCTTAATACTCCTCTCATTTACAGGAACACCCTGGGCATAGGAAAGCTGCCTCAGAGAAACAGCCCATCACCTTTCCTTCCCTGGTGTGCATCCCCCTATGAAAGCTCCTGTGACTCTTCAGGGGGTGCCTGAAAAATAGGAGAAAGAAGCAGGAGGTGGGCAGGAAGGAATGACAGTAGCCTGTGTATGTATTAAAGAGCTACTCCTTAAAGTGAGTCCTCAGGGAATATGGTTCCTACACACAGGAAAGCACAGAGCATTAAAGACAATCACCTCAGCAATGACAGAGAAGCTACAAGTCATGTTCCTGCACTGGCCTTGATGGTGCCTGTCAGAGCCATTGCATGGGCACCTGGCACACATGAAGCAGCCTTGCCCTGGACCTTGTGGCTGATGTGTGTGGGTACATGTGGGGGTCTTTGGGTCTGGGGTGCATGGTCTTCAGGACAAACTCAGGCACTCTATAAGCTGGTCTTGATGCTGCAGTTTATTATAAGGAAATGGGTGCACAGAGTCCTGCTGAGGGCTGCCAGATGCAGCTCAGAGGAGGATGGAAAGAGAGTGGGGGTATGAGAGAGAAGTAAGAGAGAGTAAGAGAGTAAGAGAGTAAGAGAGTAAGAGAGTGATTTCCCATTTACAATACAATAAATCTTCTATGTTGAATATTCTAATTTCCACTAACCAATCTAACTCAAGATACAAATCCTATAACATTTACATACAGCCTATAAGAATCATTGCATTACTATACTGTGTTACACTTTAAACCCTAAAAACTACTCTTTGGACCCTGGCATGGTCTTCTCTGACCTTTGGACTTGCCCTCCAGCAGAAGCCATTGTTCAGTCATGAGGGGATTATCCTCTGCCAGCCATCATATTGTCTTTTGGTTATTTATAACTGAGCTGTGGTATCTCAAAGATGGCTTTCATTTCAATCTTGCTTGTGGTTTCTATATTCTCAGAATCCTTCGCTAAGCATTCATATTTGCAAGTTTTCCTAGTCCATATTCCCCAACAGGTACAATTATGTTGAACTCTGGATTTCGTTGTCCTCAGGGCAGAGTGACAAGAGTCGAGCCCCTGTGTGTGTTTCTTGTTGCGATTGGTGCTGTCTCTTTGAGCCTGAGGTCACTCACCACACAACATTTAGGTGGTTTAGAGTTCAGGTTTTCCAGCTCGAGCACCGAAGGAAAAGTCAGAAGTTGTTTTCTGAGGTTTCCAAGGTTGTTTACTCTTTCTTATCTAAGGAATTCTTTCCCTGACTCACAGAGGTCTATTTAGGGAGGCACACTGCCTGCCCTTGGGGCAGGTCTTATCTTTTATACTATAAATTACATATATGGTATTTAAAATTATTTTCCAATTCATGACACTTACATTGCACTGTCCAGCTTTCTCCCAAACCAATCCAGAAGTACCATCCTAATCCAAAGATGGATACCACAAAGAAGAAGAAAGACATACCACGCCCAAAATCCTCCATCTTGACTCTGAATCCCTTATTATAAACAATTTTATAAATTCACTTTTCTACCTTCTAATAATCTAATTCATGCTCTACTTATATTTTGTGACTTGTAGTTCTTCCCATAATAATGGTGATTTTTCCCAGGGACTGAAATCAAACCTACAGGTGTCTTGGGTACTGTGCCAAGGCCTCTGAGCCCCTGCCCAGGTCTCAAGGCATCCAGGGAAGCCAAGGGAATATCCTGGATTCCACACTTTCTTACTCTCAGGATGAGAGAACCTGAATCAGGGTAGGAAAAGAAGGCTGAGGTCTCGAAATGATGCCCTGTGAGCTTGCACATCTTCTTGCTGGTCATCACTTAAATGATGCACACAGTCTAGACCATTTCATGTGACCAGGTTGCAGAGCAGGCTAAAAGTTGCTTTTACCACCACTGTTGAAATAGACAATTTTGCACTTGGAGATTAACAAGCCTTGGATGTTTTGGCCATGTTTATCCAAATGCCTGCTCATTAATTAACTCAATGGGGAGATCTACAGTGAGACATGGCCTCAGAAAAATGCTTAAGGAAAAGTTCCTCAGTGAAGGGCACCCAATCTTTCTGCAGGATGTGCAATTGTCTATGAAATTCTATGATTCATTTAAAAAAAAAAAAAAAAAAAAGAGTCCCATTTTCATGCCTGCTCCTCTCTTGCATTTTTCCCTTTTCCCACTGAGCTTGTTCCAGCTACTGCCAACATCAAAGCATGATTTTTCAGTTCGTTTTCCTGGGCACCAGGAGGTACAAGAGCACTTCACAACAGGAACATGAAACCTCCTGTCTCCTGCTACTCTTCCTTTGACAGCTAAGTAGGAAAGAGTGGTTAGTCACAGATGGGAATGAGAGGGTGCTGCCATCTTACCCATCCTCTCAGCTGGCAGGACGAGGAAACATGACCCATCTCAAGTTTTTGTGTGAACTTTGAGTTCCCATTGTCAGACACATGTTTCAGGACTAATGTGCAAAGAATTTAAGTTAAAAGACCATTTAAGATAGTCCTTGTATGCAAGAGTAAATCTGGCATGAAAAGAGGTTGACAATTTCATCTGCCTTTGTGCTTTTTTTTTTTGTTTTGAACCCAGTCTTAAATGCTTTATGGACATTTCTCTGGCAGAATAGCTGAGCGTTTCCAGTTTCCTGTGACCCATCCTTTCTCTCATCACTATATCAATACATGCTTATCATTTTATTATGTGTTTCCCAGCCTATGCTACCAAAAGTAGTGATATTGATAAAAACTGGAGACTTTGAGTTAAAAGATTAGTGGAAACAAATCATAATGCAAGGTATCAATGGAATTTTGAACATAAATTTCATCTTACACATAGGAACTGGAACTGCTTTAGTGCAGGGAAGTATAATTATTTTGAATTTTTTTATGCAGAATTGTATCCCCGTTCATCTGTTTGGCCCAGAAATAAGTTCTGCACCTTTAATACTGGTTCTGAGAGTGGAGGTGGAGAGGAGAAGCATGCAGTTTGTTTTCAGAAACTGCATTCTTTCTTGTGGGCTGAGTTGTCTGCAACACAGACAGTGGGACAGAGCTCTCCTTTGGTTTTTAGTTAGGTTTTTTCAGGTAGCTGTGGCATTTCTTTTCTTGGCACTGATCAGCCCTGCTCTGGACTGAAAACCCAGAAGAGCACCAGGAGCTCACACCTGTGGCCCACTGGGGCATTTTCCAGCACAGGAGGGACTGATGGAGACTGAGCAAGCTGAGCTGCACCCCACAAGAAGGACTTTCTGAATTTGCCATCTCTTCAGAACAGCAAGGGGTTTTATTGTTTAATATCGTTCATTTTTATACTTGTGAATAGTTTGCTTGTAAAATAAACAGGTTTTTCCCACTTTTCTCCAAAGAAAATCTTTTCCCAAAGCAAGAGGAAGAAGGGCAGCTTGAATCTGCTTTCTAGAGGGACCCTTTGCAATTTATCTCCCAAATTTTTTGCCTTGAACCAGGACAGAGTTAAGACTTGGCAGTCCACAAGCACCAGGGCAATAGGGTCTTCACCACCACTGTGTCTGAGTGTTGGTCCAGCTCTTTCAGGCTTTTTACAGGACAAAGTAATTTTTCAAAATCATAGTGGAAACACAGATAAACTTTGCTCTTCTGCCTATGTATAAGAAGAAAATACTACCTCAATTTCTATCTGAAACTTCAGAAACAGGCTTCATCTGACTCTGCACCCTGAACTAGTCTCTAATGAAGAGGAATTTGCTGCCTCCAGAGACAGGAATGTTCTGTAGCTTTCCTCATGGACTTCCAAGGGTGAATCCAGGCTAGGAAGAGTATTAATTCCAAAGAAAAGTAATAGGAAAGTAAATACAAAAATGAGCATAGACTTTCCTCTGAATTCTAATGTCTTTATCCTTGGGGATTTTAATTCTATTACAAACATTAGCAAAGATCAAGGGCATTTTATTTTAGGAGCAAGTCTAATTGGAAATAAGTTAATTCAACAAAACCAGAAATTAGCTAAAGAATTTAAAATTGATGTGAGGTATGCAGTGGAAGTGTCAGATCCTTTAGGATTCTGCCCACACTTGACTTGAACATTCAAGGAACCTCTTGTATCTTTGAAACCCAAATCCACTCTTTCCCCTTATTCTCCTAACCCTTCCTCTGCATTTTACCTTTGATATTCTGCTTTTGCAGAATATCCTCTCCCCTTCCTAGCATGCTTTTTTTGAGGCACAAAATGCTGCTTATTATCTCTCTGGACAACCAAGAAAAGATGGAGAGTATCCTCCCCACTGTTTTTTTTAGCTGCCCCCTTCTGAAGTTCACTTTGTCTATTTTCACTGCCTTTGGCAGCAGGGAAGACTCAGAGAGATGGCAAATACTGGCTTTTTGATAAGGAATATATGAGTGTGGCAAACCAAACCTCACCTCAGAGTCACTGAGCAACATCCAAGGAGATGCTTAATAAAATCCTCATCAATGAAAATTAATGGAGAATAGTTTACCCATTTCCTAGATTAAGATTTTTTTTTTAATGTATGTTCTTCTTCATCAATTGTTGAATGGATGCATCTCAAGTGAGAAAAGAAACAAAATAGACAATTTGGCCACACAGATGAAGTAGACAATGGGCAAGAGAGAAACATGAGATGGGACTAGTTTCAAATTTCTTTCTTACCTGGTTGTCTAAAGAGACTAAGTTTATACTTTCACAAGTTAAGAGGCATGTACTCATATCTGCACTGTGCATCTGTGTGTCTTCACTCCTAATATCATTTCAGTGAAATTGCAAATTGCATTGTCTGAAGCTATTATAGTCCTACAAGGTTTATAAGAAAAGATTATTAAGTTCTACTAGGCCAAGTACAAAAAGTCATGCCCTTGAGTCAGTCCCAAGCACAAATTACAGGCTGGGAAGAGAATGGATTAAGAGCAGCCCTAAGAAGAAGGACTTGGGAGTGTTGGTGCATGAGAAGCTCAACATGTGAGGCCCCAGATTAGAAAGCCTCTGTCCTTTGCTGTAGCCAAAGAAGTGTGACCAAAGCAGATTGAGGAAAGGGTTTCTGCCTTTCTACTACCTTCTCATGAAACCCCACTGGATCCATTCCTGGGGCCCCCAAAATAAGAAGGACATCACCTAATTGGATTGGGTCCAGAGCAGGTAATGAGGGCTGGAGCACCTATCCCATGGGGAAAGATTGACAGGAGCTGTTCAGTGGGGAAGAGAAGGTTCTGGAGAGTACCTTTCAGTAAGTAACCATGATATAAGAGTGCTGGAGAGGGACTCTTGTCAAGGGCATGGAGTGTTAGGATAAGGAGGAAGGTATTCAGACTAAAAGAGGACAGGGTTTAGGTGTTAGAGAGAAATTCCTCTCTAAGAGGGTGGTGAAGCAATGGCACAGGTTGCTCAGAAAAGATGTGGATGCCTGTCTTGGCTTGCAAAGCAGGATTTAACCAAAAGTATGTATTTGATCACCATCTAGTAAAATCAGATGTGGCAGTGCTCTTTATATTTTCCACAACCCATCCTTCCTCCAGGGAGATATCTGCTGGTAATGAGCCATTGAGTCCCACTGCATGACTGATAAAATTACATCATCCAATTGGGACATGGTCCACCAGGGGGAGGAGCCAAACATTTACTACCTAGATAAAAACTGAGATTTGGAATGTCAGAGCAGCCTTCTTCCACTGGATTTCCAGAGGAAAACCAGATCCTTCTACATCATCACTGGACCTTTGGGGGAGAACTGAACCCTTCTACAGGACCACTGCTTCAACTGAACCACATCTGTCACTGCAGGGGGGCTGCACCCACCATTTAATGGGACTGCTACCAACACCCTGACTGACAGGGTGTCAGGTTGTATTCTGACACTGTCAGTGGTTTGGGTTTGTTTTGGTTTTTTTTGTAATACTGTATTTCTTTTTTAATTTTTCATAGTAAAGAACTGTTATTCCTATTCCCATATCTCTGCCTGAGATCTTCTTAATTTCAAAATTATTGTAATTTGGAGGGAGGGGGTTTACATTGCCAATTTTGAGAAAGGCTCCTGCCTTTCTTAGCAAACACTTGTCTTTCAAACCAAGACAATACCTCATCCCTGGAAGTGCTCAAGGCCAAGTTGGATGAGGTTTTAGGCAACCTGGTCTAAAGGAAATCTTTCCCAGCTTATGGCATGCAGGTCACAATGGGTGATCTTTAGGGTGTCTTCCAACCCAGACTGTCCTATGATTCCATGATTCTGTAAAAGGAAGCATTACCCTCTGCTTGCCTTGCTGTGACTCTGTTCCCAGTTGGCTTCTGGTGAATCCCACTGGCCACTTTGTCTAACTATGCTCAGCAGTTTTTTTCTTTCATGATAAACAGATGGTTTGAAGAGCAGGATCCTGCAAACATATCTGCCAAAGCACAGTCTGCACACAGGATGGGTACCAGCTCTTCCACTCATTGCTGGATGAAAATACCTGCATGTTCTGTAGTTAAAGTCAATAATATAAAGGCAATTTGATGTTTTTGCCCTCAATAAAAAGCTCTATAATACTGAAATAATTTAGAGTTTATTTTGGGTACACAGAGATTTTACCATTATGTTGAGTTCCCCTAATTGTGTTAGAAGAAGTATGAAATTTCAAGATATCACAGAATGGTATCTACTGTATAAAAACTGAAAGGGGTTACATCAAGATTAATGAGTTGGAAATGGAGCTGGTTACAGAAATTTACAAACTCTAAAGGCACAGCATGTGTAAAATGGAGGACCCAAACCATGTTTCTGTATACTGCCTGGACTTGCTTAATCTAAAAGATTAATGTATAACAAAGGCACTTTCAATAAAATCATATAAGCTACAAGCAAAAAAAATACAAATCATATATTTAACTTAATCTTTACATTTACAAGTAAGAGTGAAATGTTTCAAAATCATCTGTATAATAAGAAGTAACTAAGAGAAGCAAAGAACTTCAGTCTTATTCAGAGGCCACCTGTATTTAGAGGTCAATTTTATCAAACCTGGCAGCACCTAATATGTTGTGAACATGTAGAGGCTTTCATTTATCAGCCCACTCCTAAAACTTCAGCTTACAGAAAATAAAGCAAGAAGATACCACTTGAAAATGGAAATAATAATTTCTACAACCAAAGCATTTGCATGTTAAGCCAAAGTATTAATACTGATGGAAGAATTTCTGGTAGGCTGAATGGTATAGAAGTTCATGTTCAAAATTATTTTTTTTTTTTAATGATAAAGATGCTATAATCTTGGTCTTCTGACATGCTTATGATAAGGACTAAAGAAACTTTTAGTCTTTAGAAGGACACGACTCTGAAATTTCACTTTATAGATGTAATATTTCTTTTGACTCAACAAAAAGTTTCCAAAACATAAGCAGATGTTTAAAGCTGTGTTTAAGACAGACTGCACAAAATAAGCAGATTTCTCAGGAGCATGCTTAAATATAATCATCCAAATTAAAATCATGGGCATTTTTTATGTCCCTGAAGTTTGTATTAATTCAGGCATCTTATCATAGAATCCACAAGCAAGCATCTCTGGGAACTAAATTTTGTTGCAGTGACCCTACATACTGTGTTAAACTGGATGGAAATGGGCAAACTTTCAGAAAAATGTACACAATAGAAAGTACTCAGCTCCTGCTGAGTATTTTAACTGCCTGCTTGCATTTGCTAAAGATTCAGTAGCTCTTCCTGGGCATACCTAAGGGTTTGAGATATTGCAGCAGCTCTAAAACATTCAATGCTGCAGTTGGGGAAATGTGTCCCCAGGGAAAGCTATCTTTCTAAACAGCAGGGCAGGCCACAAGTCACTGTGAGTTTGGTCTTACAAGTGTCTCTTAGAGGAGTGAAAAATTACAGTGCTTTCTACTTCAAATGTATATCTTCTGCAGTTTTTCTTTCAAAAAGGATGGGGAAGGAATGGGCTACCAGTTCAGCAGGAAAGTTATTGAGTCAAGCAGTTGAAATTTTGATCCCAGCAAGTAAGTAGGCTAGACCTCCAGTCCTGTGACCTGCCTACACATGAGACAACCCTGTGAAAAATACTTCCAAAGGAAATGCCAAATAAATGTTATTGGGTCAGACAGATTACCTGGGGAATTTTGCCAGGTCAGGAGCAACTTACTTATATGCAAAATGATTCTTTAAATGCCTCTGAGGGTGGAGGATCTTAATTTTACTTCCAAAACAAATGGTGGCTTCAGTCCTCCTGCAGTGACAGATGTGGTTCAGTTGAAGCAGTGCTCCTGTAGAAGAGTTCAGTTCTCCCCCAAAGGTCTAGTGATGATATAGAAGGATCTGGTTTTCCTCTGAGAATCCAGTGGAAGAAGGATGCTCTGATGTTTCAAATCTCAGATTTTATCTAGGTAGGAAATGCTTGGCTCCTCCCCCTGGCGGGAGCATCTCCCAGTTGGATGATGTAATTTTATCAGTCATGCAGTGGGACTCAATGGCTCATTACCAGCAGATATCCCCTGGAGGAAGGATGGGTTGTGGAAAATATATAAGAGCACTGGCCCACCTGTTTTAACAGATGGTTCATTAACAGAAGATATCCCCCCCCAGATCACTGCCCCATCTAGTTTCAACAAATGGTGATGAAATACATACTTTTGGTTACATCCTGCTTTGCAAGCCAAGACAGGCATGAAAGCTGAAGGAGCACAAGGTACTAAAAATAAAAATGAAAGTAGAGATTGAGGCTAGCAGTGTTAGATCAAGATTTCATAATGTAAGCAACAACTAAGGTAAGAGTTTAGTTATGGTCTTCAGAGAGCAAGGCATTCCTCTTCATAGTGCTCTGGCAATGTATCTTCAAATAACATTTCTCGTCAGGTTTGTTTTCCTAATGAAGGATTGCTAAAACATAGCCATCTGTACTTTTACACATCTGTGCTCACAGAAATACATCTCAATCATATTCTTCTATACAATCTGGGCTATTCCATATAACAAAACTTCATGTAGTTGTGGTAAAAGTCTTGATCTTTGTCTGTGATGGGTACCATAGCCTGGCTATGATTATAAGTAGAGAAAAATGTATGAACCAGAAATCATAGAATTGTTTAGTTTGGAAAAGTCTTTTGAAATTGGAAAAGATCATTGAGTCCAAGTGCTAACCTAGCTAAGATAACTTATTATGATGGCATTTTCTGCAGTTAAAGACCCATGTGTAATGGTCACAGTAATACTGCACATACACTGTCAGACTGTACCATGATCAAATTCCTTGGGGAAATTTAAATAATGGAATAAATTACTCCAAAGTTAAATTATAAGCTTTATAACTCGATTCTTATTTTAGAAACATTTAATAATATTAAATTACCTAAATGTCTAAGGAGGGCTATGCTTATAATTGCTGGCAGATTCATTCCAAAATTAGAACCCCCAAATGAGCCAACCCCAATGCTGACCCACTCACTCACAGATTGTGAGTACTCTGCAAATTTTTACTTCCAACTATCTAATAATTTAGTGCATTTGACATTGCTTCTAGTTTAAATACATTAGTTGACCTCCAATCCTTGCTCAAATTAATATTAAAAAAATCTTGCAAATTTAGTGATATGTGGAAGCCAGACATTTGAGTTGCTTCTTCCCAAGAGGAAACTTCAATAAAACTTTGCAAAAACATAAATCAGTTATGGTGGGAGGCTGTTATTTCGAATTTTGAATTTTCTGCAGCATGCTTCAAATCTTTGAATTACTTGTAAGAAAAGCTTATTAGCATAGCCATCACTCTTCTCCACTAGCAAGATGTAAAGTATCTATTGCAGCTGAGAGGAATAACAGACCTGAGACAGTGAATTAAAATCAGGATGCTAAAGCCATTGCTGTCTTCCCTGTTTAATCCATCTATCAAACTGGATAACCAGCTCAGAATGAACTGATCTACTCACAGATCAGTTCCCAGCTTGTGGGTTTTCGTGTTAGACCACTAATGTGAGCAAATTCAGCTTTTGCCTCTTTCTTAAAAAACCGTGATGAAACAAGTGTCATTCAGGAGCTGATTCATGAATGGACAGGATAATTTCGTCATTTGGAGGATTGAGGGATAGGGAAAATATCTGAGAGATATAACTAATCTGCTGGTCAATTTTCATTGGTTTTACTGACTCCTATATCCACTTTTGCAAGCAACACGTTTGCCTGAGAATCTCAGTCTGAATTGTGTTGTGCTTTTTCTATCAGTTTTCACAGCATTGCCCTTCAACATATACTTGAAAGGTGTTGTTCAACAGAACACTTTGAATAATACTTAAAATTAATGGTCTTTAACATGTGTTTTAATAATTTGCCATGTTGTTCCCACCTAGACAAGGTTTGTCTAATTCATTCAACACTACAACATCTAACAGCTTTACCAGATGTATAGACAGACCCCCTAACTGATGCAATCCCAGAAGGATTTTTTAATAGCTCCCACCCTGCCACACTTTGAAATGCCACACTTGGCACTGAAAAACAGCAAGCAAGAGTCAAGTGAACCTTGCACAATTCCCCTTGGTTTTTCCTCTCCCACTCCCACACTGACACTGGGTCAGAGTAATCTCCCATGTGTAGGTGCTTACAGCATAAGAAGAAACAGTCTCACACAATTTGGGGCTTTCTTTCATTTCCATACAACAGTAATAAACAACTCTTTTCTTAAGGCTTGCTTGCCTGAGTGCATTCCTTCTTTCTTCCCATCTTCCCCTGTGCTCATACTCATTTTGCTGCTGTAGGAGTAGGTAGGAGTTGCCCTGCTTTGCTCTCTGTAGCTCAAGCAATGTGAAGATCATCTCATGTTTGACCTGGGAAGATGCAATATAAATTATATCCCTTCAGATATTTTTATAGTAACAGACAGGTGTATTCAATCGTTTCTCAAAGCTAGGGCAATATGGAAAACTACAGTTCTGTCTAACTGAATTACACTGTATCTTGGTCCACCGTTATTTTTAGGTGGTAAAGTAAAAGAAACAGAGGCAAACTACATGTTAAGATCCTTCAGTGCCTTTGGGTTGCATACATTTTCCAGCAACAATTTCCAGCAACACATTATGAAATACCAGACACCTGAGGAGATGAGTTATTTTCTCCACAAGGCTGCAACATCATTTAGTATTTAAGAAACTAATTTAAGAAGTGTCCAGAAAGGGAGAAAAAAATCCCACTTTAAAGTCCAGAGCACATTTTAAGAAATAAAATTTAATAAAATGAGGGAGACAATTTTCAGTGTTTTAGTTAAACTCTATGAGAAATCCAGTGATGTTCACTCCAGCTGGAATGAGGGCAGAGCTGCAGAGCTGAGATCTCCTGTCAGGACCAGATGTTGTAGCAGGTAGAATTTGGTGCTTGGCACAACTGTGAAAACTGGTATTCTATGCCCTTAAAAAAGGTGTCAGAGAAAGCTGGAAGATATTGCAGTGTATAGGTCCTGAATCAGAGCCTTTTAAATTATTTTCCTAAAAATTCTGACTTCTGGTGTTTTTTTCCTATTGTATTGGTGGTTTTTTAAACCTGCCATTTATAAGGCATGTAACACCAAAATGCAAAAGAACTTTACTGGTGCAAAAGGATGAAGTTGCAGCTAGAATATATTTCCCTCACTTGATCAAGACCAGGGCATTCAGATGCCTAGAAGTCTGCCACTACCAGGTAGATCCCAACCCTGTTTTCCTTCTTGTCCTGCAGCCAGAATTCAGACTGTACACATCAAAGTGCTGAAAGTCAATTGAGTATTTTCAGCCATTGTAAAGATCAGACAATCTCTTTTATTTTTTTCTGATTTTCATCTTTTCTTAATAAAATTGACAACACTTTCTCTACTTGCATAGAGTTGAAGTATCAGGTATATTTGATGAAGAGCCCTGAGTAAGCTGCAAAATGGCAATTAAATTCTAGAACCATCAATGAAAAAATGTTTGCTTTGTCACTGCTTAATGAGCAGACAGGATTAACTTTTTCAAATTTTGTCATGAAGTGTTTCAGTGACTAGTTAACTGTGAATCTTTTGATCTCTTGATTTTGGCAAGCAATGACCCTGTCATCATACCAAAGCACTTCCTATTACAGTAAATCAAGAAGTGTGGCTGTCTGGAGATACTCTCAGGGCAAGGTGTACATGCATGCACAAGGCAGATGGAGAAAAAGGGAGAGATCTATAGCATCTAGCCTATTTAAGGATTTTCTATACTAGAAATGCAATTGTGTCATGGGACCAACCCACTTGCAATGCAATACTGTAGAGTGAAGCTAAACCTTTAAGCCTTGCTGTAGAACATATTCATGGACCCATTAACACTGCAGAAAAGAACCACATTGTATTTGGGTCAGGGGATAACTATGCTGTAACTCCATCCTTTGATACAGCTGTGATTTTGCCACATTCAAGACATTCTAAAGCCCAGTTTTGTATTATATGTCTTGTTCACTGCTAATAATTGCTGCTGCTGCTGCTGCTGCTGCTGCTGCTGTCCTTGGAGAAGAAATCACTGACTGTGACCCTTTCATTTCATAAAACAATCCATTTAGCAGCAATTTTAGCAGTCCTGGGAAACCCTAATGCAGACAATTGAAGCTGCTTTACTGCATATAAGTAAACAAAAATGTTTTGCATAGCAAATTTCTAACCATGTGCATGAAAATGAAGGCCAGATCTGCAAAAGAGAGTTGTTGATATCAGAAACTGTCTGACTGTGCTCTTCCTGTGAAGTAGGAGTCGAGACCATTAAAGAGCCTCCTTTCAACTTTTGCTACTGATATAAACTTGATAAGGGCATGTGAAGGTGTGCACCCTTCAGACTGTCACCTTAACCTCATTACCCAGGTAATCTGATAAACCCAGCCAGAGACAAGAACTCTTTATATGCTGCTTACAAAATCTATTGGCCTGATTGGGTGGGGGATGGTTATGTGTTTGCACTTTGGAGGTGAGCAGATGATGAACCCATGTAAATTCCCACCTTTATTCCTTTATTCCCTTGTGAGGGACATGGGAAAATGTCCCAAGAGCTAGAATGGGTCCACCTTTCTTCTGCACTCCTACAAATTGATAGGAAATGTTTCCCACTTCTGCTGCTTTATTAAAGCAGTTCAGGCTCCTATGGGGAGGCTAATCCATCCTAGCCTTACTGGATACTCTCCAAGTGAGCAGGAAGCCTGCAAGGAGCAGGAAGATCCATAGTGAAACTGCTGCAAGGTCACCATTGCAGCAGTGCCTTGTACCTCCAGCTGTAATTCATGCTATCATGCACCTCCCCTATAATTCATAGGGTGCTCAGAGGCTGGCATATGGCTCTGCTGTGTAGCTGTCCCTTAGAGACCCCACCACACATTCAGCCAGATTTGATGATTCCCCTGTAGACAATCCTCCTTATGAAGTATCTTCTCAAAGAGCAAGCTGTTAGCTGCTCCATGCCCTTGCATCCCAAACCCAGCCATGCCAAAGAGGGATGAATTGACTGTGCTCAGGGCAAAGCAGACAGGATTAGCTGAAGCACATTTGCTTTTTAAATCTTTGCAATGGGAAGCAAATGGAAGACAAATGTCTTTTAGAGCACAGCACGACTTTCTGAAAAGAAGTTGAGTGGAGAGAAGGAGGGCAGAGGAAGGATTGCAGAGTGACAGCCCTGCATTCTGTTGGAAATGCAGCCTCTGTTTTAATGCTATGCTTTCCCAAGCATGATGGAAGTAAAGCTGGTGGGGAACCTGCACTGGTGTTCATTGCTGTTTGTGTGTCTTCCCTGCTTTCATCTGCAGGATGGTAATACAGAGCCAAGGGCTGGAGCCATGTCCTGCCCATATACCCCCTCCTCCAAATTTATGCATCAGTTCTGGGTTACAGCATTACCTAGTAAAGCCAGTCACAGTGACAGTGGAGTGTGGGAGTCCAGGGTGTTCCCTGGCTTCCCTGGGGGCCTCAAGACCCCCTTGGCAGGGTCCCCAAAGACCCCGGAATGAGACCCAGGTGTCTCAGTGGCTGGATTTAACTCCTTGGAACAACCTACCAACATTGAGGGAAGAAATGCAAGCCACAAAAATAAGTAGAGTATAAATTAGACTGTTAGAATGTAGAATAGTAGATTTCTAAGAACATTTATATTAGGGGCTCATGGCCAGCATGAAGGATTTGGGGCGTGGTGTGCTTCTTCCTCTTTCTTCTTCATGTCACCCATGCTGGATGGCATACTGGGATTCTCAGATTGGATGGGGACAAAGCTGGACATTGTAATACAGTTGTAGTGTACTGGAAATTAATTGTAAATATTAAACATGTAATTTACAGTATAAAAGATAAGACCTGCCTGTGGCAGACAGATTCTGCCCAGGATGTCTAGCTGAACAGATCACTGTTAGCTGGACAAGAGATTCCTGAGATAAAAAACATAAACAACCTTGAAGCCTCTGAGAACAGCCTCCTCCAGTCTATCTTCAGTGGCCTTTGGGAAAAATGTTGAATTCCAGACCACCTGCATGTCCTCCTGAGCTGATCTCACACCTAACGAGACACCTTGGGCTGCGACAGCAGAGCTGGAGGGGATGCACAGCTCTGCCTGGAGCTGCAGTCATGCAATTTTCAGGGAATTACTGGTGTCAGACAGTGCTGACTGGCTTCTCATAACTCCTACTAGAGAGCCAGGCAAGGAGGGAAGAGTGTGTTTCAATAGTTAGTCGTATTTGTTAATTCATGATAGTTCTTGTTAGTAAAGTTTTCTTCCCCACTTCTTTCTTCACCCTCTACAAATTCTTGCTGAGATTTAAAGGTTCTCCCTGCAAAACAGCAAAATAACAGGCACTGGAATAGTTTTCTAGTCTCAAATCTGCCTTATATCTTCAATAACCAACTCTTGGTGTCACTCAGCTCTTGTCTGTATTACAGATCAGTCAACAAATAACATCTTTTTCATCTCAGCAATATCCAAGTGATATTCACAGAGAGAATCCAGTAAAACAAAAAGAAAAGCACTACTCTCAGTATCTAAAGCTGAACAGAGGGGAAGTTCAAATTCACTCAACATGTCATAAATTACTAGCTGTGAGTGATGTTAAAATCTTCCATGTTCTGATCCTTCTCTTCCTGATAAAGGCATCCACTGACAGGAAATTCTTACTGCATTTTGCTTTTATTGCAGATGTCCCACAGTGCCAGTGTTCCTGAAGGCATATTGACAAGAACCCTGTAACTCCTGACAGCCTGCCATTTCACCAAAGGCATCTCATGGAAGGGGTTGCACAAAGACAAAATTCAGCCTCTAGCAAATTCAGCAGAAGCAGTTGCAAATGCTGAAAACTGCTTCTTATGCTACGAGGTTGAAATCAGATTAATGCCACACCATGAGTCAGTATTGGGAAGCAAAAACACATCACACCCATGAAACAACTTGAAATAAACAAACATAGCAACAAACACTATAAGTACTTTTAATTCCCCCAAGAAGCAATCAAGAAACCTTATCTTAAAATATCTGCTTCTGGCAATGGTGTGTGTTGGTGATCACTCAGCAAAAGAGAATTGCTTCAGGGATTAATCTCTCACAGGCTTTTGTTTTACAGAATGAAAAAAAAAAAAGAGAGGGACATTGTAAGACAGTTATAAGGCTCTGTAAACTCATTATTCATATTCATCCCCATATAAATACCTGGATTGCAACTCTCTACCACCTAGTTATGTTTCATTACCTCTAGGTGAAAATGCCACAATTATTTCTCACTATGGATGACTATGGCAAGTACCCAGAAACTACTATTTATGGATAAGTCATGACCTTTAATAAAAGAAATGAAAAATATATGTCACTAGGGCTTTATGCACTATATTGTTTCCCCATGCAATACCATTTTAACACCCTTTGTAAGCCCTGGTCTTCCTCCTCATTACTCAGTTGCAATTCTTTTTTCTTCCCTAACTTTCCTCAAAAATATGACAGTCAGTCAGAATAGTGCAGTTGATAATCACCAGTAAAAAATCTTCTCTTGTTAAGCCATGCCCTCAGACATGTTTCTGTGCACACATTAGAGTGGGATACATCCTTTGTGGCAAAAAGAAAAAAAAAAGAAAGTGAATGAATCTTTCTATATCACAGAATAATTTGAGTTGAAAGGGACACAGAATCATGGAGTCCAACTTTTAAATGAATGGCCCCTATAGGGATTATTGGCATTTTAACACACTTCTCTAACTGAGTCACTGTTGTAGTCTCCTTTGATGACAAAACTTTGTAGTGTTTTGCCTCTCTGTTGCTGATGTTGTACTGTTTCCAATACCCTGACTGCATGCACTGTGAGTCCTCTCTGTCTCTTTCTGGGGAGGTTTGAAGATATTGCTCCATTATGGATGAGGAATTTGGGGCAGGTTACGAAGAGCTACAGAGCATGGTGGCAGAGAAATGGGAAAATACTCAGAACCCTTAGTCAACACAGAGATTACATTTGTCTTTGAATGAAGACAAGGCAGGAGTGTGTGATCCAGTTTTATGGCTCAGTTTTTTTACCAGTTTTATCTATTTGGGAGGGATCAAAAAAACCACAAGTTCAAATTCAAGATTAATGCCATGTCACCTTATCTGCATTTATCTATTAGCTACAGTAAAGAGCTGGCACACATCTGAATTCACCAAAGATGATGGAAATCATGCTTTGAGTATTTCAGCTGAAGAAAACATAGGTAAAGGACACAGCTTTGTCAGATATCACAGATTAGATAGCATTGCATCAGCCATGGAAATGACTCTAGACTACTGAAAACTACTCCAAAACCCAAAGCTACTGACAAAGAAAAAAAGTTTTTTTTTTCAATGGCCATCATCCTGTTCCTAGTTTCTCCAACAGAACTCTCCAATTGCAGTATTACATATTAAGATGTAGGAACCTTTCCTGGCATTCACTGGAGCTCATTCACCAAAAAAAAAAAAAAAAGTAGATTTCATTTCATTATGATTCCCTTAACTTCTGTGTTTCCAAAAGCTCTTCACTTCACACTGGGCTCTCTGAAACACATATAACTCAGCCCTAGTTGCAGGCTTCATGGCAGTTTTTGCAAGAATAGGGGACACCTAAGGAAGGCAACTCAGGACCAGATGTGTTGGCATCATTTTTCCACAGAGATCAGATGTGTTCATTAGCAAAGACCAAAATAAGGAATGGGAAAGAAAATCTTTAGATGGAGCTAAGCTTATTGCTGCTGTAAAATCTGTGTCACTGATGCTGCTGTGATGAGAAAAGGAAGCTGAAGTGTGAAATTAGTTGTAGTGGTACAAATCCAACCTGCCCCATATGCCCTGAGTAGCTTGAAAAGCCAAACAAAATGTTGAAAACCTTTATTATCTCCTAGTCCTATTCTGATTCTTATGACATTCCTCTACACTTACCCAGGGAAAAGTGACCTTCTGGTCCAGAAACAGCAAAAGAAATACAGGCAACAATTGCACATACAAGGATGGTCCCATCAGGCTGCAATACACAGCTCAGCAGGTATTTTTTTCAAACTATTTCAGACTGGTGTAGTTGAGGGCCCTCATAGAGCTGTACAGCCTCAACTCAATGAAATAAGGTTAGTAAAATACCTAAACTCTGACCCTGTGGCATGAAGAATGCCTCCAGTCAACTACAATTCACCTGTGGCATCATGATGGATGCTCCAACAGTTTATAGTTGATGGATCTAGCAAGCACATGCCTTTATCTCCTTTCCTTTCCTTCCTTTTTGCCTCCCCAGTGCTGTGCTGCCTGTTAGGATATTTCAGCAGAACCTGTTTCAGACCTCTTGAATGAGCACTTCTCTGATACAAGTGAAGAATAAAAATTGCAAATAGAAAGTATACCCACTAAAAAAAAAAAAAAAAAAAAAAGCCATTAAACAGGAGAAATAAGGAGGAAAAAAAAAAAAGTAAGCTGAGAAGAATTAGCTGCTGCATTTTAAGGCCAAGGCTGGATTTAACTGGGAAGATTTTCTCACTGTTAACCCAATTCTAAATATAAAGCCAGGGAAGTGTGTAGTGCTTTATCAGATCACCCCAAAGGTTTATCTGTCAGCACCCTAACTTCAGAACACTTTAATCACAGGGGAAAATACTATTCAGGTTATTCCCTTTCCTGCCTTTATCCATATTGCTGTGAAAGACAAAATATAAGCAGCTGGGTGTTTAAGGAATGCACACCTTATCTAATACAACTACAGACACACTCAACATGCATATTAGCACCCAAATATGGTTTAATTACATTAAACTGTAAACCTGTGTGGTATCTGTTGGCAATGACTTCCACAGTTAGATCACACAAACTACAAAAGGAATTTGTCATTAGATTTTCAGCTAACATCACTGTCTCATTGTCAGTATAACTCACTTTCTTCCTGCAGCTTGTAAATTGTTTAGCCATCATGCAATGTTTTATTGATCTTCCTTTTAAAAAGACTTTTGCTTTTTTTTCATAGCTCTTCTGACAGGACACATTGTACATTTTACAGGACTGAAAGCATTCAACTATTACACTTTGTTAGAATGAAAATCAGTGTATTTCTTCTTCTTTCTGTCCTTTAAATTAATTGTGTATTTATAGATAATCTATTTAATCTATTCTGGGACTTTGTTTGGGGGTTTGTTACATCAAAATATTTTTATTTTCCTTAAGAGAGATAATAATAATTTTATTTAAATAACGATAATTTTAATTTAATAAGAGAGAATAATGATTAATTTTGCCAGAAGATTTTCACATTGACCATTTCTGCCTTATTAGTTTTGTTGATATTACTTGAGTCTATGTGTGTTAGGTAGCAGAACTGTAAATCTTTTCCTTATATAGCAGCTAGGTTTCTATCTTTTCAGCAAAAATGTATACAGGCAGAAAATTTCTTCTACATTGAAATGTATAGCAAATGGGGAACCTGTAAAAAAGAGCTTTGCAACCTCATAATTTCATGGTAAGGAATGAGGTAATAAATAAATAAGTAGTTTATAAATAAGGGTAGGTTTACCAAATGCTTTTACACTAAAATAAGCAGCTTGTTTGAATTCTCATTCTCTGCAATATGGCTACAGCTACTGGATCTAAATAAACTCAATATTTTTTGACTGTATTAAAAAATCATTCAGAAAATATGGTGATATGGAAATCTTGCAAGTAGAAGTACGATTCAGAAGGACATGCCAAGC
Source organism: Muscicapa striata striata (assembly GCA_030060385.1). NCBI lineage: Eukaryota > Metazoa > Chordata > Aves > Passeriformes > Muscicapidae > Muscicapa > Muscicapa striata. The sequence goes on along the minus strand of JAREIS010000447.1, from coordinate 284,229 downwards.
AGTCTTGTCAATATCTTGAGGGTATCAACCACGATGCTGCTTCAAGAACACTACAGATGGAATTGGAGACGTGCAGTGCTGTGACCATTTATCATTTCTGACAAAGTGACATGGGGTATTGTAGTACAGGAAGTTAAGGGCTTTTTTCTCCCTCCAGTGCTCAGCAGCTGCTGTCTCCCATTAGCACCCAGAAACCACAAACAGCAGGCACCAATGTTTTCAACATGGTTTCATGTTTTTTCCACTTCCACCTACATTTGCTCTGCCAAGACCAGCTCAAGTGCCTCTTCCAACAAGAGAAAAGTTTGAAATAATTTAAAATTATCTAGATATATTTTGAAAGGGATCACTCAAGACTATGTAGCATATGGCCTGATGATTTATACTACAGCTTTTAGTGGCCAGCAGGTCCACGTTTCAAATTAACTTCTTGCTGCCTCACACTGACAACCAATGATCTTCTATGGTAGAAATGAAACACTTAAACAAAAATTGGTGACCAGTTTCAGTTTTGTCTTCGTTAATTATTCCTGGATACAAAAATGTGAGCAGTTAATACACCTTACTTTCCATGTGAAAAAGTGGTTAAACTGATAACTCAAGGAGCCTGTTTCAAAGGCCATGGATGAATCAGGCACTTTTAGTACTGTGAATGCCTCTGCAGAGCATTTTTGCTTTATCTTCATTACAGGTAAGTAATTCTGTTCTTTTATAATGTTACCCAAGTATTCTCTTGATTTTTTTGTGAATCCTAATCTTTTTAAGGATATATAAGTCTCCTTGCCCTTACTTCATGTCTTTTCTATAGATATAAGGACACAGCTTTTTTTGCCTAGGCTTTCCTTTTGCTGCTGAAAATGAGGTTGGGCTTTCAAGACCTCTCATTTTGATAAGAGTGCTTCTAGGTATTACATTCACACCATTTACCCAGCACTGCTTTTATTTGAATTATTTAGCAATGTCAAGCAAAACAGCGTTTAGGTTATCGGGCTCTCTACAATACCATTTACCACCTTATTTACAGTCACCAGTCAAAATGGAAATTATGTGTACCAGGACTAATTGACTCTATTTACTGCAGACTGTAAAATTTGATATATGATCATATGTAATCATTTATGATCATTTACAATGATCATAACTGTAAAAATAAGTGAGTTTATAGAGCAAATGTGTAAAGGCTATATTTTTGAAAATTAGGTACATAGGAGTCAGAAACTTGCTATTTGAAGGGGACAAAGGGCAAACGTGGTTTTAACTGCAAAGAAAACCTCTTTTTCTATTCCATCTGTCTGAATTATTAGGATATTATCATTTTGGCATCTATGCCCAATTAGTGAATGAGTTCCCACTGACCTTCCTGCTAATGACTGGAATCAGTTGATCCAGAAACAAAAAGCACAAAGTTATACCTGTTCACTCCATAAAGTTCTTGCTTGTACCAATGCCTGCACACAAGGATCACACTTTCAGAACCATAGCCTAAAAAATCATTAAAACTTCTCTGCATGCAGATGCAGTCCTTAACCCCTGAATTATAATTCTATTTATTCAGCAACCTCAAGTGTGGCCAAATGTATTGTTTCATGAAGAGGCTTTGTTAGGCCTCTAAAATATATTATATATATATATATATCTAAAATATATTTAATCTTAGACATACTGCAAAATTGTTAGCAGGATGGGTTTAACTGTGGCTTTCACAAGGTTTTGTGTGTTTAATCAGCTGGCAGAATGAAGAAAAGAGTGGGAGCTGAAAGCAAAGTGGTGTTTGCCAAAGAAATTTGTATCTTTGCATTGTGCAACTCTAAAGCTGTCAAAAATATAAAGGAGGAACAACAAAATAGATAACTTTTCCCTCCATGAGAGGCACCTATGTGCCTTTCCTCTGACTCCTTATGCAGCACAAATTTCTTGAGAAATTAGCCCACAGTGAAATACTCAGCAAAAAATATATATGGGTATGCTCATCTTCAAGGAAATGTCTCTGCCTGACCTACAGCTATAGATTCCTTAGGAAAAAAAACTGCATTTTTATAAGTGCCAGCTGTCCTTCCTTCTGCAACTGTTTGGTTACCAGTTCAAATCTTATGAACCAAATTTATAATAATACCACTGAAGTTGATGTGTCTACTTTTTGAGCAAAATTGATGCACATAATTGCAACAATTGCACTAAATTGACTAAATTACTGAGGCTAGCCATGTAAGATGGCTGCATTACTCCTTGCTGGCTCTGTTACTCCTTAATTCCTAGTTGGAATAAAACTCCGATAATAGGAAAACCAAACCCATAGACTCAGAAAAACAACACATAAGAACTGAGTTCTCATTTGAAATAATGAGAATAATTCTACTTGAAATAATGTTGTGAAAATAATGATTTTTCAACCCAAAGCAATACCTTTTCCTTAATCAACTTTAGATTCTGGGTTTGGTTGAAAGTGACATTTCAGGGTTTTCTAAACACTGGGTGGTGTCAGGCTGTCTAAAATCTCCTTTTCAAATATTTGAAATATTTTTGTCAGTTTTCAAAAACCTTGAACTTTACTAAGAGGGATTAAAATAATTAAGATTTTAGAAGGATTTGGGAAAGGATTGGGGAAGGAATATTATCCAAATATTCAGTTTTTTCCCACCCATCGCAAACATGCTATTGTTTGGTGATTTTACAACCATCTTTGTGCTCTCAATGCCACTTTATTTTTGTTTGCTTGTTTTTTGTTTGCTTGCTTGCTTGTTTTTTGTTGGGTTTTTTTGTTTGGTTGGTTGGTTTTTGTTTGTTTGTTTGTTTTAATTTTGATTGCTATGGTCTGGAGGATGGTTTATTTCTTCAGCCAAAATTAATTCAAAAGCAAAAGTTTTACACAGTTTCCTGCATTCAAGAATCACTTATTACATAGAACATTGATGTTGGTTGAAAACAGGCTGTTTTCATAGTTACTCTGCTTTTATTCCTTCAAACAATATCCTTGATTCAGGGGTCTTCTGCCTATAAAATAAACACAATTTACAGAGAAAAAAAAGGAAATGAAATCCCAAGCAAAATATTTAAGGAGATAAATTCTTCAGAGCCTGACCCAAAATTCTCAGTTATCAGAAGAAAGATACCTGTAGAATTAAAAGAGTGTTTACTCATGTTTCATTGTTTCCTATCATAGTCTGAAATGAGCTAAACTCTAAAAATCATCACTGAGAGTTGAACAACACACTGTCCTGCTAAAGGTGTCTTCTCAAAAGCAGGCAGTTTCAAGTCTGAGTTGGTGCCTTGAAGAGTATTTTTGCAGTAGTTTTCATAAACTCATGATACAACTGGCAGCAAATAAAAGAAGCATGAAATAAAATATTGCTTAAAAAAAAACCCTGTGTTTTTCTTTACTGCTTTACAGAGAAATTTTACAAAGGGGTTTTTTAACTTCCATTGACACAGTTCGTTCAAAACCAGCCTCCTAATAATTAATAATCAGTGGCAGTTGCAATAACTGGTCAGAACAGTTCAAAAAATGAAAATGGAAAAGCCCCAAGTTTCTTAACTCTAACATTATTTATGGGATTTCTTGAGGCAACTTGAGGTATGAATCACTCACACTAGAGGGACAGCTACTGGCTATCTGCAATTGAAGAAGTTGGTACAATTTTATTAATTGCTTGTATAAAAGTTTAAACAAGTCATCAGTTTTAAAAAGTCCCCAAAATAAAACAAATTTTAAAAAAAAAATCAACATACTAAAACAAAACCAAAAATAGTCATGGATCCCCAACAAAACCTGCACAGCAAAAGGACAGGAAAGGGCAGTTTTGTTCAATGCCCTTTGATGAAAGCACCTAAACCATCCTGCAAATTATTGGTGTTGGTTTAGCTCCCTCTCAATCAATATGTAACATAACATGACTTAAGAAGGTTTCTTAATCTCAAAAAAATGGAGGGAGGGCAGTTGAGGTATTTTCATTCATCAAAGAGAGCCTTTCAGGTTTCTTTGCTTTCACCTGCTGAGATCCATTTGTCAGCTCTCAAAGAGAATGCAATGGCAAAATGAATGAGAAATGCAAGAAAAAGAGTCCCCAATAGTATATAACCAATGAGCATTTGCAATCCCTATTGTACTTCACAGACATAGTTGTAAAACAATTAAATCTTGCTTCTCAGGCAAATTATTCTGGTAGATAACCTGAACTAGCCAACAACATTCTAGGGACTCAATGCATCTGCAGCAAGGATGTCATGGAATACTGCTTAACTATAAATCCCTCATGGTTTGGGGGTTTTGAATGTTTTCTTTTGTGGGGGTTGTTTTGGTTTGTTTTGATGTTTGTTTGGGGTTTGGGGTATTTTTGTTTGGTGTTGTTTGGGTTTTTTTTTTTTTGGCTGTTGTTATTTTGTAGCCTGGAATTACTGTACATGCAAGCTATAATTGCAGAAAAATAATGGGGAAAACAGAAGAGATTTTAAGTTTAAGCTTACTTTGAGAAGATGTGAAAGAGTTGAATTGTCCATATATATGCTCTTTTAAATGCAGAGTTCATACCCTACACGTACAACAGCAAGAAAGTATTATATTTTTATCACAGCTTAAATTCCAGATGGTGCCTTAATGTCATTTGCAACACCTAAATTAAATTCTAGATTTTTTTTTCTCCTTACTGAACTGTTTGCATGTCAAAAAAGAGTTTGTATTGCTCTGAAGAGACAGGCATTCATTCTGCCTTATTTGTCCACCTTCTATTGCACGGACATGATTTCTTGTAAAGCATTTATCTCCTACATCCTGTCAGCTTATGTATTTTGCCCTTAAAAACTGCATTTTTGCTATTAGACTCACTGTTGTGTCATTTGCACATTTCAGCAGAATTGTAAATATTTTGTGCTGTAATGACAGTACTATAGAAAACAGATTAAGAATTGTTATGACTAACACAGTACAGGCAGAAGGTACCAGAGTCAGCAAATATATTTACATCCCTACTTTTTCATATTATTTACTATATGAAGGAAAATAAATGCTATTTGCATGCATGCATACTTCTATTTTTTCAAAAGGCAATTGTACCAATATATGAGATTAGAGGGCCAGTTTTCATGTTTTACTCCAGATTTTAAAGAGAAAAAGGAAAAAGTGAGCAAGCCCTGTGATGGTTTTGAATTTTCCTGCTGGTAAATTACTCTGTTCTCCCATTTTTGGGGGGAGTTTAAAGACACTCAGTTATGTAAAATGATGTTTTTGTCAGATTAAGGGACAATGGTCTTTCATTCAATCACATTATGAATAGGAACAGATTTACAAACATGTTTAAAAATACTAACTTTTTTACTAACTTATTGTTCTATTAAAAAACTGGTTGGTTTGGGTGTTTTTTAGGAGGTTCTCTGAAAGAGAGCACAGAAATATAATGAGACTCTTAAAACCCCTGAACCACTATCCATGAATACCAGTGGAAAGATGCAACTCATCTCCACCTTTCCTGGTTCCACATGACCATTTAGTGATAAATCCCATGAATATTGTTTTGTGCTTTTAATCATAAGTACTTCCAACTTCACAGTAAAATTTCAGCTATGCTGTCATGGGAAGATGACATACAGCATTTTAAAAATGTCCCATGACATTTAAAAATACAGTCCTGCAAAGCAGAGCTGGGACAAGAGAAAACAAAAATATATGCAGCTGTGCCTCTATTGAAAGGGGCAAGTCTAATTTTGGGCAGAGAGAATCAAGCTTTCTGATTGGTTTAGACTAAGTAGTATGCTACAATTATTTAGCATTGAGTAGGAAATGCTGTTGTGTGTGAGATATGGTGGAAAAGGGCGTAGAAGAAAATCAATGCTATATGGAAATGTCTTGGAGAAGAAGGGACAGGCAAACTACAGTGGAGGTTCCATGTGAGGAAGACCCTGCCTATAGGCATGCAACAGGGCTGCTTACTACATTTTTTTCATTAGGTATCATGGATCAAATAACTCTTAAGCCAAGGTGTCTTTCCTTAAAGCAATCCTGATGGATTTATCATTATTTTCCCCCCTCACCCTTTCCTAAGCATCCTGAGGAAAATGATGTTGGAGTAGTGAGTTGGGAGTCTCTGAATTATTCAGAGAGAAATTAGAGTGCAGGGATTGAAATAAAGCCTTTGGATGCATTGAAGTATATTAAGCCACTCACACATAAGATAGAAGTGTAAGTTTAAGTTTTAGGATAAGTAAGTAAGTCAGTAAGTTTTAGTATAAGCTTTAATGCTTTTAGTAAGTAAAAAGTTTAAACATTAAAGTAGAAGTGCGAGTTCTGGTCAAAGTTGAAAAACATGCTAATGTTTTCAGTAGAGGCTCCAAGACCACAGCTGTAAACAGTAGTTAAACATAATAGAGCTATAGTAAAAATATTGCTTACATTTTTCAAATAGTACAAGACAAGTCATTTGTGTAGTCTATACGTAACCTAGAATGTAAAAAAACTAGAATTCTAATAAGAAGTAGTAGTCCAACTTTTTGTCTTAGCTTGTTAGGAAAATTCTACATAAGAGCATGTATTGGGAAGAGTTGGTGCCTTTTGCCATGTGCTTTTTGCCATTGCCTATTCTACTTTTCTTTTTGCTTTTGAAACTAATGTGCTTTGTAATAAACAAGCTTTTTAGCAACCATTAGCTGCTTCGCTTATTTAAAATAACCTGAGGAAGTTAGTGCCTAGGGCACCAGAAGTCAATAACCTCACAAAATCCTGTCCCTTTTCCCTGTAAATCAAATTTGTCATTGCTACCAGGAGAAGGGTGATTTGGTCTCCTCAATCAGCCAAGCACTGCCTGGCTCAGTGTGTCTGTAGACAGTCCATACCAGCAGCAGTAACTGAGGTTTAACACAAAATTGGTGCATCACAGTGGCAATTATGATTTTCTAAAAATGAGAAGCTCCTTCTACTCTCTCTCCCGTCCCCCCAGCCCCCACTCACACTTTCCCTCTTTCTTTCTTTCTTTCTTTCTCTCTCTCTCTCTTTTTTTTTTTTCTTTTCTTTTTCTTTTCTTTTCTTTTCTTTTTCTTTTCTTTTCTTTTCTTTTCTTTTCTTTTCTTTTCTTTTCCTTTCTTTTCTTTTTTCTTCTTTCCTTCTTTCCTTTCCTTCTCTCTTTCTCTCTCTCTCTGTTTCCTTCTTTCTTTCCTTCTTTCCTTTCCTTGTCTCTCTTTCTTTCTTTCTCGCTTTCTCTCTTTCACTTTTTCTCTCTTTCTCTCTCTCTTTCTTTCTCTCTTTCTTTCTCTCTTTCTCTCTGTCTCTCCCTTCCTTCCTTCCTTCCTTCCTTCCTTCCTTCCTTCCTTCCTTCCTTCCTTCCTTCCTTCCTTCCTTCCTTCCTTCCTTCCTTCCTTCCTTCCTTCCTTCCTTCCTTCCTTCCTTCCTTTCCCCTTTCTTCCTCTCTCCCTCTTTACTATTAAATAAAATATATCATTTTTTTGGCACCAACATCTAACCTCGCTTGGCTTTAATCTCGTTTTTGGGTATGTTTTGAAACTTCTAAGTTCTTTCCAATATATACATATACAGAGACTCAGTTTTCTTTGCTTTTCTGGGTTTAAACGGGATCACAGGAAGGAGTCTACCTCCACACCTCTCCTCTGACCTGCTTCATAAATGAAGATTACACTGGTGAAAATGGGATATTTGTATTTCTATGGTGCTGCTGAGCTCAGCTGGGTGACCAGCAGAAACAGCATTGCTGAAATCTCCTTCACCCTGATGGTTTGGCATGAGAAACTCAACGCAGCAGCAGTAATGAGCTCTCTCACCCTGTATTTGAAACAGCTGTGATGCTGCTGTGTGGGTTCTCTCCTCCCCTGTCCCTCTGGCAAGCTCTGGACCAGAGGAGAATGAGGAAGCCACAGGCACAGAGGTAAAAGACAAAGAGGCTCCCTTTTCCCAGGATATATTCCAGCAGTTTATTCCCAAATGGATTCTAAGGGAAGAGAGAAAGCAAGAGAGAACGTGGTGGGGAATTTTAAACTCAGGCAGAGGGGAGGGGAAAAACCAAACCACAACTGATGAGATCCCTCCTGTGGGGAGGGGAGAAAGGAGAGCTGAACCAACTCCACTGACCTGGGGAATACACAGCAAACAACTCAGGGCAACATGCAAACCATAACTTAGTGCAATGCAACAAGAGTGAAACTAGTTTTCATTTTTGCAGAGCACGTTCATCTCTGTCATAATACCAGGTTTAAACAGAAGAGTCTTTGGTTGCATTTGACCCAAAGTGGATGGATGGTAGCTTGCAGAATACTCTTTCTCTGCTGTTCTTTTATGTTATTTTGATTTCAATTGATTTTGAGTGTTTAAAAAAATTGAATCAGAGTCTATAAAGCCGTTGGTATACTTCAAAAATATAAAAAATACAGCATTTTTATTTATTTTCTAATAAAAAGCTACCTGTTGGTCTGGATTTATTTAACTTCTTTTATTGTGGAGGGAAATAGGGAGATACTTATTTTTTGTGGAATTGCATCATCAAAAAGAGAAACTTGGGGATTAATAAAATCTTATGCATTGATACACAGTGTAGTAACATTTGATATATGAATTTGGTACTTACAGAGTTAATTTTCAGCAGTAATTCTGCAAAATAAGAGAGTCGAGTTCCAATCTCAATGCCACCAAAAAAATAAAAATAAAAGGGGGGAACCCTCAATAACATCCAAAAAACCACGACCACAGAGTGAAAGAACACCAATCTATATTTATATCAGTGTGTCTATTGTGCAAAAGCACAGACAGACAGAAGAAAGGTCTTTCAAATAAGCAAGTAGATTTTTATAAGAAGTAAAACACAAAGCAAAACATCTGTCAATGCAGTCAAAAGTCCTTGTAGATCTCCTACTATTTGATGAAACAGGAAGATTCTTTTCTTTCCTTTTCATAGCCATATCTTTACCATCAGTTTAACTAGAGTCTTTGCTCTTTGTACTTTCCCCTGACTATTTCCACAGCAGTGAGAATAAATGAGAGAGGTAGGACCAATGCTCTGTAACCCTGCTAAAGAACATCAGTGTCAGTCAAAACCATAACATCAAGGCTGTGAGACTTTGGCTTTTGGTTTTTAAGCCACTCCAATGCAAAAATTTTTAGTTTACCATTTTTAAAACTGCATTTCTTAGCAACTCTTCTGCATTCTGACACCAGCAGAGATTAAGACAGATTCCAGAAATTGTTCATCTGACCCAAATTCTTTGCAGGGACTAGCTGCATTGGTGGCAATAACGTACTCATCTTAGAGGCTGCTGCCTCTGCATGTCTGTCTAAGGGAACAGTGTCTTTTTGGACAGAAAATCACTTGGGAGGAATGCCATAATTCTTGCCACTTGCTTTTTTTGTAGCTGGGTTATTCTAGGTGGTTTCCATGGCAGACAAACATTACCTGCCTTGAAGGGATGCCTCACTAAAATTCTGCTTGGAAATGGTATCCAAAAATTATAGATTATATTTGTGCAACTCTCTTACATAATTCAAGAACACCTTGATGAGTTGTCATCACAGGGTTTTTTTAAGACTTCTTTTGATTTAGCTTTTTTCAAGAGGAGCTTCTTCATCTGACAAAATTTACAAAATTCCATGCCAGAATTCACATGTGCAGTAAAGCTTTCTACACTGGGGCCAAATTTATGAAAAGCTGTGAGGGAGCTGCACTCACATTTGCTGTACTTTGGAACTTTCTGCCATAGATCACACATTTATGATACATACTAAGTCATCCTGTAGACCTTCTGGTCTGAACCAAACTCAGAATTTTTAATGAGATTTATTGTGTGACTTGGAGTAATACAGAATTCTAATTGCAAGATAATAAAATAAAATCATAACAAAATCTATTAGTTCAATAGAAAGATTAAGCACAGAGTGGCTTAGACAAAAAAAAAAAAACAAAAACAAACAAAAAAAAAAACCAAAACAAAACAAAACAAAAAAAAGCCACCAAAAACAACCTTTAGAAGACTTTTTGAAGGTCTGGATTACAGGGCAGCAGGAATACTCTCCAGGTTTCTGAGACAGTGCTCTTCTGGACTGTAGCTTACACATAAATTCCTAATTCTGTTTCTGTTACAAGATTTGGCAGTTATGTTTAAAACATGTTTGAAAAGAAAGTCATCCCCATAATCCCAAGATATATGCCAAGCATCCACATTATCATTCAAATCATGCAAAACCATCCCAGGTTTCAGAATTTGCTGCACCAGGCACAACAGAATTTTTACACAGGCCATAAAAATCTCAGTTTTATCTCTAGGCAGGTTAGAGGTCTCTGGGTTTCAAATTCTTCTTTTTATTGGAGCTAATATTTTACTATTATTATTCTACTTGTGTTGAGAAAGAATATGAAATTCTTAGCAGAGAGCAAAATAGTTGTGTGCCTCAAAGTACTTTTAAAACCAGACATCAGTTTACAAATCTCTGCATGTTATATGGACTTGTAGGATAGCAAATCAGAAACTAGAAAATCGAATATACTTATATAATCCTAACTATATCAAGAGCATATGAAATAAATAACGGTGCTCAGATCCATGTATTCAATACCTTCTCCAGGACTATGTTATTTTCCCATAGGATGTGTAAAAAAGGTTTCCTAAAATATTCTTCAAATTACAACAGATCTGTTATTCATGCATTACTAGGCATTGAGGCTTGATTTCACTTTTGGTTTTGTTTTTCTTTGGGTTTTCTTTCCTGTTATTTTAAATCAAGACCAAAAATCAGCAGAGCTTTTAAATGGATATTCCACCCAGGAGTAAACGATGGCATGTGATGGAATATGGCAATTTTTCACACATTTTAGGTGCAGATAGTGTTTAAAACCTTCATAGGTGTGCTGCAAAAGTACAGAGACACTGGGTTAATTTTTTCCCCAATGCAATCTTGCTTAAATCAACAAATCTGCACAGGGGAAAAATGGGATGGTTGAAAGTTCTCTGAAAGGAAGGAAAATAAGTGAACCTGCTTCTTTTTCCCAGGGAAAAAGCAAACCCAGCTTGTTTGAAGATGCCTTATTGATGCTAAGGTCCCGGGCAGTCTCCGAGAGGCTCTCCTGCCATCTGGTGGTTCCTGCCATTCAAGTGCTCAAATACCAGCTGGTTTTATCAATAACTGAGAGTTTTGGCATGGTTTTCCATCATACCCACTTCTAGCTGCATACTTTGTAGTTAATTCCTGAATAAACATCTAATGCTGCGTATTCGATGCATTTCTTTTTTTTCCCAAGACTAGGGATAATTATCAGTCAAATACTTTCTTCTTCTCAAATCAGAATTCAGGACCAGCTGGCACCAATATTTTCTACCATGTTTTTGTTTTCTGTGGATTTTTTTTTTTCCCCTTCCATGAGTTGACACTGGAAATTATCAGCTGGACCAAACTGCTAATCTCCATGTCAGCTGTGTATTTCAGCCTTCAATCAGTAACAAAGAAAGCCGTCCTCCCTTGGTGCATAATGGAGAGGAATTTGTTAATTCACAGACTAATGTGGAATGATTAGCTTTACAGTCTGTTTTGGGACTTAAGGTATTGGTTCTGGATGCCCAGAGGTACTTAATGTTTTTTCCTTCTCATAGCTCCACCACTGCTCTCTTCAGTCTCATCTTGTTGGGAGCTCTTACTCTGACTCAACCTGGGACCTAAGTCTTTTGCCATAGGTCTCTGAGCTGGTTAATAACCTTTGCTGCATATTTACACCATTTCCAGGTCTCCTATTATTGACTTTATTGTCTAAGACTTGCAAAATTTTTCTGTCTTACACTGTTAAGGCAAGTTGTTGCAGGTGGTGATGATAACTTCACAAACGAAAATAATTATTATCAAGTAAATGTATGGATCAACACCTAGATCCCTCAAAAAACATTATAAAACAATCTAGATAGTGCTAATTACCTGCTAAGAAGCAGTGTAATAAAGGTTGTATAAAAGTCCTACAGTAAAACATCAACATCAGCCCAGATCTCCATCTTCAAGCATCTCAAGCAGCATCTCAGTCTGAATACAGAGGCAAACAGTATAGACATTTTTCTACTAGGCATATTCAAAACAACAAGGAGATGGTATAAGGTGGTAGAATCATTTTACACTCATAATTCTTTAATCTGCAAACTTCTTTACTGCCTTCCTTCATCAAGTTACATAATGCCTTTTTTTTTCCATCTTGGCTTCCTGTGACGTTTTTTTTTGTTCCCCTTTGGATCTCTACAGACTTTTTAAAATTCTGGGGGTCCAGTCTTAAGCACAAATGTAAAATATAGAGATGTAGATATTTTGAATAAGATTTTTTTCATTAAGTTGAAAAGGATAGAAACATTTGTACATTTATATCAAAATAATGCATGGAATTTTGAATGGTAGAGTCCTACCACTGCGGTGATCATTTCCTCATGTACAACAGAGAAAAATTCTTAATTGCTCCATGTAATCCAGGTATCCACATAATTCCTTATCTAAAACTAGAAAACCTTCTCTGTGCTCTTATTCTGCTATTACTTTGAGTAGACTTCAGTTCTTGATGAAATGGGAAAAAAATTGCTAATGGTCTGTGCCGCTCTCCTTAAATAAAAATCCTCTTCTGAATTTTCTACATTTTAGTTCCTTGACCTTCAGTATTCATCTTAATACTCTAGCTAGTCTAAGATTATTAATCTTTTTTAAAACTAAACCCTAAAGGTTTTGTCACATGAACATTATCATCCTTAGGTTTATAGAGTAAGGTTCCTGTTGAGTTGATTAGTGTCCTCTGCCATTCCTAATATCTTGTCTGATTTTCACATACACTCTCTGTCTTCTAGGGTTCCAGAGCACCTTTTGTTTCACTCTCCACTTCTTATTTCTTGGTTTCTTTTCAAAAGACTCAGAAATGCCATTTCTTTCCCATGTAAAGAGCTGCTCTCCCACTGTAGGTCCCTCACTTTGTGGCTGGGCTGCCTCATACCCCACAGCACACAATGCCAGACCAGCTCTTCCTTCACTCAGCAGCTCAGAGCTGCATTGTGCAAATCAAAACAAATTAAATGACAGATGGCTTGTGGTATATTAATGAAATGTCTAGTCACTAAAAGCAGCCTCACTCTTGTAAACTCCAATAATGAATTAGTTCTTGTATGAGCTACAGAGATGCTGAAGCTGTGTTGTGCAAGATCTGCACCAAAGAATCCTTCCTAAAGCAGAGGTACCTCCTCCAGCTCCTGCACCACAGATTCTGAGATGACCACCACTCCACATGACCCAGTCACAGGCTGTTTTTCACTTTTGTCATCACTATAAATGTATTGCTTTCTTAATTGCTTCACGTTACACATATTTTCCCCTGGTGTTTATGGTACCTCCATAAAACCTTCATGGTCAGAGTGAAAATGAACCTAAGAGACCTGAGTAGTACATGTGTCCCACAAGAGCTCTAGAAAGGGTTGTCATCATTGTCATCATAGTAAAAGATAGGTGGTATCCTCCTGTAATATTCTGCAGGCAAAAAATGTTCTAACAAGGTTCAGTTGCTCATTTCCACTATTGGTAAGTACAGTATGGTTATGCAGCCCTGCATTTTCTCTACTTCTCATGGATTCAAATATTGCAAATGGAAGCTTAGGAAATTGATATAACCACGAGTCTATCCTCAGGTGATAAGCAGTTGCAGCCAATCAAACTCCCATTCTACAGATGATAGAACTGGCCCCAGTGACTTCTGCAAAGAGCTTTGCTATTCCTTTTACAAAGCAGCTTTGGAGGCACCATTCAGTGTCATGGTTTCACATTAAAATATAATACATACAATTTTGAAAAAAAAACTAAAACAAGCAAAGCTAAGTACCTTCTGAAACATCTTAGAAAAATAAAGGTAAATCAGCCTATTAAAATAAGGGTTTCTTTTTTTGTTTGCCTGAGTTGAAACTGAATGCTGGCCCTGGTCAGTCCACAGTGCTGAGAAATAAAAATACTTTTTATAAGAAATCTATGTGAGCGTGGTTTTGTTTGACAAGCTAATCATATTTGGTTTCTCATAGAAACCAGCATGTTTCCTGAATTCCAGTCAAATAGTCAAATCCCAGTGTTATACTGGGACACTAGTTCTTGATTCATTACTGCTTGTAGGAATTTTGCCATTTAATTCAATATGAGCAGAAAATGTTACATTTTCAAAGTTATGACCTATTATTCAAAAAAGCCTTCCTTCATATCCATGTAGATTGTCTAGGAGAAAAAGGTACAAAGGAAAAAACTAAAAGAAAGTTGTAATTTTACGAATTGATTATTTACTTAATTTAAAACAAGCTTAGATAAAGGGAATTAACATCAAAACAGATTTTGATAGAAAGAGGATGGTTAACTGTCAAAAGTTATTTGGTTCATAAATTATTTTAAGATTATACTTTTCAAATTAGCATTCAGATTAGTCTGTACTTGTCACATAGTTATATATATTGGTGTCTTCCATCTTGCCAGGACAATATACAGAGCCCATGATGGTATTTGTCCTTTCACCCCAACAATTATTTATTTTAAATTATTTTTCAGCCCTTTTATGGCTGCAGCATTTTTTCAGAGTGTCTTAGTAAGGGATCAAATATCTGTGGCACAGAGAAGCCTTGTCAAGCTTGGGAAGCCACTTTAGGGACAGAGGCTGGAGATAAGGAATTTGGGAGGACAAGAGGAGTTTCAGTGTGCTGCTACTGTTGACATTGGAGTGCCCACTACAATGCCCAAAGCATTTAACCCAAATATTAATGCTTTCTTGCTCTCATTATCAGCAACAAAACCAATTTCACAAATGCAGGGAAAACCATGTCAACAGTTTTTTCCTGCTGCAGTAACCTGTTGTGCCTACCCTGTCAATGCACAGATTCCTTCCACAATATTACATATATCACTCATCAGAATTGATCCATAAGCTTCCAAAAGTGATGGAAAACAAGCAAAAGAGAAAAAAATATTCATCCCATTAAACAATTATCACTTTTTAACATAATTTCATACTTTTGTGCTTAGTTCCTTTGACCAGCAATCAAAATCCAACACCATTTTTCAACTCTTTAAACAATTGGGTATTTCAGTACCTCCTCTCCCCAGAAAACAACTTTCCTGATATCATGTCACACTGGAACACTGGATGCCCATACACCATGACTTTTTAGTGATTCTTACTTCCCAGTGGGGAGGTATGCTTTATAAAATTCAGAGATCAACAAATATGGCTATTGTCATATTCATGGAACTATCTCTGGATACCTGGGGAAGTGAGTCCTAAAAGAGAAGACCAGAAGAATTTTGCCTGATTCTCCTGCTCCCCCACTCTTTTATTTTTTTTAAAGGATCATTGCTCCAGCTGTGGTGTTGTGCAGCCATTAATTACACCACCCACTCACTGGATATATTAGTCACAGAGGAGCTTCGTATGGATATTCCAAAAGATCTACTCTCCATGCTCTTCTCTTTCAAAATACTGGCAGAAATTCAGATGAGATGAACAAAACTTTGCCCTCAAATGTCACAGGGTCTAGTGCCTCTTTACTCTTGCTAGTCTTATTCCTAAAAGTATGTTGGTCAATTTGGTTCACCACCACTGACAGCAGAGAGCCTAAGCAGCTCAGATGCATGAGCTAAGAGAGTTAAAAAATGCTAATTCTTTTGTCATGAGACAGGCAGGAGCTGAGCACAACAGACCATAGTCTCCTGCTCTGTCAGGCCACTGAACCCAGTGGCAGCAGCAAATTCCACAACAGAACACCCCTCCCAGAAGAAGATATCTGTGGGACAATAATTTTCAAGCAGTTCATCACAGATTGCTGCTGACTGGGGAACATTATTAGTATTCAAATAAAACCCTAAAAGCAATGCCCAAGTTCCATGGTTTTAGAAAAGTCAAATAACAGTAATCAAACAATTGGCAGAACTTCTCTATTTACGGTGCTGTGCTGGGAAACAAAACAGTGGTGAACAACACTACAAAGAGAAGAATCAGAGCTGATTAAGAGGAAGAGTTCCTTGACATGGAGGATACAATAAATATTTACATGAAATTGACTTCAATTTGCCCACAGTTTAAAGGAAAAAAAGAATAGAAAAGAGTATTCTGAAGGGGGTAATTGCAGAAAAGGAAAAGGAAAAGGTTTTTTGTGTTGGATACTTCAAAATTTACTTCCATGAGGCAAAGTGAAGTCAGTGCTCTAGGGATGAATTGTTGAAAAGGATCAAAATGAAGAAAATGTTGAAAAATTAACAGGGATGGTAAGCTCACTGATGGTAAAGATACAACCTCTATATCAGAATATTCCTATATTGCTGTTTGTGGGGACAAGATAGCAGAGAGAAGTTTATGCACACATACATGACCCTGTCTCATGTTTTTAAGAGTAACTTTAGATTTGCTGTCAGTACATGTCATTGTTTGGGTGATTAATCTTCACAATGAGTTTGATTTGTGCTGGCTTGTGCTTTCTTCATGCAACCATGATACAACTCTTCAGTCTGCTCTGTCATGCCATTCTGCCTTGTATTCTGTGTGTTCACAGGGTGGTTTTACCCTGCCACTCTTCTCTTTCCTTCCTCTTTGTAGGTGTCCCACGTCTGCTCCCTTGAATTAGTGATAATCTGAGGCATAAACAAGTCAATTAGCCCAACATGTTTATTAAGATGAGCTCTGTGCTATGTCTTACCCTTAAGGTTATTTTGGGGCAGGGTAAAGAATCAGACATAGAAAAGTTTGTGTACAGTTTATGACTCTTGTTGGATTTTTGGTGGTTTACCCAATGTATGCATTTCAGACTAGAAACACTACTTTGAAAGCAGATTTGGCCTGTCTTTTCTATTATTGCCATGACTTTTTGTTTCCCCCCGATTTAGTCACAAAATTTCAGTGAAACCATATTGGTTCCCTGCTCTCAGTGAAGCTGTTTTTGGACAGAGCTACCACCCAGTCCAGAATGAACTAGATTCAAGGAGCAGAAATAACCAAATTAGTTATCTAGCAGGATTAGTAACTCCTACTCTTCATGGGTTTGCAGCAAAATTGCACAATTACCTGAAAAAAAAAAAAAAAAAAAAGATGGAGACAAAAACAAAATAGAGATGCTCCATTAGAAAAACACCAAATCCCATGTTTCAAAGGATGCTGCTGACAAGATATGCATACTTAGTTTTCACTGCAGACTTACATTTCTTTTGCTAATGTAATTGCATTGAAAATTTTCACAAAACAGAATTTCTATGTACATTTCACTGTTTATATCAAAAGACTGGTGAAAAGAGAATCAAATCTATCACAAAAGTAAAAGTGACCAAGGAGATTTTATTAGTTTAAAACTAGGTAGAATGTAAGGTTTTGTCATATCTCTAGAACTTCAGACACAATGCTTATCCAGGACCTAAGTATCCAGACAGAAAAATAATAAAATTTTGAAGTCTATGTACAAAAAATTGATTTTTGCCTTCTTTAGGAAGAAAAATTTTGTCAGATCAATGAAAGAGAAAATTCTGCCATTAGTAAATTGAAGAATAATAATTACTCTGCTACCAAAAAAAAAGATTCTCTGTTGTTTGCTGAGATTTCAGGTTTAGTGCCTTTTAGCAACACTAATTCTACTGAAAAAAACTGAAAGTCAAGAAAAAGTTAAAACAAAATTTTGAATGGAAAGAAGTAAATGAAATTTGGTAATTGTGTTGATACTTTGACTGTATTCTTTCAATTTTTTTTTTTATTTTCATCTCTATACACAAATAAAGATATTTTATAAAGGCTTATGTATTCCTCTCAAGGTTTTATCTTGGGGCTAGTAGTCACCTTTTTTTTTTTTCAGAATATTATATTATAGTTTACCACAATTTTTATGTTCTATATTCATTTCATGTTTTAACTCATGACAAAGGCACCTTACTTTGGTGGCAATCTGTTTAAGGCATGTTATAATAAATATATCTACACTACTGTGGCTATGAACATAGTAAATATCATTACTAAACTGTCTATCATACCACTCAGCTGAAATGATTTTTTGCTGCATTCTTGAACTGTTGCTCCTGAGAATTAAGGCTTGAGAGTTAGGTTGCATTGTGGCAATAAAATTCAGTGTTTTAGAGTATCACAGCAGCATTTCATGGTGTAAAATGCCAGCAGAGATGAATTGTTGTTACCTGGTGATTAAACATGCAGCATTACCCACAGAGAGGAAAATGTCAGGCTGTATTTTCTCAGTGATAGGCAAGATGATTTAAATGTGCCTCTGGCCTAGTTTTTATGAAGTATTTCTCAAATCCCCCAGGCTTTCCAGGTGAAATACTGCCCATTATATCAGGTCATATACCTATACACAGCCCCTTTTTTGTCCATGAAGTGGGGAGAACCTGAAGTACACAAATATCTGGAATCAGGCAAAACTCAGAGCTCAAAGTATGTGGTAGAGTTTAATCTTTGCTGGACTTGATAGGATTTTTATCTAGCTTGGCATTTATGACTCATTTTTGTGCCTGACAGGTAGAATCATGTGGATTTAACAGAAGGACTAAATTTTGTATAATACATACAAAAGGAAAAAATATACTAATTTTGCACCCAAACTCACTCAAATTGTTTCAAGCCACACCATGGGCATAATATGGAGATAATGAATTTCCTCTGAATGCTCAACAGTAATTTCAAGGCATCCTAAGACATTTAGTCTGATCTTAGTTGCACTGCTTATTATCAAGAATAATCAGCCAGCTACACTGAACAAAAGCTGCCAAAA
Source organism: Muscicapa striata striata (assembly GCA_030060385.1). NCBI lineage: Eukaryota > Metazoa > Chordata > Aves > Passeriformes > Muscicapidae > Muscicapa > Muscicapa striata. Next base: position 265,515 of record JAREIS010000447.1, on the reverse strand, counting down.
AAACTGCCAAAAAGCTTAGAAACTCAGGTCTTCATTATCCCTAAAGGCCAGAGGAATTTGCCCTGTTCTGAGCTGATGCCACCCTTCTGTGTAGCACAGAATTTTTTTTAGACTAAGAAGTACTGCAATCCTCCATAATAATTACTTCAGTTAGACAGATTGATTTGAGTGACTGATGTATCACTCAAATACAGTAGTTCTGTTAAGTACTTGCTGTGTTAAAGTTATGGACATTATAGGGCAGGAAAATTTGTGTAATACTTTTTGATGTTTACACTTAGCAACTCAGATCCTGATAATTATACATCTGGAAAATTCTAGGTTCTGCAATTCTAAATGCACAAGTTTAGTTTTTCAGGATGCTATGGATATTTTTCTTGTTCCTTGGAAAAGTGCTATAGAAAAATAGATTGTTGACTGTCCTAATGTCTGCAGTGGTAAAACACTGTATTCAAAACTCTCATGACAGGACATATGAAAAAATAATCTTGACTTGAACCTTATTCTGGTTTCAATCTTACATTGGCATACAAGGCTAAAATGACTGAAGATATGCAGATTGACATGATATCTAGCTCTTCACAACACAAATATTTTCAGTATTATAGAAAGGGAGAACAAAGGTTCTTTTGGGGTTCCAGTGAGCTCTTTACTTTTCTTAAACCTTACTGAGTTCAGCCCTGCCAAAACTCATCCCTCCTCCTTACTGGGCAAATTCATCTCTTACTATGGAGATTGGGATGCTCAGGTCTTGAGCCTTACTCATTCTACAGTAAAATGGACTCATTTGCAAAACATTTTTAATGGAGAATCCAAAAAACAATGTGATTTGAATGCATAAATAGCAAGAAGCAGAAGTAATACCTGTGATTTCACCAAGAATATTCTCAAAAACAGTGGAATTGAACAGAAAAAAGGTTTGTTTGAAATAAATTGAGAATAATCTAAGTAAAAACATAACTGATTGAGTAGAAGAAAAAGAAAGAAGTTCTCCTGACACTCAGGCTGCTGGTTATATCATCTTATTTATCAGATATTTATGTTATATATACATAGTAAAACTTCTCTTTCTTACCTCCTTTAATTCTGTGCTATGGATTATAGCAGCAAAAAGATACCAGCAACCTAAGTGGAGATGTCTACATTCTCTTGGTGTTGAGACCATAAGTGAATAATAAAAGGAAATGTTTAGAAGTAGAATAAGTGCTTTTAAAAATTACTGGTTTTGGTAGTAGTGGTAGTGGCAGCAACCATAGTAGCAGCAGCAGAAGTAAAAACAATAGCAATAACATACAAGGAAAAGTGAGGCTTCCTTGGGCACAAAGGGAATGAAGTCTAAAAGCCAATTGATAACTAATTTACATCTCTGTTTTATTTAACTATGTGCTGCTGAGTGGTAGAAATTAAAAAGTGAACTACACTCATTTAAGTTAGCAGATCACTTTACTGTGACAGCAATTTGGGCTAACAGGGGGAGAAATGCCACTACTCCCACTGGTATAACATTAAGGGAAATTTATCTTATTCTGCTCCTTTTTCCCCCTAGTTTATCAGATTGTTTATTTACAGAGTAGGCTGTATGGCAAGTAAACAAATATGTTATTTTTACCATCTGCAGCCAGCTAATGGATTCTGAACATGAAAAAGGGACAGAGTAAATATCTTGGATGTGTTAAAATTTTGTCAAGAGCCCTGGAAAATAAAGGGAACTCTATTGCTGGGTCAGGTCTCATTGTCATATACATGGTCCAGAAGCAGGAGAAAGAAATAACACATGACAGCAAACTGTAGAAGTTACAAGGCTGAGGCTATACTTAACACAGAAAATATTTTACAAAACTGAAAAAAAAAATTGACATCTGCTGTAGATAGTTGCACCTGTAGTTTGCTATTTTTTATGCTTGCATTTTCTCGATTTTTAAATCTAACACACATGCATACAGGCACGAACATTGGTGCACCCATATACATACAAACACTAAAAAATACAAAACCCACTCATTTACCATGCAGAACCCACAGAAACACTTCTACTACACCTGACTGTCCCGATTTCCTGCCAGGCACCCATGAATTAATATGTCTTAAACATTTTCTTCTATATTGCAAAATCTATTACTGTCATGTTCATCAGTTACCATGACTCTGAACTCACAAAATCTTTTTTCATATTCAGTTGATAGAATACACTTCTGCTTCTTTCAAATGATTTTGAAAAATGAGTCATGACAATTGAATACTCTCTGATAGTCCTGAAATACGTTGCTGAAATCAAAACTCAAATTTTCTACAAGAATGCAAATTTCAAAAATCTGATGACGTCCTTTGTATCACTTCACCAATAATCTGAAGCCAAAGACCTTTTCATTGTTATAAAACGACGTCAGTTCATGACAGGAACTCCAGGAACTGCATTTACCAAGAGGATTTTTGTCACTCACATGGGCATAGACCATCAGTTAATATTGTAGCAGGTCTTGGGTAAGCCTCACAGGGAAAACCATACTAAATTCAGTTCAAATGAGAAAAACCCAGCTTTACTGCCTGTGAAGCACTTGGAGCTATGTGGAAAATTCCTGATTGAATAGACACACAGACAGGGCCTAAAATGAATTGTGGGAGCGTAATGAGCTACCAAATTACTGGTTGACCAGTCCTCACTAATCAGGTGTATCCTCTTTGGCCATTCCAATTATGAGGTAATTAACCCACAGTGCAAGAGATTCAACTGTATTCAATGTGCATTTTAACACCCCCTTCAATGAACAAATCTGTTCCTCAGAAAGAAACACAAAGGCATTTTTATACAAGGTGAACAAGTTAAGTTTTTTCCACCTTGCACTTTATCAATTTGACTGAAATTCTTTCCCTCTTACTGCCATAGCTGGGACATTACCTGTAAGTAGGTAGGAATGGTCAGTATGCTTAAGAAGGATAAAGTTGGCTGAAGAATGGTACTCAGAAAACAGCTATCAATGTACTCCTGGCAAACCAGGAGGATAAAAGTAGTGAGACCTTGGAAATTCCTGTCTGGGGTCTGATAGAATGTGGTTTTTAATTTTCATTAAGGACTTGGTTGACAGAATACAAGGTATGTCTAAAACATCTTCAGGCAATTTCTGCCTGAGAAGTACTGCCAGTTGATTTGAGACAGGATTAGAATTCAAAATTGCAATTAACAAGTAGGAAATAGGACTAGAAAGAAGAAGATGATCTTCAATATAGGCAAATGCCAGGTGTTGTCCTCAGGAGGGAATAATCAGACTCATGATGGACTGAGGGAAAGAACTGATCAGGGGAAGAAGCCAGTAATGTACAGGCATAAAGTTTTGCTTACCATGTTTTAAAAATTCCCCTCCAGGTAAATTGTAAGGTGTAAAACAGGCAGCCCCTGTAGTCTAATTACTCTATGTACATCTGGTACCACTACATCCCACATCTGAACCATCTCCACAGTCAGAACACACAGCAGTTAAATACTCTAATTAAAAAAAAAAAAAAAAAAAAAAAAATTAAAGGATGTTTGCTTGGCATTGTACTAATGATGCATCTACTCTGTACAGAGGAAATAGAACCCCTGTTAAGTGTATTTTTTTGAGGGATAGGAAATAATTCAGGTGAAATAGCCAGTGGAGCACCTCTTCCTGTATCTTCTTTTTAAAGAAAATATTAGTAGTATCAGATCCTTTCTTGTTTGTTTGTTTCTGTTCAAAGCAACTCTTGGAATATCAATAAAGCATCAGTCTTAAGTACCTTAATGAAATATGAATGCAGATGGATCAGAGGTCTTCAAATTAATGTTTTTGCAGAAGGGAGATGAGACATCCAAAGATATTGGCAAATCATTTCACAGAAAGAATAATTCTAAAAATATTCCTTTATTGTAAAATACACCTCCCAAACCAAAGCTTATCAATAAAATTACAGAATTACTGGCCTCAGCTGTTACTGCTGAAGATATAGATGAACAATCTCTCACTGAATTTGACAAAAATCTGCAGTCTTTATAATTTCTATGATAATTACATATTTTAAATGCAGAAAAATACCTGGCAAACAAGCCTGACCTTTTATTAAATGTCACCAATGTAATCAGACTTACAAGCCTGAATAAGTCAAACTAAAGCTGTTAATTGATTTTAAACTGAAGGTATAGCCACATTCTAACCAACTCAAGTTGTTTTCCAAAGTGATCATTGGCTTTTTTTACACTCCTTTCAGTATGACAAGCCTAAACCCTACCAAGCCCACCCTTTGTATTGCTAGTTTTTGCCTGTTTAACAAATGGATGATCATGTCATAAGTAAGCATTTGCTGAAAGAGAAGCAGTGACAAGCACAAAAAGGGCTGTTGTGCTGAAGAGCACCTTTTCCTTCAAATATTCCTTCTCACACCACTGGCCAATCTCTCCAGGCTAAGTATGTGATCACAGGGGAGGAAAAAAGGTGCTCACTGATTCATAGGAAGTGCTTTAAGAAGGACTGATTTCCAAAGGACTTTTTTGTGGCTCTTAAATCTTTCCCTGCTGCTTATCCATCTCCCTTTCCTTCCCTCTGCTACTCTTGACAATGTATGACATGATGAGGCATGTGCTGATGGATCAGCCAACACATGCACACTGTTTGACTAGCTGGCTGCTGCCTCACAGAAAGGAAAAGGATCTGAATTACATTTGTCTCTGCCTCACAGGGGAATACTAATTTGGGCTTGCATTTTCCATCCTGCCCCTGCCTGGCTGGCTGCTGCCAGCAAGAAGAGGATTGCCAAGTCCTTCACATTTCCCCCTTCAGTTTTGTCATCGGTGAATCCAGTTCCCTTGCTGTGACTAGCTGTCAATTCTTTACAGTATTCACAAGAAATCATCATCTCTGAACTGCCTGGCTGGCTGTAAAACTGGCCAAAAGTTTAAGAATTATGCAGGGAAAACTAACAGACTGTTAATACAACCACATATGTATCATTTTTCCAAGAGTCAGGCTGATAATATGTGTACAACTGCACTTATATACAAAATCAATTCCCAAAATAAAGATATGAGTTGTGGTGACTTCATACATTACCATCTGTCAAAAAAGCCAAGAAATCAGCTAGGAGCACACAGTTACCCTGTCCCCATGTGAAAATAAAGATAAACTTCCATATGGTTCTACAAACCTTTACCTTTGCAGATTTGGGTCTGAGTTCTCCATCATCTTAATTTAAGCATTTATAATTCCCTTCTGTTTTGACATGAAGATTTTTTTCAACCTGGAGCAATTTTTGGAGGAATAAAATAGCTTTTGTAGACTAGCTATATAATTTTACACTGTTGAATTGATGTTTGATACTTAGCATGGTGATCCTAGCCCATCTTTCAGACATAATGCATAGCCTTAGCTAAAGGAAAGGGAAAATTCCAAAGATGATGCACAAATGAAGCACAGTACACATTTAATTTTTCTTAAGGGTTTGCTTTGAAAGGCTTATCCTTTTCTCCATTTAAACAGGTAATTTATTCAACTACAAGTCTTCTAGTATAGTGTTGCATAGATTGGAACATTTACCAGCATTAACTCTTCTGCACTGTTAATGACAGGGGCACACAATGATAGGATCTGAAACAGATAAATACCAGAAGCTCACAAAAATACAGTAATGAGCACTGAAATACAATTTGCAGTGAAATGTAGTCTAGCTGTTGGGCTGGTGGCTTTATTTCCATAATGTAAATCAGAAACTCTGAAGCCTAGAAAACATCTAGTTGTTTAACACCCTTTAACGCTCATTACACAAAGTTTGAGATGGAATATGTTTGTCCTTATTGCAATTAAACAATTCTTCATTCTCCACTACTTTATACTTTGCCAAATCACTTCCAATGCAGTATAAATGATGACAGAGTTTTCCATCACCACATGAGATGCCCAGAAGAAATTACTGGGCAGTCAGTTTCTCAAATATCTCCTCTTTTTCTAGTTTCTTACTTCTCATTCAGTAATTTAGTGTCCACCATTAAATACCAAAAATGTTGAATTGCTCTCAGCACAAGACTTCAGCTCCGTAAGTTCTGTGTTTCTCCAGACCTCAATTATCCTTGCCAACAATTCTCACAACCTTGCAGAAGCCCTGAATGCTCAGCTTCTTTGAATCCTTATCAAGGATGCCTGGTTTTAGTGCTCCATCAAAAAAGCTGGTAATTATAAACATTCCCAGGCAACCAGCAAAAACTCTGGCATTGCCATAATCCTAATGGTCAGAAAACACGGATTTTAATGTTTCAATCAAGAAACTGTATGTAAAACATAAACAGGATATTATCTTGACATAAACTTTTTATTCACCCAAGCAACTTTCTTTTCTATTAGGACAGCTTTACCTGCATTGTTATGCCCAAGAAATGCTTTGGCATAAAACAATAGTTCAAATAAATTGTATTACAGCTTCTCAATAATTTTCAGGCTTTGTAGCAGGTTGCTCTGTCTACAATAGTGTAAAACAACTCAATAAAAGTCCTATTTGCAAAGAGCATTCATGAATGAAGAAGGGCCAGTCATGCTGCTTAGGTGCTAAATAATGCTGAAACCAATCTGACTCAGCAACCCAAAAATTAAACATCCTGATAGTGAGATGAAGATGTGGCAGACATAAAGTACCCAATAAAGGAAAGAAAAAACCATTGTGAACCAAGTCATATGAATAATAACTTCTCTATAGCTACAGAACTGACACAGCTAAGCTGGAGGCATCTGACTGACCACCAATCATTTTATACTATAAAATTTAACAGCAGGGTCTTCTAACAAATCACTTCGTGAAGTGTGTGTGGAGACTCCTCCCTGAAGTGTGGACACCCCTCAAGGTTAGTACTCAACATTAAGTGAACTGGATTTGCCCACAGTCAGTAAGGGTAAATAACATCCATCTTTATTTAATGATTGTGTTTGCTGGTTCTATTACAATTGCTTTAATATACTTTTTCGATATTGCTTCAGAATAATGCATTGTACTATACTACTAGTTATAGCCCCTATACTATGTAGTAAATAATTCTGAATAATTCCTCTTGTCTAATCATTATCTTAATAAATCATATATATTTGTGTAAATATATCTGGCTTGCCATCCCTAATCCTGCAGGACAAAGTTGTATAAAGGTTCAGTTACACCTGTTTAATCCTTTTAACATAAGCCATTCACAAAGTCTGGGGCTAGGATTAGATTCTGCTGCACCTTGACTCCTTTCTGTGAAGGAGTTTACAAAGCAGGGGGTCCTTTCTTCACCTCATGGAGGAATGACTGTGAATAAAGGAATGTCTTCAGTATTTGGCTTTACAAGAAAGTTTCGGAAAAGGGAGAACTCCTTGGCCATACAGTGTAAATACCAAGAGAAGCCTGGATGTCTAAGACATCTGCCATAAAAAAATATAAAATGTAAAGAAAATACACTCTTTTTCTCCCATAATTGCACAAAGGGTGGGGAAATAGGTACACACAGGAAAGCACAGTACAGACCAACACAGACTTAACACAAAATATTTCAGCTTCCTGCTTGGATATGGTAAGGCTCTTCATAACCAACAAATTTCAATTATGCTGAGGAAAAGAGGAAGCCTGAGCACACCAGTAGTTTCTTGAGAATACGTAAACAGGAAACAAATAATTCAGTCAGTTATTGCCCTGGTTTGAAGGACAGGTGTCTGCCAACAAAGGCAGAAGCTTCTCTTTGAAATGGAGAATGTAAACCCTCTCCCTCCAAATTAGTATAATTTTGAAATTAAGGGGCTCTCAGGCAAAGATATGGGAATTAGGAATAACAGTTCTTTACTAGGAAAATTCAAATAGAAATACAGTATTACAAAGAAAACTGACAAATAAAACACTGACAGAGTCAGAATACAACCTGACACCCTGTCAGTTAGGGTGTTGGTAGCAGTCCCATTAAATGGTGGCTACAGTCCTCCTGCAGTGGCAGATGTGGTTCAGCTGAAGCAGTGATCCTGTAGAAGTGTGCAGTTTTCCTCTAAAGGCCCACAGGTGATGTGGAAAGGTCTGGCTTTCCTCTGGAATCCAGTGGAAAGACGGTAACTTGGTGTCCAAAATCTCAATTTTTCTCTAGGTAGGAAAGGCTACTCCCCCTGGCTGGAGCATCTCCCAATGGGATGATGTAATTTTATCAGTCATACAGTGGGACTGAATGGGCCAGCAGCAGATGAGATCTTCCTGGAGGGAGGGTGGGTTGTGGAAAAGATAAAGGTGATTGCCCCAGCCAGGTTTTAAAGATGGCCCATTAGCAGATGGTATGTGCCACAGAGATAAGGAAATCACTGCCCCACCCAGGTACAACATGGTGACAGAATACACATTTCTGGCCACATCCTGTATTGCAACCCAGAACAGTCATTAAGCAAATGGTTCTAGATTTTTTCCAAGTTGTATTGCCCATCTGCTTGAGAAGGCAGGATCACAGTGATGCCTACAATGGCAGCTTCTGCACTGCGCTTTTTAACAGGATTGGACTCAGATTGTTTATAACTCAGAGTTCTGATGAACTGGTTCTGGTACTAGGCTGGACATGACCTGCAGGAATAGAGCAAGTCATAAACCTTCATATCTTAAACCAACTTCAGACACTCTGGGAATCTCTAGCTGGAGACTCTGCTGATAGTTCCAATGGCCCAGAGCAACTGCAAAATTTCATTTCAGACTCCTTATCTCTTATGTACTGTAGCTGCCTTTTTTTTTTTTTTTTTTTTTTTTAAATCTGCAATTGTTTCTGTGTAATGAGGCTCCTTCTCCCCACAGCAATCCCAGCCAACAAGGGCACCACATGAAAGCCAACATACTAAAATAATAATGTGAGGTGCCTGCAACTTTCTGTTTGTTATATGAGTAGAAGCACCCCAGGTCACAGTAAGCAGGACTTTCACAGGAGCACCTAAAGAACATACATTCACACATGGCTTTGTGTCAGTGTGCTATAAGCTGTGCAGAAACTGAATGCAAATAATTGCATCATATGTGTCAAAAAATTAGCAAGCCTAGGAATTCTATTAGATTACTAGAAGTTTCTCAGCCATAGCTTCAGGGCAAATAGGGAAAATATGCAAGTTTATGAGGAAATTATCTTCTGTAGATTAAGAGATTTTAAAATCAAAAGGAATTCCCTCATCATCATCCCTTTATGGGAAATCATATTCAGATCAAGAAAACATTTATGCAGCAAACACAGCCAGCAGATAGAGAGCTGACTTTCAACTACAGACTTTCAGACTACAATCATAAAAATGGGTCAAGGTGGGCTGCAACCAATGTAGCTGAAACATAAGATCTTGAGAATTGTGGATCAATATTCTGCTGGACATCACCAAAGCCCAAACCATTTTACAATTCTATTTTATCATGCTTGATTCCCTTTTTAAACTTAAATCAGCATACCTGAAACAGCACTGGTTATTTTTCAGCTTTGTGTTGCTGCATTGCATAATTCTCAAATTAATAAAAACAAGGACAGGTTCCACCAAAGGAAAGTGCTTGTTGCCTCTTCACATTAGCACAATGACAGATGAAATACATGGAGGTGGCTGGGGCCAGCCCCTCCAATCCACTGCAAGAGGATATAAACTTTCTATTATGATGTAGTTCAAATGCCATCACAAGCTCAATACAACAGTGAGGAAAAAACAGACCTAAAAAACCCACTCCAAAAGGTGTAAAGGAACATAGGAAGCCTTCATGCACAGTCACCCCTCTGATTACAATGGACAATTAAGCCCTTACATTTATTTGCCTACGTAGTTATTGACATGATAGATGGAAATCTGATGCACAGGTGTCACTGACAGAGTCCTGTCTTCTATTGGATCTCTATTTCTTGAATGACACAAATGGATTTCAGTTTCAGATTCAAAGGCTGACCCATCTTCTTTGGTGTAATCTGTTTAACATTCATTCCTGCCCCTCAGTGGTTTGTTTCAGCTCAGCTCACCATCCTGGATTACCACAATGGGTACCTCACAACCATTCTGGATCTGCAGATTTGATCACCCTCAGGACCTCAGTCTGCCAAGTAATTTGGCCAACCACTTGCAGTTCACTGTGTCAACAGGATCTGGTTGGACCTATAATCCTGAACATCCAAATGTCTTCAAGGACTAGAGTTGTGCTTGTGCTCAGATGTGCTGGTTTCCAACTGTGCCACAGCCTCAGCTGTTTCTTCTGGCTCTAGAAGAGCCCTTCTGGCTTTTACCCATTGAGAAACAGGCTTGAGAGACTCTCAGTGGTTTGGCAGGCACTGAAATTGTTATTCAAGCCATGTCTTCAGCTAATCAAGAGCTCTTCTTAATGGAAACAAAGGGCCATCTGCCAGAACATCTTCATTACTCTCCCTTCTATTAGATGTACAACATTTGTGGGAAGATCTGAGCCAAATGAACCAAAACAGGTTTTCTCCTTTTTTTCTTTTTTCTTTCTTTTTTTTTTTTTTTTTTTTTTTTTTTTTTTTCCCAAGGTTTAGAATTATTCAATGCACAGGAAATTTCTCCTTGCTCCTCAGCTAGGAAAAAAATAAAATTTAAAAGGCCACCACCAACCAAAAAGAGCCCCAAGCCAAAAAATGAACAGCAATCACCACAACAAAAAAACAAACAAACAAACAAACAAAAAAATTCCCCCCAAACACCTAAAACAAGCAACAACAGAAAAACACCAAAAACCAAAACAAACCTCAAAACCTATATTCCACCCCCCCACACACCACAAATCCCATAACTTAACTTTCTTTCCACCACGTTTAATCACAAAAATAAAATCTCATCAAAATCTGATTTAGTGCAACGTTTACTAAATAGAATGTCTGAGTTTGCAAATAGAAAATTATTTGGGTATTTGGTTAGTAACAAACCATTCAATCTGGCAGCTTCATTGACTTGGCATTTGCACATCTCTGGAAAAAAAGCTTCTCTTCTACAGTGATGAGCAGTATGAAAGGTGCTTTATGGTTTAGCAACTGGTTAAATAGTTTTTATGGACATTTTTGTATTTTTATGAAAGAGCTGATGGCATCACAGAATTCAAACAAAAACCTTCACTAGAATTTTGCAGAGGAATAGAAAGGAGTGTTTACTTTTAAATATTTCCAAGTGTTTATTAGCAACACTTTGGAATCAGTTTTCAAACTAGTAAATAAATAGTAAAGTGCAGGAGTATATACAGAAAACATAGTTGTTTAAGCCATCACTTATCCTGCACTCTGGGGAGCTCAGAAGTTCTGTTTATTTATTCATTTAGTCAATTATTTGTCTTTGTCAGGACACGAGTAAGAAAAATAAAGTTTTCAGGCAACCTATCAGAAATGAGCTGTCAAGGAATTGAAATACCAAATGCTTGACATCATCTGTTGATGTTTTAAAAAAAAAATATTTCAACACTGTGTTTTGGTTGCTTAGATGTGATGTGCAGCAGCAGATAAAAGTAAAAATGTACAGAGTTGCTTATACAAGTAGCAGGTAGTTATATGGCAGTATCCTCTGTGATTAAAAATATTAATCAAATCTGTGAGAACTTGGACATGACCTAATCATCTACAGCTACATTTAAGCATGTGGTGAAATTCTTTCCTATAGCAACCTTAGGTACTCTTCCAAAATTCCAAAATACCAAAAGAAAGGAGGAAAAAAAAATCGTATAATTTACCGATACAAAAATTCCTAAAACAAACTTTTTTGTGCATCTGAATAAAACTGAATTATGTTTATGTGCCAGTCAGGCTGGCACACTGACCTTCATTTTATTTCAGGAAAAACACTACTTTTGTCAACATGCCTGAAAAGCTTGGAAAATTATTTTTCAAATCATAAACAGCAATAGCTTTCCCTAGTCTTATTAATAGATGATAGTTGTTTGAGGGGAGAAGAAATATTTTCTTTCTGTAAAAGCATATAGACTAAGATATTGCTAAAATAAAAATAAAACCTTTGTGCATCTTGGCTAATTAACACTGTCTTTGTTCCCTATGATAAAGCATGTTTAATGCAAGAATAATCTATATGATATAACAGCATCAACTGACTTGAATGAAAATGAAGAATGTACATTTCAGAAATCATTTCATTCTTCTGGGGAAAAAACCAAAACAACCTAAAATCTCTAAATGAAATTAAAATCAAAACTAAAATCTCTAACTTTTTAAAGTCAATATATTTAAGCTTCTTCAAGTGGTTGTTAGCATTGTCTTGATATTTTCACTGACAAATCCTGAGAATCTGATGGTTCTTTACTTCATATACCTCATGCTCACATTTATGCAAATGGGGAAAAAATCCAGCAGTACCCTCAAAAAAAAAAAAAAAAAACCCAAAAACTCAAACCATATCTGACTCAATCCACAAAGGAACAATAACTAACCTTTTAATGCATTCTTCCAGGGAAACAAAATAAAGGAGCAATAATTTCACACAAAATTTTGCAATACAATTGCCTTGAAAAAACTACAAATAGTTCTTGCAAAATGAATAGTGTCCATTCCTGTCAGGCTTTTCAACCTCTGTTGTGCTCCTAGAAATTACCAGTGATGAAATCACAGCAGAGACAGCCATATGGTTGTATAAACTACTCCACTGTGGGAGCTAGGAGCCTTGACTTTACAATAAGCCTTACACATTATTCATATATTATGTATTTTTTATGTAAATTATCAGAAGCAGAAGAGTATACTGAAGCAGGAGAAGTAGTAAAACAGTGATGTTAAAAATATGAGCAGGGAGAGAGAGAGAGAGAGAGAGAGAGATGAGTATATGTATATGTATATGTATATGTATATGTATATGTATATGTATATGTATATGTACATGTACATGTATATATAAAAATATTAAAATATAAATACCCCTTGTAGTCCTCCAAGTTAACAGAGAGTGGACATGCCATATCCTGCACAAAAAACATACTTCCTGGTTTCCAGGACTAGACATATGTTTCAAAATTTATATTAGGATAAGTATATAAATATAAAACAAGGTATGTGGGCCTTTCAGTCATTCAGAAAGGCATTGGGAAGGTTTGGTAGTGCTGTTTCTAGAGAAGATACATATATTTAAAACTACATAAGGGAATGTGCAGGAACAGTCACCTGCAAATTCATAAAAATTGAAAAAGATCTTAACTTACTCTTTCCAGCAAACCCAGAACATTTCCAGGTAAAAACTGCTTTTTTCTGTTTAATTACACTTACTATTATCAAGGTGTATATCCCATCTTCTGAAAGGAAGAGTTTTAGAAAAGATCACATTCAGTACACAAATGCAAGCAAGGATTAAAATGTTAACTTCATTCAGACATTTTGAGCAACAAAAAGAGGAGGAGCATTTATATAAAAGGCCTTTCTGCTTAGAAGTCAACTCTGCAGCCCTCTGCAGCTGAGTAGCACACATGGCAGAAACACATTGATGCTCTTGTATTCACATATTTGCATGTAAAATGTAGTATCTTCCTCCTAAGGCTTTTAAATTTTACATATTATTTCAAAATACATATCTAACTTACATGCTATCTATTACATATGTTAAGCAATATAAATTAATATAGCACAAAATATACTAAGTGAATGTTACATTACATAAATCATTCTCCTTTTCATTCTTCAAATGAAACTATTGCTTCTCCTAAGCTCAGAGTATAATTTAGTGAGTGACTACAGCTACAGAATTACACATTTAGCATGAGCAGGAAATTGTTTTCCTCATCTGTATTGCAATTTTCTCTTAATGCTTTATAACAAAACCACTACCTTTCAGAATACTGTAGATTTGTAGCTTGCACCTCAAACAATGTGAGTTCCCTTAAAAAATTGAGTATTTTGAGTATTCCACACAAACCAGAGGCAGAAACAGAAAAAACTTGGGCTCAATGTGACTGATAGGAAAGCAGAAGTTTGAGAGATTTTACCCCTCTACCACAGTGCTGATTTTTGAAAGTCATTTATCAGGATTACAATGTGACAATAACTCTAAAACTTCATTGTTGAGCTTGTTCTAGCATGTAGAGAATACTGTGGAAGGGAGCTGGACCCATAATCCTGCAGGACCAAAACACATTTATTGAATAACTGCCTTCTTGTGCCAAACATGTCCCTCCAGAACACTGGTCCATGCACTTTTTTTCCTACATGTATTCATAGATGAAGAACCTCTCCACCACCATTTTCCTAGAAGTGTATTAAAGAGATCATTTGAGAATGCCTATAATGAAACAGGCAAGTAAAGGTTTGGGTTGTTATTATGCATTAGCACAAAAAGCCCTGAGGGAAGAGGGACCTGTACTACTGTGACAATTTTCCTGTCTCAGTCTGTAGTCAGAAATGCTCAATGACATTTAAGTCTGAGCATACAGCACTGTAATTAGTTTTTACTGTTAACCCAGTGATAAGCAGGATCCACTCAAAAGACTCCCAGAGAAGAACCTTCTGCCTCCACACCTCTCTGGAAAGACTTTATGTCTTTGAGGCGTGTGTTGTACCAAACAAGTATAGAAATCTCAGACAGCAGTTATTTGATGCAAGCTTCTGACAATATTTCAATGACACAGTACTCAACCTCTCTAATACTAGGGTATAAAATGGTTGGCTACAGACTTTACCTGGTACTTCCTGCATATAATATACAGAAACATCAAATCTATCTACACCAGATGTGTGAAATTGTGTAATATATTGGGCAACATAACACAGAAGATTACCATATACACCTTTCTGATAATATTGTGACTATGAAAGGAGCTATTAAGAAAGGAAATCAAACCATATTATGCATTTTTGGAAGAAATAAATTATCTTTAATATCTTTAAATCTTTAATTTAATATTTAATCCCCTGCTGGGGCTGACCTAAGAAAAAGAAACAGTAAAAGTTTAGTTTTGACTAGAGCGTGCAAAGTTTCTTTGAGAAAAATTATCAGTGTAACCCTTAAGAGCTATAAAATCCATACTGATGTCCTAGAATTTTTCAGCCTTAGTTCTTCTTACTGAGGTGTTTTAGTTAATGATTTTGTTTCTTGTTTGTTTCAGAAAAGAACCTCTCAAGTAGCAACATTAGCATACTCATCATGGTTCAAAAGGGCAGATGTTCATCTTCAAACATAACACTCTTCCTAGTGCTGAATGTCTTCACTGAAAAGTACTATGACCTGCCAAATTAGAAAGAGAAGTTCTGTTCTTTTTGAAAGGTCTCCTTGGTATCCAGTCTGTACCTTTAAATTTACCATTTAAATCGGTGACATTTAGTACAGAAATTTAATGATTACTATGTAATGGTTCCTATTTCAGTTTATGGTGAGTACAGTTCCAGTGAATACCCTTCAGAGGCAGACATCTCAGAGGATGGTTCTTAGTACAAGTATATCTCTGGGGTTGTACAGGGCTCAACAGCCCTCCAATAAAATTACCTCCATACTCACTAGTGAGTGATGTAATCTAGAAGTACCTGGACACATATTCTATGCACAATTTCACATCCTCATTTTCAAAATGTTTGTAGAAGTACCAGTCTTGGAGGTTTTATTTGGACCACTCCAAGGTATGCTGCCAGTGCAGAATAACTATGAGGTCTCCAATACTACTCTTTCAGGTGCCCAGATGAGGTGGCAAAGCAAGACACCAAAAATATAAATGCTAGACAATGGGACAGCCCTTGGCAGCTGTCACTTAAAACTCTTGATGATCTAGCCAGCTCAAGTAAAAAGGATTGCCATCTCATTGTGCTTATAGGAAAAAGGGTGCCACTATCCATGTAATCAAGGGTGTAATCAAACTATGTATTTTACTTCCATCTACATCATGAGCTGGTAATGGTGTGTCATTTGCAACAGCTGCCTGGCACACACTCCACCCCTCAGACTATAAGCTGGGTGTTTGAGATAAGGAAATAAAAGAGTCAACCTTGAGAGGTGAGGTAATTACTCAGCCCTGAGAGCTCCCTCCAAGGATGTGCACAGTCACACCCATTTTGAGGAGGTTATCCCTATTAATGGGCCATCAAAAACTCAAGGCTACAATGACCATCAAGGACTCAAAAAACATCCTATGACTCATAGGATTACATCATTCCATTGTGAAACTCCCTGCCCTGGGGGAGGTACCACCTGAATCTGACCACATACCATCTTGATGTTTGAGGACTTGGAACACCACCACCACTGAACATCCATAGGTGGACCCCAACTTCCACAGGAGAACCAGACCTTTCCACAGAACAGCCACTTTCAACAAGACCAGAACCATCACTCCAATGGGACTGCAACCACTGCTGAAGAGGACTGTGACCACGACCCTGACCAACAGGGTGTCAGGTGTACTGTGACCTTGTTGGTTTAAGTCAGGGTTTCTGCACTGCATTTATTGTAATCGTTCTAATAAATTGCATTTCCAGCCTGAAATCCTTCTCAAGGTGGTTGTGTGGGGGTTGATTTTTCCTACTGGTTTACCAGCATGCACTGCTGAGATCTTCTGTACAGACATAATTCAAATTAGGCACAAACTTTGCGCTGTAACTTGACCTAAAATTTTGTCAGTAAACACTTGGCAAGAAAGCAGCTGAAGGATGGACTGGGGCTCCTACTCCAACCCTTTTATGTGACTTGGGAGAATGAGATCCAGATAGTCTAGCTTAGCTGAAATTGGAGGATGTAGGTACACGAAATTAGATGTGCAGTGGCATTACAACAGTGCTTGCTGCTCAGTCATTGACTGAATGAATACTAAATCAGTGAAAAGGTATTTCTAAACACTAAGACAAGAATATAAAAATCACCAGGGTAGTGAGAGATTTGTGAGAATTTTCTTTATGAAAACCTCTCTCTCAAATGTATACTAAGCAGTAATGTGGAAATGGAATTATTGCAAAATGCCACCAATTACTGTGTAAATTGTGCTTCCGCTGGCATGAAGGTGCAGCTGATTTACATATAATATAGTTGGAAATTAAGTAATGTGATACACAAGGCTTCAGAAACATTAGACAATCCTGCTATAAATTCTACTGGCACCAACTAATAAATGCTGCCACTTACAGATCAAAGGCAGCAATGTAATGGTTATGTGTTCACTGTAAAACTAAAAATACTTGACTTTCCTTTTAATGGGATTAGAACTGTGAACTCCAAGGTAGCAAGGTAATAATTTCTCAAATAAACTAAATTATCATGGTTTTCAGTTTATTATGAGAAGATGCAGATATTTTCAATTAGACTACCACGATTTTTTGGAACAAGAAATTGTGCAGTGAAAGGATAAAAGTCTTCAGGAACTGGGTACTCTGAGCAAGCAACATGTACA
The DNA here is from genome assembly GCA_030060385.1 of Muscicapa striata striata. NCBI lineage: Eukaryota > Metazoa > Chordata > Aves > Passeriformes > Muscicapidae > Muscicapa > Muscicapa striata. The sequence continues at coordinate 248,214 of JAREIS010000447.1, read as the reverse complement.
TCATCTCATATTGTAAACAGCACTACTGTAATACAGCTTCATCCTGCACTGAAACATTGGGATAAAATCACAAGGTTTTGTACAGAAATATCCTGTTCAAAATATGCTGATAATTTTACACAAAACACTGGCTATTCCAAATCATGCTTTAGGAAAGTATCCTTGAATGCCATAAAACTGATGCCATGTCAAGAATAAAAACATAAAATTTACCTCTTAAAGTACCAGAATAAATCCATGGTAGATGCATACATTACTCTAGGATTTCTAAGTTAATTTCAAAAAAATCATAAATGGCTTGGAAGCAAGATTAACAATCATCTGTTTCCGAAACCTGTCCCACTAGACCAAGTTGCTCAGAGCAACAAAATGTTTCTAGGGACATAAACAAAACAAATTAAATGGGAGCATGATCCTGGATTCCATGGACACAGAAATTTGAGATGCAATGTGTTATTTTGGCACTGGAGATTAGATTATATTTGTTGGTCTATAATTGATAACAAATGAGTGTTAGTATTAGCCTAAATAACTGAGACTAGGGATATCACTAATGCTGCTTCTAGCAGTAGTCAAGAAGGACTGAGAACTGTGAATACAAAATAAATTTTAAAGTCACTTTTAGATATTGCCAGTGTTTAATCTTTCTTCCTAAATTTCCCAAGTAAATGACCCAGGTGCCTCAGCTGCTAAATATTCACAGTCTCATGATATATCAACAGGCACAAAAGCAGCAAGGATGGAGCAAGAAGAGTGCTTGTGGTCCCTTGAGAAGGTAGGATAAACAGGGCAAGCATAACCACACCCTTCTGACTACCACCACCATTGCTACTGATGATGAAAGAGCTGTGTTTAGTGTTTAGGTAATGGTGTAATTAAAAAATTGGGGAATGCAGCCATTTTCAGCTGGAGGATCCCAACAGCACTTTAGGGACACGTGCTTTTTCCTCAAGAATAAACTGAAAAGATTTTTGAAGACTAAAATTTAATCCTCCTGGATTATCACCTGCTTTGACAATGAGTCTTCACAGTTCTATGTTTTGGGGATAAATTTTAATACAAGATCGCATTTACCACGGTTTTGTATTAAAGAATGTTACCCCTTGCAGCATCTCCTGATTTTTACTAATTTTAATGCACATAACTGTACACAGAAGAAAGATGACCAGTAACACTTTTGTCCTGTCTTCCAACATACAAGCAGCAACCCCATGTTTTAATTTAATATAAGCCTGTTTTATTAATTGACAGTATCAATGCTCCTGACTCTAGCCATTCCAAATTACAGCATTGGCATGGACTAGTAGGGGTGAAAGAAAGACAGTGCAAGTTAAATTTTGAAACAAAACAAGAAAACCAAAGCAAAACCCACAAAAAAAGAAAGAAAAAATTATATGAAAGAGGAGTTGGTTGAAATCTGCTACACTTTGGTATCCAATGCCATTTCAGATGCTGCAAGCTATCCTGACCCAGCAGATGGAAATTGGTGGTAGGTGCTAGGGAAGCCTGTTTCATTCTTTGTGTCTCTGGATGGGACAGCAGGGCTTCTGAGATCTCTTCAAGAGGGGACAGGAATGAAATCTGATCATGTAGAGCAAATCTGTAAGGAAATCTGTGTAGTTTGGGGAGTCTGGGAATAATTACTGCAGTTCACAGTGTCATAGAAATGCTCCTGGTAAAAGGTCCAGGCACAGCTAAACTGAACTTGTTGTATCTAAAGAAAATTTTTCTAGCATACTTAATTACCAGAACACTAACATCAGCAGTTATAAAAAAACAGAATCATCACATGACAGCAGAAATCAGATCTTTTTTGATTTGAATTAGGTTTGCATCAGGTTTATAGTTTTGTTACACAGACCTTAAATTCCATTAAGTTGTGCTTTATTCACAGTATCAGGCTACAACATATTTGCTAATATAATTGTCATCTAACCTATTTCTGCTAATTTTCAATAACACACAACAGCTGATATTTCCTCAGGTCTCTAACAGCTGGAATTTCTGCAGCAAGACCATTTTGGAAAGTCAATTCCCTCTTTGAAAAAGTCTTATTTCACTGTCCCCTGAACTCGTTAAATGCTTGGCAGCAAGGGCAGAAGACAAAATACTTCAAAGGCCACAGATTCATGCAACCTTGAAAACACATTTAGGTTGCAAAATCCAGATTTTCCAAAACAATAGACATATAGAAATATATGAAATTCCAGTGAAGGACAGGTTATATCCCAATAACCCTACCCTGCATCAAAGATACCTTTCCACAGGAAAAGAAAAAAAATCACTAGGTTTTGCTACATGATAAAATTGTACATCACTGAATGGTGGAGGGTGTTGTCATAGAAGGGCAGGTTGTGACACTCCAAAGCCTGGCTCTCTAACAATACTGACCTTCCTGGTGCTCTCTTCTGCTGGTCTACCTCAGAAATTATGTCTGTGTCTCTGTCCAGCCTCCAGCACAGATAGGAATTCTATGAACTTCTCATTCCTCAGCATCTCAACTTCAAGAGAATAAGAGCTTCTCTAAAGGTCCAGACCAAATAAAACATAAAAAAATTACTTCTATTACTTGGTAAAAAAGTAATTTTTAATTTTTTTAAATTACTTGGCAAAAAAAATATATCAGTTTTACAATACTGTCAACAAGTTTTTATAATCCCATACTCATTTTTTGGATTCAAAAGCACCACAGAGGATCTTGTGTATTACACCCCCTAGTCTGAGACTAACAGAGATAATCAACAAACACACAAAAAAGAACTCTCATTCATCAGCATACAAGCCACATAGCTGCAAAAATCAGGATACAAATTATTTTCCTGCCTCTAAATCTCATGCAGCCTCTGTGTACCCTTGTCTGTATTAAATGAAAGATGCTCAACAGGACAAGCAGTGTGATTCACCCCACCTCCCTCAGCAAACCGTACATTTCTCCCTAAGGCGCTGAGCAGAAATGGTGCAAGGTATTCCCACAGCATTCCATTGCTTCCTTGAGGAATGCCTGGTCAGTCTTTCACTTTTGACTCCTCTCTAAGTCTATGACTCCACCCCTGTGTTTTCCCACGAGCATCATTGTGGCTGCAGCAGCATTTCCTGGGGAAGGCAGCTGTGCCAACACGGCCCTAGGGCCCCAGAAGCCTTTGGCTGACACTTGGGTGTAAGGGTAAAGGAAAAATGCCTCAGGAGAAGAGTAAACAAAAAGCAAGCTGAAACTGAATTAAGGAAATAGCCATTTATTTTCCTTTTCTTGAGTAAAGGCTTGCTGTGCTTGCTGTGTGCTAGAGGCTTCCTAGAGCTGCTCACGGCGCTGCCTCTTGCTGGAATGGGAGGCACCTGGGGACCCACGGGTCCTCCTCCTTCGGCACCTCTGGGATGTTGCAGGCGAGGGGTCACTGCCCTGGCCAGGAGCAGAGGAACCTGCAGCCACTCTTGCTTCCCCCAGCTCTTCCTGGGGCTGTTCCTGCTCTGCAGGGCTGGACACAGATGGGGAGTGGCTGGGATGTCCACGGAGGGCAGTCTCCGACGTGCTGGCTTCCTCCTCCGTGTTGGAATTTGCAGTGCCACTGGATGGGGCCTGGCTGAGGGTGGGAGCACCCTCCTGAGAGGCAGGGGGATCAGAGCTGGCAGCAGGGACCTCATCCTCCTCCCTGACGGCGTGAGAGTGCCACAGCCTCCGAACCTCCTCAGTGCACTGGGTCTCAATGATATTGAGGATGCCATGGACCAGGGATGCGGTGTATTGCTGGAGACGGGGCTGCAATCTCTGGACCAAGACTTCCCTGTCTGGGCCATAGACACAGAGTGCGAGCACGATGCCGCTCTCTGCACTCTTCACCTGATACCACTCGCCCCCATAGATCATCTCCAGCCCCTGGCGCAGCCACGGCCGCACGGGGTTCAGGAGGCTCCGCCGTCTTCGGAAAAGCTCTGCCCAGAGCTCAGGCAGGATGCCACCCACAGCCTCTGGTCCTGCAGCCTGCTGCTGAGCAGGGGCTGTTATTCCTTGTGGAGAGGATGCAAGGGAATCTGCAGGCTCATGGGTTCCGTTTTCAGCCAGGCCCCTAGGAGCTTCTGCTGCCTGGCTGCTGGTCTCTGGCAACTCTCTGGGAGGCATGATGACACAGTGTAGGTAGTCGTCTCCACCACGATCAGAAAACTTCACTGTCAGGATGGATCCCCTGCAGAGCGGGCAGGCAGGGTTTCTTTCTGCCCAGCGCAGGATGCAGCCAAGGCAGAACCGGTGGCCGCAGGGCATGGCGTAAGCGGCGTCATCTCGTGCATCGCAGCAGATGGGACAGCTCCACTCCTTCCCCGTGGCCATGTGTGCTTGTTCCCACAGGCTGGCCCAGGCTCTGACAGTACAGGCTCTGAAGTTACAGACCAACGGATGTGAGGTCACAGTCATAATCTACCACCAGGATTATGATTATTCCTAGGATTATTATTAGGATGGCTATTACCTCCACCACCCAGTGATGTTACAATGTGATGTCTGCCCCTGTGGCTGTTGGAAATACACTGCTGGTTGGAGGCTGCCCTCTGCAGAAGCCCCTGTTGCACCTGAGAAAGGAGGTCATCACCAAACCGTGAGATATGAGTTACTGGATCCTTGACTGTGGAGAAACAGCAAGGTTAAATTTGGTCTATCACAGATCATCGGAAACTCAGCACTGGGGGTTCAGGAAGCCAGGCAAAGTTTTAGATGGCACTCTGAGGAATGGCTGGATTTCACAATCCATGAAGGAGCGTTTCCCGAGACATGGCCAAAATGCACAGATAACCTGGACAGGAGGACTAGAGACATACTGGGAAGGGGAGCCTTGCAAGAGAAAAACATTGCTGCAGCTGTATCTGAAACATCATGTAAGTCTAAATAATGCCTAAATATTGCTGTCCCAAATCCCAAGTCTAGGAAGAGATCAATTCATGTTGGAAAAGGGTCATTGGGTGGAGTTTTTTATATCAGTAGAGGCAGGACTGGAGAAAGTGAAGTGCAAGGGCATCTGAGGAGGGGAAGAAAAGACAGAGCCTTTGGTGACTGGCAGGAAATACCTATGGTGAGCAGAAGACATGGGTGAGAAGAAGTAGAAAGTGGAGCTTTACTGGGGCTGCAGTAGCCCCAGACGTGTGCAGAGGTGCAGTGGAACATTGGGACAGACATCCCTCGTGCATCACTGAACTATGGAGGTTGGCGTCACAGAGTGGCAGACTCCAAAGCCTGGCTCTTCAACAGTACTGACCTGCCTGGTGTTCTCTGCTGCTTATGACTCATCTCCAAGCATCACCTCAGTGCTTTCCCAGAAGCCCTTCATGATCTGGAGCATTATGGCACTCCTTATGTGTCTTGTTTGCTGTGACAGATGGGAGAGGGCAGAGAATGAAGAGTTGCTACCTCTCACTGGTGTCACACACTGCTGAAGGGTCATGGCCTTACTCATGGTCACCAGCTGTCCTGGGAACGGAAAAAATTCAAGAAATGTCCAGACCCTCAATAATGACACCCTCTTGGTTGCCCAAGCCTCAAACTCACCCCAAGGTCAGCCCCAGGGAGATGTTTCCTTGCACAGCTCACCTGCACTGTGGTACCTGGTTACTTGAACTAGGGGAAAACGTTGATGAGGAAACAGAAACAACGGATCCTGGACGGGTACTGGTAGCTGACAGCAACCTCCAAAGCACCACCCAGCACCAGGAAAATCATGGATCAGTCATCCAGACCCTGCATGCACACTTGGCACACAAGGCCTCTTGCAAGGCTGGGAACACCCACCTTCATTGCTGTGGAGATTGCAAATTATGAGGTTCTCCTTAAAACATTTCTAATTCGACAGAAGACAGTTTCAAGCTTCACTGAAATTAAAGGGAATTTGTTCTCTAATCTGAAGTATTTGATGTTGAGGTTGTTCAGAGACCTTGTTTCAGAAGCAAGGATTTGGTGGCTTTTCCCTCAAGTGTGAATTCAGAGCCAAAAGTACATTTTTTTCAGAATTATGAAATAAGAAATACTTTTAGTAGCGATCTATATATATATCCACACTTCATTGTAAAAAATCATTAAAAGAACTGTAGCTGTCCAAATGCTAAACATAGATCTAACCCAAGAAAAGCTGTACATGCACTTTTAATTATTTCTTCAATTTAACAGTTCTGGACATAGTAGAAGGACATGAAGGAAAAAAGTCCAGCTTCTTTTTTTTTTTTTTTTTTTTTTGTTATTTTCCAAGTATATAAAGCCTTTGGTTTTTGTTGATCAATTAGTCTCCTATCTTATAGTTATATAAATGTATATTCAGTTACATATCACTAGAAAGACAGAAAGGACCTTAAATAATTACAGTACTCAACTAGATTGAAATAATATTGCTCTCACATTAGGATATACCTTTACACTTGAGCCCAAATGAATGTTTTGTGTTGTTTAAAAAGCTGAGTTGCTGCGCTGTGACCACTCACTGTGTCCATTGCCATGTTACCTGAGATGGCTGTAGCTTAATTCACTCTGATTACCTAAGCAGCTAGATAAATACAATAGCAACCAATATAATTTAGTCACTGTATTCATTTAAATATGCAATAGTATTCACTTTTTACTAATCTCTAAAGCACAGGTCTAATTGAAAAGCCCATTGTCTTGGTTTGAAAGACAGGTGTCTGCTAAGGAAGGCAAGAGCATTTCTTGAAATGGAAAATGTAAACACTCTCCCTCGAAATCATACTAATTTTGAAGTTGAGGAGCTCTCAGGCAAAGATATGGGAATAGGAATATCACTTCTTTACCAGAAAAATCAAAATAAAAATACAGTAGTAAAAAAACAACAAGACACTGACAGAGTCAGAATACAACCTGACACCCCATCAGTCAGTCAGGGTGTTGGTAGCAGTCCCATTAAATACAGCAGGACTACAGCAGTCCTGTAGAAGGGTGCAGTTTTTGTCTGCAGGTCCAGTGATGATGTAGAAAGATCTGGTTTTCCTCTGACAATCCAGTGGAAAAGGTGCTCTGATGTTTCAAATCTCAGTTTTTATCTAGGTAGGAAAGGCTTGGCTCCTCCCCCTGGGTGGAGCATCTCCCAGTGGGGTGATGGAATTTTATCAGTCATGCAGTGGGACTCAATGGCTCATTAACAGCAGATATCTCCCTGGAGGAAGGATAAGTTGTGGAAAAGATAAAGAGCACTGCCACAGCTGGTTTCAACAGATGGCCAATTAACAGAAGATATCTCCCCTGGAGAAAAAGATCCATTCCCCACCTGGTTTCAACAGATGATGATAGAATATACACTTTTGGTTACATCCTGCATTACAACCCAAGACACCCATATATGTTAGCACACATGGCAGGAGGCCTGTGAATTTATTGAAGAAGGTTAGCAGTAGGAATAGCTGCTTGCTAATGCCATGTCCAGACCTTGACTTCAGACATGGTTTATTGCAACCATTGGCCACACAGAAACTGAGAATCACACATGGATATTTCCTCACTCAAATGAACCTCAGTGCAGAGAGCCATCTCAGATAATCTAAGAAAAACAGGGAATTTTTTTTTTAGCCTGAACAAATCATTTGAATGCACAGGAATTAGCAAAAATTGAGGTAGATTTTGAGAAGGAAGATTTATTTGTCTTCCTCAGAAAAAAAAAAAAAAAAAAGGCTCCATATGGATAATTAGTGTGCTTACAAATCTGTATTTGTATTTGTATCAGAGTAAGGCATGTTGACAATACTCTACAATATGCACAAATTCTTTATGTTCCTCTTTTTACCTTGTGTTTATGTATGATGGGATCACCTTATATAAGGCTCAACATTTGTAGTGTGTATATCTTTCCTTAACATACTAATGCCAAATTGTGTGGGGTGGGAGAGGTAGGATTTATTGAGGAGACAATAATGTGATGGCTGCATGTTTTTCCAATATTTATTCTAGGGTCTTTTGTGGCATGCATTTCCATAGCAACATAACAGCTTATGCCCTCAGTCTTCACTTTTCTGAAGGTAAAAAAGTTGGAATTAGGGTTCACAGCTGAAAAAAATATATCAGAACTGGATTTCTGCACCAGAGATAGTACTAAAATATAGATATCTATAGTCCTGAAATACTAATCTTAGAGAAATTGGGATTTTAGTTAAAAGTTAGTTATCTACTAGAATTAATTAAAAGCAGATGGATAGGCCTTGCTGAAAATAATTAAAATTTAGAAGTTATTTAGAAGAAACTGGGCCTGAGACAGTTATCTCAGATTTTAAAAATTACTTGCCTGTCATTTTTACGTTTGCTCAGTTGTGCTTGCAACAGGAAAATAAGAAACTAGTAAACAGATCCAGAGAAACACAAACAATTGCAAGCATAAATTTATTCAATGTCACGAAGGGAGGAAATTGGAGTCCTCCCAGAGGTCATTTGTATTGTCATCAACAGAAAAGGTTGAGAGTTCAGAGGGGCAAAGACTTGCCCTACTTCCTCTTTTTAAGACCCTTCCCCACAAAAACAACCCCAGACCTAATTCAAGAAGCCAATCACGCATGCTTAATAGCCATTCAAGCTAATTACCATAGGAAGCAGGGAATGGGAAGTGCTGGTGTTATGAATATGTACTAATTCAAAACTTTTGTAAATAAATAGACTCTGTGATTGCCTGTGATTTTGCAGTGAGTTACCCTATGCAGCTGCCTGGCACTGAATAAACATACACTTTTAAACTTTAAATTGTTAGAGAGTCTTTTATCTGTCACAGATGGGTATCAGTACTAGACCAATACTCATATTTTAGTACATCAGTCCTAATCCATTGTTTTAATCCAAATTCATCTAGACCTTTAGTGGAGGTCAAATTAATTAATTAATTACACACCAAATAAAATAATAATCCTGGTTTTCATTTTTTAGTGTTTCCCAAATCATCTCCACTTGACTGATGTACCTACACCAGGGAAAAGGAAGAGACAATATCTGCCATTTTAAAAACTTAGAATTTTTCATAAAAGTTTTCTCATTCTCAGATCAGGAATTCCGCCTCAGTATGGGGATGTAGAATATGAACTGGATAAACCTAGAAGGGAATTGTTTGTCTCTGGATCACATGGAATGTCCTCTTCTAAAATATCTGATTCAGATGAAATCCAAGCATTAAGACAAAATGCCCTGAAATCATAAAAGTATAGATGAAGTGCCAGTAAGTTTAGACCACGTATCTTTTGTGGGGAAAACATCATCATGAGTGTGAGATGATTTAGCATCTGCCACCATTTCAGATTCGACCTGAGGAAGCTACGTGTTTTAGAAAGTATGTGTTCTAGAACAAAAGCACATAGGTGTGAAACACTCAGTGCGTTGCAGCATGACTTAAGTAGTCACTGTCTGTGGGGTCTCCCGAGCCTGAGTTCCCCACAGAAGGACAGGTAGGTGGTTTAGAGTCCATGTTCTTCCCAGCCCGAACACCAGAGAAAATGCAGAAGCTGTTTTTCATGGTTTTCCAAGGTTGTTTATCATTTCTTATCTAAGGAATTCTTTTTCTAGCTAACAGAGATCTGATCAGCTTGTCGATCCAGGGCAGAATGCTTCCCCACAGGGCAGGACTTATCTTTTATACTCTAAACTACGTACTTAATATTTACAATTATTTTCCAATACACAACAATTTTTTTACACTGTCCAACTTTGTCCCAGTCCAATCAAAGGATGCCAGCTTGGCACTCAACACGGAGAACAAGGAGAAGAAGGAGAAAAAGACATACCATGCCCCAAATCCTCCATGTTAGCCACGAGCCTCCTAATATAAACATTCCTAGAAATACACTTTTTCTGCCGTCTAGCTATCTAATTTATACTCTACTTATTTTTTGTGACTTGTATTTCTTCCCACAATGTTGGCAGATTTCTCCAGGGGCTTAAATAGAGCCCCCAGCCCCCTGGGTCCCATGCCAGGGTCTCTGAGACCCTCGCCGGGGGGGTCTAGAAGCATTCAGGGAAGCCAGGGGAACACCCTGGACTCCCACAGAGTTTCTGTAGCACAGCAGCCTCTTTAGTAGGGAAGCCAACACCGAGTCAGTGCCAGGAGCAGTGCCAGGACAGAGCTGCCTGTTCCGACACTGCGCTGCTGCCCGCAGGTGCCGCACGTTCCTCCTCCCCTGGCCGGGCAGGGACCACTCCTTGCGGTTCGGGAGCTTCCTGGCCAGTCCTCTCTGCCCCTGCTGGCACACACATTTTTGTGGCACCCGCATTTTTGTGGCAGACCTGATTCTTCCTCAGGGGCTCCCCCCAGACCTGCCGGATCCCCGCACGCTCCCTGGAGCTGCCACGCCGCAGGAGAAGCACCCGAGACCCGAGATCTGCCAGTCCCGACCCCCTCCCCTCATCGAACCAGGAGAAAGGTCTGTCTTAGTCACAAACCTTTCTTTTCTTGGCATCTAATTTCTGCCAGGTTGCCGTTGTCCAGGCTGCCCATATCCCTCAGAGAGCTGCTCTCATCATGTCCTTAAGCTGATGTAGAGACCCTGCATCTAGGTGCTCAAGGAGGAGGTAATTCTAATTCATTTACTCATTTTGTATTGGAAGTGTGCTTATGTACTGGGTTCGTGTGGCCAGGTTTGAGTAGCAGGAATGGGGGAGGGAGGTGTGTGGGGTGTTGCTAAAGAGGTAGCTCTCACTTTTGAAATACATTTCATGGTACTGGGCGTTGGGTTTTCCTTTCATCTTTGCCCGTAGAATTTTTCCCATTGACATGCTAAGAAGCAGCTGAGAGAACTGCTACCGGGCTCTGTTCTGTTTGGTGTTAATTCCATTAGTTGTTGTTGTTGTGTTTGCCTGTTACATATATACTAGTAAAGAGCTGTTATTCCTGTCCTCGTATCTTTGCCTGAGAGCCTTTGTCATGCCTGCTTGCAAGGAACCACTTTGTCACTAAAAACCAGGAAACAAACTCTCAAACCAGTTTGTTACGTTAGAAAGCTGGTATTTATTCAACATGTTGGGTGCACGGGGATAGCTTCACCACAATATGCACATCCACTTTCAAAATTTTCGCTATTTATACACTGTAGCAAATAAAGAAATTAATGTTCATTGGCTATAAGTTCCATAATTATCCTAATTAATTAGTAATTAATTAATTAGTATTCTATCTCCTATTTTTTTGTTTTCTCACTTCTCATGCTAATTAGCCTTGTTCTTCAGTCTTTTTATTATCTTTTTCCCAGAGCAGGTTTCAGTACAATTGCTGAACTGACTCTGTTAGTTTCTTATTTATCTTGAATTCCTCCAAAATGTCCTTGGGGTTCATGAATTCTGCATTATTTGTGTCCAGTTTCAACAAGAGATCTCTCTACAAGGCTTTGTTAACATCCTTTTAGGTCTGAGATCATTAACACATATCAGAGTGTTGATTACACTTGTTTTAGCAAAACTTAGTTTCAGTAATTTCCCTAAACTATCTCCCCACTATACCTGCCTATGACAACCTTGCTAAATGCTGGCTACAGTGGCATATGACAGAGTGGAAAATTACATTGCTTCAGAATAATTAAAACAGAAGAGATAATTAAAAGAGTGAATTAGAAAAATTATGAGGAAAGGTATATAATTTCCCACACTAGTTAGCACTTTTTAGTCACAGATAGTGAGAGTTAAAACAAAGCCACATTTATCCCTGACATTTGTAGTAAGCACTATATGATACAAAACAAAGCATTAATCCTAGGCAGGGATCAAATACTATTGCTCTAAGGTTAAAGGAATTTCCCACCACTGCTGCATAAACTCTGTTCAAAGAGTAAACTCTGCTTACTCTCTCTGTTTACAAGTCCTGTAACTGTCCATGAAAGCATGTTTTATATACTTCCCTCACATACTTCAAATATTAATATTATATATTACATAGTAATATCTAAAATTCTGGCTGAAGCATGGAGGCTATGAAAAACTGCTTCCTTAAAAGTATAATTGGATTTTATGTATAATGGTTATCTGGGGAGAGCAAGAGGCTACTGAGGGCATCTAAGGGAGCAGAATCACATAATATGCCAGCTTGGCAGAGACCCACCACGATCATCGAATCTAATTCCTGGGCTGCACAGGACACCCCAAGAATCACAGCATGGGCCTGAGAGCATTGTCAAACACTTCTTGAAGCCACCAGGCTTGGTGATGTGACCACTTCCCTGTGGGTCAAAAACTTCTTCCCGATACCCAACCTAAACCTCCCCTGACTCAAGTTCATGCCATTTAGTCAAGTCCTGTCAGTGGCACCACAGAGCAGAGATCAGTGCCTGCCCCTCCTCTTCCCTCACGAGGAGATCGTAAATGCAGTGAGGGCTCCCTCCAGCCTCCTCTTATCCAGGCTGAGCAGGCATCAGCCACTCCTTGATTTACCAAATTATGAGTACTGGTCTAATACCAATACTCATCTGTGACGGACAAAAGACTCTCTAACAATTTAAAGTTAGAAAGTGTGTGTTTATTCAGTGCTGGGCAGCAGCGTGATGTAATCCTCTAATACACACTGCAAAATCACAGGTGATCACAGAGTTTATTTACTGACAAAGGAATCAAACAAATATATATTCATAACAACAGCCCCTCCCATCCCCCGCTTCCTGTGGTAATTAGCTTGAATAACCATTAAGCAGGTGTGATTGACTTCCTAAACCAAGTCTGGGGTCGTTTTCATGGGGAGGGGTATTAAAAGGAGGAAGTAAGGCGAGTCTTCCTCACCCTAAACTCTTGACCTTTTCTATCAATGACAATACAAATGATTTCTGGGGATGGTCTCCAATTTTTCAAAGAATGGGTTTCTGCTTGCATTGTATCTGTTCCTTTGGGTCTGCTCACCAGTTTTGTCTTTTCCCACTGTAAGCGCAACTGAGCAAACATAAAATGACAATCCCTTATTTAAGTTTCAGATAACTACTCCATTCTAACTTCTAACTTTTAATTATTTTCAGCAAGGTAACTAAAATCCTAATTTTCTGAAATTAGTGTTTCATCCTCATACGGCTTCCCCTCTAGACTCTTCATCATCCTTGTGGCCCTCCTTTGGACGTCCTCTCATGACTGTCTTATATTGTTGCCCAAAACTGCCCACAGCACTCGAGTGAGGTTGCACAGGCGCAATTTAAACTTGCAAGTTAACACGAACAAAACTGAGAGAGAAGCACCAGAGTGCTGCTGTTGAGGATTGGTTAGAAAGCCATGGACATAGCTCTGGATATAGCTCACTGCCCAGATGATGATAAATCTTCAAATAGTCTAGGCAAAATTGAGGTTAGAGCTGATTGGAATAAGATCATGGGGGATGTAATAGCAGCTGGAGAACAAGATTTTGTAGCAAAATTACAGGGAGAATCGATAATAAGACAGCAAGTATTTCCAGTCACATATACCCCAACTGCAGGAGGGACACAAGTAACAATAACTCCTTTGGATTGGAAGTTGTTAATGCAATTACATAGTACAGTTAATGAAGCTGGTATACATGGAGAACCCACAAAGCAAGTGCTTAATTATATTTGGGGCTCAGGAATACTGTAACAAGAAGATGTGAAAAATATTATTAAATTAATTATGACACAATCACAGTTTATGTTATGGCAAGCACATTTCCAAGCTCTCTGTGAGGAGGCTGCACGCATTCAAAGGGCACCTAACGATCCATTCCGTGGAGTCACAATGGATTGATTTATGGGAATTGGTCAATTTGCCAGATCAGATGCACAAGCATTACTGGGAGCAGATGAAGTAAAGAAAGCAATGCGATTAGCTTGGGCTGCATGTGATTTAGTTAGAACAGAGCGAGGAGAATTACCATCCTATATGCATATTAGACAAGGTCCACAAGAGCCTTTTTCTAGTTTTGTTGACAAGCTTACTGCAATAAGAAGAGCAGGAGTACCTCAATATATGCAAGGGGCACAGCTTAAGGAATGCGTTACACAAAATAGCAATGCACAAGTGAGATCAGTAATAGCTACTTTGTCAGGTAATTGGACTGTAGTAGAATTGTTAGAATATATGAGTAAAATTCCACATGGAACTCAGCCTATGTCAGTTGAGGCTGAGGCTGTTAGGGATTTAACATTATCTTTAAAAGAGGGGCAGTCCCAAAATCAAGCTTTTGCTGCTGCTGCACTTGAGCCATTAAAACCACCTAAACCTCAGGCTACTGGCAAGTCTCATTCCACTGGGAGGTGTTTTTGGTGTGGACAAACTGGCAGTATATGATGAGACTGCTGGATTCCGAGTGTGTGGTTCCATACCTGTCAGCTTCACATTCCACAGAGGCTTGCAGACATAAGACAAAAAACGGCAAATCAAGCGTGAGGGGACGTGGTGCCAAGACCCCAACTGCGTACCAAGTCACCCAAGTACCTCTGGTAGCCCCTCCCTGCCGGTGAACTCCAGCCAGCTACAAGAGGGAACCTCGGCTTGGACTTGGAAACCACAATAGACATTGTGTTACAGGATACTAAGCCCATAAAAATTCCTACCGGGGTTCCTGGACCTTTGGTTTTAAATGGACAATCTTATGGAGCTTTATTGTTGGGACGCTCTTCAACTATTTTACAGGGATTAACTGTTGAACCTGGGATTATCAATGCGGATTATACAGGTGAAATTATGATTATGGCTCATACACGTTTTCCTCCTATCAGTATTCCTGCAGGAAGCCACATAGCTCAATTAGTCCCACAACAACAGCTGATTAAGGGGGCCCAAGGACCACTGTGAGGAACTGGTGGATTTGGATCTACAGGAGGTTTGGTATTACTTACTCTTACAATGCAACAGCGCCCAGTGGTGGAGGTTATATTACGTTTTGCTCAACAGGAAAGGCGACTTCGAGCCCTATTGGACACTGGTGCTGACATCACCATCATTGCTCAGCGTCATTGGCCGCCTGGTTGGCCTCTTCAAAATAGTTTGGAAGCAGTTGAAGGAGTTGATGGAGCAGGACAGGTCCAGAAAAGCTGTGGGCCTGTATCCATTACAATTGAACAAAACACAGTATCAGCTATAGTAACAGTGATGGATCTTCCTATTGGTGTGCAAGCATTAATCGGACGAGATGTCCTTGCTCAGATGGGACTAGTATTACATTTGGGAGATGGTCCTTTTTAATGACGGCCACTACTAGGACTTTCCCTATCCAACTCGCCTGGCTAACAGAAACTCCTGTTTGGATAGAACAGTGGCCATTAAAAAGGGAAAGTCTTGAGCAAGACACGTAAGACCTTCTACTAGCCCTTGGAACGTACCTATTTTTGTCATCCGGAAAAAATCAGGAAAGTACCGGCTGCTTCATGATCTTCGTGGTGTAAATTCACAAATGCAGCCTATGGGTGCTCTTCAGCCAGGACTACCTAATCCTGCTATGATTGATCGTGACTGGGACATTTTAATTGTGGATTTAAAAGACTGTTTTTTCACAATTGCTTTGCACCCTTGTGACATGCAACGGTTTGGTTTCACCTTACCCTCTATCAACAGAGAAGCTATTGCACAACGATATGAGTGGACTGTTTTACCTCAAGGCATGAGAAATTCACCAACACTTTGTCAATTGTTTGTGGCAGCAGCTTTACAACCATTAAGGGTATGCTGGAAAGCCACATTGATTTTTCATTATATGGATGATATCTTGTTTGCACAGAGCACACCTTTTACCAAGGATCACGAGCATACAATAATTGATACGCTGTCACAACATGGACTAGTGGTTGCTCCTGATAAAATACAGAGGACTGATCCTTGGCAATGTTTGGATTGGTAAATATCTAATACTGCTATAAGATCTCAGCAGGTAGTTGAAAACAACAATTCACACCTTACATGATGCTCAACAACTCCTCGGCGATCTCCAGTGACTTCGACCAGTAACAGGATTTTCCAATGATGATCTGGAAATCCTTCGACCACTGTTGAAAGGCACCAACCCTGCTGCACCTGTCTCTGTAACTACTCAGCAGACACAAATTTTACAACAATTAGCTACGTCAATCTCTGAAAGAGCTGTTTCCCGAAGAGTGGAAGATGTACCCATTGATATTACTGTTCTACAAGGGAAAGACCATCTGATGGGTGCTCTTACACAACTCACAACTGATCATCAAATACTTGTTTTGGAATGGCTTTTTACATCTGTGCAACCTCAGACTACAATACAGAGTCGTATAGCCAATCTAGCTACTTTAATACAAAAAGGACGCCTTCGATGCTTACAAATTACAGGACTTGAGCCAGCAAATATTTATGTGCCTTTACGTGCTGAGGACTTAGCATGGTATATGTATCATTCTCCAGAATTACAAACCAGCCTTTGGAAACGGCACAGAATATTCAATTAAAGTCACTAAAAAATCTTGTTTTACAATGGATGCAATGTTATGCTTGGATTCCTAAACCAAAAATTTTGGATCGCCCTCTGCAGGATGCTATCACCGCATACACAGATGCTAGAAAAAAGTCAAGATGAGCAGCAGTTCTGTGGTTACAAGAAAAACAATGGCATCATGAGATACTGCCTGCAGAGCCTCAGGACTCTCTTCAAACATTGGAACTTCGAGCTGTTCTCAGAGCTATTTTGAAATGGCCTCATGAGAACTTGAATGTAGTCACTGACTCACTATATGTAGTGGGTGTAACTGCGGATTGAGGATGCACTCATAAAGGACATTAAAAACATTAGATTGCTGGAACTCCTGAGACAATTACGTCAGGCTGTCAACATTCGAACAGCACCAATGGCTATGCTGCATATACGTAGCCATAAGTGGACTGATGGTCTAGGCAAAGGCAATGATATTGCAGATCAATTAGTATCAGTGACTGTACCTCTCAGTGAATTTCAGCAGGCACGAATGGCACATGATACATTCCATCAAAATGCCCGGGGCCTTCACAAGCAATTCCGCATATCTCTAACGGAAGCTCGAGGAATTGTTAAATCCTGTCCTGTTTGTACTCTACAAGGCCCAGGATTGGGAATGAGTGTAAATCCTAGGGGCTTAGGTCCTAACGAAGTTTGGCAAATGGATGTAACTCATTTCCTTTTTTTGGAAAATTGAAATATGTGCATGTAACAATTGAAACCTATAGTGGGTTCATTTGGGCAGCTGCTCAAATGGGAGAAAAAGCACTTCATGTATCCTGACATTTATCAAATTGTTTTGCAGTAATGGGGGCTCCTAAACAATTGAAAACAGATAATGGTCCTGCATATACTAGTGCAAAAATGAGAAAGTTTTGTCAGCAATGGGGTATTTGTCGTATCACTGGTACTGCTCATTCCTCAACAGGTCAAGCTATAGTGGAGAGAGCCCATCAAACTTAAAAAAATTACTTAATGAAGTTTAAAGGTGAGAGAGATGTACATTCATAATACAAACTTTATTTGTATTAAATTATTTGTGTATTTTGGGATCACATGCTGAACCTCCTGTTGTCATTCATAGTAGGGGACAGAACAAGTTCCAAAAATGACCCCTATGAAGGTTATGTATCGGGATCCCAAAACAGGAATATGGCAAGGACCTGCTGAAGTACAATATATGGGTAGAGGTTACATGTGTGTTATTACCCCCACAGGACCCATCTGGGTGCCCAGCAAATGGATTCGTCCAGTGACTGATGGCGTGATACCAACTGCAACAGGCTCCACCTCAGACCCAGGAAGAAAAAGAACAAGAGGAGGAGAGCGACTGAGGGATCATCTGGCAGTACAACCCTTAGTACAACAACTTGAGGATCTTCTGAAGAGCAATATTAAGTGGTCAACTCTTTCCAATTTAGAAGCATTTGCTATTAATGAATCTTCATTGATTGCTAATCAAATTGGACTTGGAAAAAGGCAATGTTTAAGTTGTGATAAGAAGTGTAAGAAAGGTGCATGGGTGTTGGTAAAATGTGGAAGATGTAAGGAAAAGCTTTGGGTACATCAAATACACTTGTGGCAACCTGCATGTCTTAATTGCACTGGAAAATTAAATAGAACTAATTGGCAGTGAAAGGCTATAGCTTTAACTGACACTCATTATTCTCAGGGAGCAGGACATGTTCCTGATAACCGAGATCGTTGTCTAAGAAATGCAGGATATGTTTTTGAAAACCAAGAGAACAGGTATCGATTGCTAGTACGTTGGCACCTTTTGTTTGCTATCAAACGGATAGAGTGTTTTTTTGCTAGAGTAGCATTAAGATTTATCTGTTCTCGAGATATCCATATTTCACGTCAGTGTTGCATACCAGAACATCAATGGGATGATGTTATTAGGGGGCATCACCGGCCTCCATCTAGGCATGTTAATCTTTTGTCTCCTCCCGACTAAGGCATGGATACCAACACAACCCAAAACTAATGTGTGGGTTACCCTGGCAAACAAGACTGGGCAAGATGCTATATGCTTGTCTTTATCATCACTGGGTAATCCCTTTTCTACATGTTTGATTGGTATTCCATTTGATTCTTAGCCATGTCTGAATAAGATTGCAGTCTGTAACATTACAGATCCAAAGAACAATGTTAATTTTTGGGACCTATGGGTTCCATATTTGAGACATGCATCTTTAGAACCCCAAGAACTGGAATTGCTGGGGTCAGTTCGAGCTGATGCATGTGTGATTTTCAATTATTCTAGCAAATCCTTACATCAACAAAGGCCTAATTACACAGTTTTGGTAAATGCCACTCTTCCAGTGTATCGAATTGCTTCATTATGGTGTAATTACACTTCTGCTACCATCTCAGTGTCTACAAACACTCCCTTTACTTTGCCCCCAGGCGTATTTTTGATTTGTGGGGACAGAGCTTGGCCAGGTATACCATCTAGATTGAAGGGAGGACCATGCACATTGGGAAGACTTACCTTGCTTACACCCAATGTATCAATGATTTTACAGAAGCATCAAAGGCATCTTCGCGTTAGAAGGTTCGCTCATGCTTTTAAATCTGACTGTAAGGATAATGTTAAGTTTTGGTCAACTGCAAAAATTGTAACAGCATCCCTTTTTACTGCAGGTGTTGCTAGTGCAGGAGCTTTGTCTCAACTTGATAAACTTGGCTGTTGGTTAGCAAAACAGACTAATGCAACCTCTATAGCTCTGTCACAACTTTTGACTGATGTTGATTCTGTTCGCCATGCTACTTTGCAAAACCGAGCAGCCATAGATTTTTTGCTCTTAGCACAGGGCCATGGATGTGAAGACTTTGAAGGAATGTGTTGTATGAATCTTTCTGATCATTCTGTATCCATTCATAAACAAATAAGTGACTTACAACAGCTTACTACTCAATTACAAGAAAACACTGGATTAGGTTTAACTAATTGGCTAAAGTCATTACATTTGGGGCCATGGCTGACATCTCTATTGCAGCAACTTATTATAATTGCACTTGTACTTGTAATTCTACTTTTGTTTGTTCCTTGCATTCTTCAATGTTTGCAACGAAGCATGACACGCATAGCAGAATCTGTCATGAATCGTGCTTTTCTTGCACAAAATAAAAACGGAGGAATTGTTGAGGATTGGTTAGAAAGCCATGGACATAGCTCTGGATATAGCTCGATTGAGGCCCTGTTGCAGGAGAGTAGCTCCTGCTAAGCAAACAACTTTTGTTAAGCAGAGATTTTGTAAAGTCATATAGTTAGCATAATTTGCAGAAGTACGGATTTAGCTGATAAGTAGTGCATATGGCTATTGTTCAATCAAGGCCTTATGACTTGCTAGATGGCACGTAGCAAGCGAAGCATAACCTCAAAATAGATATTATATAGCAATAGGGTAAGAAAAAGGGAAGTAGTGGCCGACCAGCTGTTAAATAGCACGTATACATTTTGGCTAGAAACTTAGAAGGAGTGGTTGTCTCACGCTTGCAAGAACCAATAATAGGAGAGGCGTATATAGCAAAAAGCAATTAGATTGTACTAAACATGCTGATTTATGCTATTTTGGGCTATAAATGTAACTGATGCTCTCAATAAAGGCGGATTATGCTTTATCAATCACATTGATTGTTAGCATATTTCCTCGCCGAAAAATTCCTCCGCAAGTGGCTCCGATCCCTCGCAGCCGTCCTTCGGACGTCCTCTCATGACTGTCTTCTATTGTTGCCCAAAACTGCCCGCAGCACTCGAGGTGAGGCAGCACAGGCGCAATGTAAACTTGCAAGCTTACACGAACAAAACCGAGAGAGAAGCACCAGAGCGCCGCTACCCCGCGTCCACCAGGCCGCTCCCTCACGGAGCACACCCCGGGGAACGCGCTGTGAGGCGGCTCCCGGCGTGCCCCGCGCGGGCACCGCCATGTTGCGCGGCCGTCTCCAGAGCCATGTTCCACAGCAGTACGCAGCGCCGGCACTGGACCTTCCACGGCGAGGAGGAGCTGGCGCGGCGCCGCGCTGAGGCGAACCGCCGCGCCCGGGTCAGGGCGGAGTCCAGCGGCAAGGTGCGCGGGGGGTTGCGGGGCGGCATGGCGCGACCGCGGCGGACTCAGGCGCGGCTTTGCTTTTCCCCAGGTGCCGCAGGGCGAGCCAGTGCTGCTGGAGCCGCACGAGGAGCTGGCGCTATGCAAGTACTACGAGAAGAGGCTCTTGGACTTCTGCGCCGCGTTCAAGCCCGCGATGCCGCGGTCCGTGGTGGTAAGCGAAGCGAGCCTCCTCCCCTCTTATTCCTTCGCTTTCTTCCTGCTTGGATTGTTCCTAAGAGCGCGGTTGTCTTTAAAGCCTCTTTCCTCTCTTCTGGCTCTCCAGTCTGTGGCCTCTTTGTATCTTTTTTCTTTTTGTTTTGTTTCATTTTCTGACGCATACAGCCATTTCAAAACTTGATGTGTTTCAAGGTGATCTTTCGCCTGTGGTCCTTAAACTTGCTTGGGTTACGGAATTGATTTGTTTCCCTTTAGCAAAGCGTAGAAACAAAATAGTTGTATATGTTTGATGATAAGTTTGATGGCACAATGAAGCAGTCTCCCAGTAGTTCAAGGAGACGGTGCCAAATGTGGGCTGTCATTCAGGTGTTTCTCCAGCAATAACGCTTCTCTGACCAAAAAATAATGTACTGGCAATTATATTAGGTCATATACTGCCAAAATACTAACCTACAAAGGAAGAACAAAATTACCTTGAACTTGTCTTGAATGCAGAAGAGCATATTTCAGGAGGGAGAAGTGCAGCCTTAGGGCTGAAGAACGGAATGAAACTGTGCCCCTCTCTGTCGCTAAGGCATTAAGATGAATGATTTATACTGTCCCCTGTTAGTCCTCCCTGTTATAAGCAGCTGTGGTGACGAGTGCCATGCTTGAGGATGCCTTTGAAAGGTGGCAGTCAGTGCCATGACATGTTCTGTGAAGCCAGATTGATGTTTGAAGAGTAGCCCCTGCAGAGTCTTATTTTGGAAAGCCTTGGCTTTCATGCTGCAAAATTTAGTAATGTAAAAAGTCAGATGGTTAGGATTGCTTGGAGCTTTCAGGGTGATTTTTTTTCAGACTTTGATTTTTAAATTTCATTTTAATACCAGTTAGTTTTTTGTTTTTTTTCATAAAGATACAGTTGGCTTTTTAAGTATTGTCTTCCAAAACATGTCTAAAAATAAAAAAAATTATTTGGTATGACAATTGTAGTGTAGGGTTCTTGCAGGCAAAAATAAAGACTTTGAAATATAATGACATAAAATGGCTATATGTGTCTTAGTGCCTCAGTGTATCATGTGTGCTTGTAGTATATATCCTAACTTGCCTGTTTTGTGGTTTTTTTTCTTTTTATGTACTTACTTGTTTTTTCTTAATCCATTTTTATTTTTTCCCTCCCCATTTTTTTTCGATTTAGGGAACAGCTTGCATGTATTTTAAACGTTTTTACCTCAATAACTCAGTGATGGAGTATCATCCTCGGATAATTATGTGAGTTATCAACACTTGAATTACTCTATCGAATGGAATATTAGAGGTATGATCTTTATATTTATTAAGACTGAAAAAAAACCAAGAAAGAAAATCTGAGGGCTTAAGTAGGAGTAAAGACAAAATCTGGTGAGTTTCACTATTGTTTTGCTGTTCAGAACATGGTGTTTTAAATATACACA
Organism: Muscicapa striata striata; assembly: GCA_030060385.1. NCBI lineage: Eukaryota > Metazoa > Chordata > Aves > Passeriformes > Muscicapidae > Muscicapa > Muscicapa striata. Next base: position 226,149 of record JAREIS010000447.1, on the reverse strand, counting down.
AATTTTCTGAGCAGAACTCTTATAGAAGAATGGATGCTACATATGTCAATTGTTTGCTTTTTTGTTTTTTTCCCTCCCCAAGGTTAACATGTGCATTTTTGGCCTGTAAAGTAGATGAATTCAATGTATCAAGTGCACAGTTTGTTGGTAACCTTCGAGAAAGTCCTCTTGGGCAGGAAAAAGCTCTGGAACAAATACTGGAATATGAACTGCTACTTATTCAGCAACTGAACTTCCATCTTATCATCCACAATCCATACAGGCCTTTTGAGGGATTTCTAATTGATATTAAGGTAATATTCTCTGATACGCTATGTGCTCTGTGTAGTAAAGTAATATAAGTCTGTTCATGCATGGTTTTAGAAAACTTCACTTCCTTTTGTGCCTGTGAGTTAAAAAATCTAATAATTTCTATAGTGATAGACAGATACCTGAAAGATAGTTGTTTTACTTGTGGTCTTTAGTTAGTTAGGATTTTTTTTGAATAAAAATATGGTCTGCTACTTTTTAGCTTTATAAAATATTGTTGAATTTTGAGGTCTGAGCTCACGAACAGGAATGATGAACAGCTGCTTATTTTCCTAAATCATTACTTTTTAGACCCGCTATCCACTGCTGGAGAATCCTGAAGTTTTGAGAAAAACAGCTGATGACTTCCTGAACCGAGTGGCTTTGACAGATGCATATCTGCTCTTTACACCCACACAGATTGCTCTCACTGCCGTATTGTCTAGTGGCTCAAGAGCAGGAATTAATATGGAAAGGTAGCATTTTCTTTCTTTTATGTGTGATTTAAGCAGTTTCTTTGCTTTAAAATTGATTTCTTCTAGACATTTTTAACTACTAGAATTGTGTATTTACTGATTGATAGCACTTGTCTCTTCTTTGTGTTTTGTAGAATGGCAGTGGTACTCTTCATTTTCTCAAATAGGCAATGAAAGCAGTAGGTTGCTCTCTGGTTTTTATATCCCTTTTGGAAGAAATTGAAAAAAGCCCCTCATGACTTTGCCTTAATTAGAACAGCATAGGATTTTCAGACTCAGTTTAAGGGTTACAGAGGGAAGAAGGTGGAAATATGGTGGAAACTGAGAGTCAACTGAAATTACACTGAACTGACAGAAATGGGCGTGCTGTAACATGCTCTGTTTGGCTGCTGCAGCTGTTCAGTTTCCATGCCCATGAACCAGGGCTAAGGTGTTGCTCTAAATCCATCTTCCTCTTCTGTATCATTGCCATTGGTGTTTGCACAGGCATTATCAAACACTTCGATACCTTTGCTGAAATGTGTAGTTTGTTTGGTTTAGTTCTCTTGTGGACAAAACGTTTCCTTTTCTTCAGATTAACAGCTGAGGTGGTTGCTGTAAGGAGCTGTACCTGGCATGTGATAATACCATGCCACTTGCAAGTTCTTTTAAAATAAAATCTTCAATCTGTTCTAAATCTCTCTAGTTCTAAAAGGAGGAGTGTTAGGAGTATTCTCTACAGGATTCACTGTCTTCTCAGAATTGTTTAAAAACATTCAGGTGCTTACTTTACTTGAAACTTGAGCTCATTCCTAGATCTGTATTCTGTACTGCTTGTGCCAAAATTCAGAAAACCATACTTGCAAAAAGAATTAAGTAATTTGTAGATAATGTGTGATTCAACGTGTCTAAACTGTGTTTGCACATTCAGGAAGAATTCAAGTGTTTGTTACCCGTCTGCAGCATACAGTTGTTGTAACCTAGTTATTTGCTGTATGATGTGAGTTTTTGCTGCCAGACATGAAAGAAGCTGATGGTGCAGCTGATAGTCTGTGTACCTGTGATCAGGAGCAGCTGCAGAGGTGGTACAGAACACGTGGGAATTGGAAAACCTGTTGCTGTCATGGAGGAAGGGACAGAACTCCCTGGTTGTTGTGGGTGTTGGTGAGGAGGGTTGCTCATGTCTTTATCCAGACAGTGTGCATTAGTGTTATTAGTAAAGGTAAGTTTGATCTCACTGGGGAGAGGAAGGGACCCGTAGGCTCATGCAAGACAGCATTTAGTAATAGCTTTCAGCTGCCAGAAGCAGCCAGTCTTGCAAGCTCTGCTGTTGGTTAATCTGGAAACCACTGTAGTATTTGTCCTGTGGGCATGTAGTACAATAGTGTGAAGTTGTTGTAGAATCTTCAACTTAATTTGACTTAGCTTCCTGAGGATTAGAAATGTCAAATTTAGCAGTGCTATTTCTACATGGCTGAGGGAATATTTTTGTCACATTCTTACAGTGACAGATTTGCTTTTTTATCATAGTGCTTCATAGCATTTAAATAAAAAGCTTAAAGCAAGGCATTCTTACTTACCTAATTATAAAGCTCTAGGAGATGTTAGTAATAAATAATACACTTTTTATTAACTCACAGTAATTGCCACAAATTATTCTGACACTTAAAAATTTTTTTTCTTCCATGTCTCTTTGCAGCTATGTATCAGAAAGTCTTAAGCTGAAAGACAGCAGATCAACCTTATGCAGATTACTAGATGACATGAAATGTAAGTAAACATTGGAAAAGTATGATAAAGAATATCTCGAAAGGAGGAAAAACCATATTTTTCTAGATTGCAAAAGCTTTAGATAGAAAGGTGCACTTTGAATGGTTCTTTTCACCTTAAGGCATGCATAAATAAACTGCAGACAGTAGAATGAACTACCCAGCATGTGGATGCAAGGGGAAAAAAAGACTTAGACAAAATGAACAAGTAAATTAAACAAATTTAATTTATTTAATTTGTTCATATTAACAGGCAGAGGACCTTCCTGATGCTTTCAGTACTTAAGTGCTGGAGTGAGTTAAGTGCTAGCCACTGATTAAAAAGTGAGAAATCTCTTAAGGGAGCTAGATAATGGTTTCTGTACGACAGAATTAAATTGCTTTTTAAGTCAGTATACCTTAAACATTACAGCTTCAGGCAAAGCCTGCATATAACAGCTACTACCACCAGAAGGTACTTTTTGTAAGCTAAATTATTAGTGTGATATGCCAGTATTTATAACGCACAGCTATTTTGTAGCTGTGTTTCAGAAGATGCTTAGCTTCACTAGTGTGAGAAATATCTGTGTGTGTATATATATTTTACAAATACTAAGAATACTGCCATGTTTAGCTAAGGTAAAAGGGAGTGCATTACACTGACTGTTATCTTTTTGTATTTAAATTGAAAGGCTGTGATATGAAGTTCCCAGTAAGTAATCAGTTAGTGAATGCGTTAAGCTAATGCATGCACTTCAAATGGGAGTGGTGGCAGTGAAACTGGGCTGGCTGACATGAGCAGTGAATGCACCATACAAGTAACCAGGGTCTACAAATTCAGCTTACCTTTAATTTATAAAACTTGAGATGTCCTTTGCTTTCTGGTCTTCTAACAAATCAAGTCTTCAGAGTTCCATTGCTGAGATGGAAGGGAATGCTGGGATCACTTACTCTTCAGTTACTGTGGATGGTAGCTTTAGCCCAAAGGCAGCTCTTCCGTAAACATAAAATGGTTGGAAGGAAATTTTTCAAGCATTTCTAAATGACTTCTACAGAGTACTGGTGGCAGAGAAAAAAACTTGTAAATTTAATTTGTGTTATTAAAAAGACTGGAACTGATTTTTTTTTTTTTTTTTAGGATAGCGGGTACAATGTTGATTGCAAAAAATACCTGTGTTTGTTGAAGCTTGTTAGGAGAGTAATGTGAACTCTGCCTTAAGGAAATTTAGAGTCAGTGCTGCTGGAGACTTTTTTCACTGTAGTTACAATGAGGGAAGGAAGGATGAACTGTTGGCTCAAGCCTGACTATGAGACATGAACAATACTCGGCCACACTGGAGACTGGATAGGGTTGTGTGATTCACAAGTGTGGTAGGTTGACCCCAGCTCAATGCCAAGTGACCATCAAAGCCACCCTATTACTGACCTCCCTAGCTAGGCAGGGCAGAGAAAAGAAAATAGCAAGTTTATGGGCTAAGACAAGGGCAGGGAGAGGTCACTGAGCAGTCACTGTCATGGGCAAAAACGGACACAGCTGGGGGAAATTAATTAATCACCAATCAAATCAGAGTAGGATAATGAGGAGTGAAATCCCAATCTTAAAAAGACCTTTCCCCCACCCTTCTCTTCTTTCTGGAGTCACTTTCACTCCTGAATTCTCTCCCTCCAGTGCATGGAGACTGCAGTCACCTTACTATGTTTTTGTTGCTCTTTCCTCCTCACATTATTCCCCGGCTGCAGTGTGGGGTCCCTCCCACACTAGAAACAGTCCTATACAAATTTTTACATGAATCCTTCCCACATGCCACAGTTCTTCATGCACTGCTTTAATGTGGGTCCATTACACGGGATGCAGCCCTTCAGGAATAGGCTGCTTCAGTGCAGCTTTTCCATGGGGTCACAAATCTTGCCAGCAAACCTTCCATAGTGTAGATTCCTCTTCCCTGTATGGTATGGTACATACATTCTCATTCCTCTTTCCAGCAGCCATTAGCGTTCTCACCAGTGTTTGCATTTTTTTCCTTTAAATCTGTTACCACACATGCAGATCCACTGTCACTTAATAGCCTTGGCCTTGGCCAGTGGTGGATACATCTTGGAGCCGTCTGGCATGGCTTCTGTGCCTTGAGCTGCCTCTAGCAGCTTCTCACAAAAGTCACCCCTGTAGGCCCCCCACTACCATGCAGACCCAGCACAAGAAGGCAGAGCAAAAATTATCTGTATGCTTACAGCTGTGTTGCTGTCATTTTAGGCATGAAAAACCTCATTAGAAAATATGAACTGCCAAGGCCTGAAGAAGTTGCTGCTCTAAAACAGAAGTTAGAGAAGTGTCACAGCTTGGACCTTTCATTTAATGCAAACCTGTAAGTATATCTTGGATGTGTTAAACTTCATCCTTTTTTATTGGCATAGGAACATTAATATTTTCTTACCTGTGTGAGTGATGGAAAATGAAAACCCTTAAATGTTCACACAGTGTTTGCCTGCTTGCTGTATATTGGAGCTGAGACTGAAGACTTATTACTGCTTTCAGTAATAAATAGGTACTTTTGCACTGATTTGCATGGCAAGCTGATTATTTTGTAACACAAAACTGGAATACAGGGTGGCTTCTAAGGTGTGGCCACTTGGTATTTTATGTAATGAGAACTAAAGGCTTTAAAATCAGGTGATTAAAACAAGAATGTTGTAAAGGCTTAATGTTTTGTTAAGAATTATGCGGATGGCAAAGGAACTTCCTGATTCTTGTATTCTACCCATTTAATTTCAATATGCACCCTGAACTTCCAGCAAGCTGCATGCCGAGGTTTTGCTATTTTTTTTATGGAACAGGTACCTCCATAATGTAATACTGGGGTCAAATAAACAGTCTTAACTTACAAAAATACCTAAGCATTTCTCTTATTTTCTGTGTTAGGAAGAAGAGGAAAGGTTATGAAGATGATGGATATATCACAAAGAAATGTAAAATGGATGAGGTCAGTAAACCTATTGTACAGGTTTTTTCTTAATGCTATGACAGAAGTGACACAGCTATTAAGATAAATTTGTGCATCTGTAATATAATTTTACTTGTTGCTCAGACTGAACCTTTTTCAACTTTTTTTTTTTCTTGTTTCACTTTAAATGAGCCAGATTTCATACTTGCCTGTGCTTGGAAGTGTCTTGAATACCCCTGTCTTTTGTGGAGAGGGGAATGAATACGCAGACCATGCTTCCTGCTGTTTCTTGTGCTTTAAAAGTTTTTGTTTACTTTATTTGGTTTCTTGCTCAAAGAAGTGTCAAGTATTGGACTAAATTTATGTCAGAAAATTTGTTAACAAGGCCACATGAATTATAGATGGGTTGCTAGTACTTTGCATTTTAAGACCAGGTATAAATAAGGTGGAGGTAAACTGAGAAGGGTGACTCAAAAAACAAAAACAATATTAAGGTAGTCCTTCACATCTGAGATAAACACTCTCCAGAGCTTTTGTCTGTAACATGGACAGGAAATGGGTAGAGTCCCTGCTGGCAGAGATGAAGAACAGTTATTAACTGGACTGATCATGATACTAAAGACACTGGATACTGATAGGCTAAGACACGCTAAGTATGGCATTTAGAAAAACGTGCTAACATTTGATGCAGGTCACCTATCAAAATCTGAAGATAAAAGACAAGATTTGTGTCATTTGCTGTTAGAGATTATCACAGTAGGTTGATGCTCTATCAAATAGTGTCAAAATAAAATTTAAAAAATTATTTAAACAAGATTATAATAAAATTGGCATTGAAAGTATGTTCTGACAATATGTGGGATCTTGGACTTAATTTATGATTTTATTACCACAAAAACTTTTGATTAGTTTTTATCCAAATGCCCATCTTCAAATGAAACTGGCAACTCCATAAAACAGGCACTTGGAAAACTTTTCACTTGTTGTGTAGTAATTTTACTTCTGAGTAATCATCACATGAAAGAGCAGATCTGAGCTGATCAGGACATAAAGGAGAAAGTGTGCTTAACGTTTTGAAAGCTTCCAGAGTGTGGAAACATGGCTTCATTAATCCTGTAGTTATCTGATACTAGACTGCAGTCCCCAAGTCTACAGTCAATTCTGATCTATTTCTAAGATGTTTATGGATCTGTTTGGGGCTGAAGGTTAGTTACCAGTAGGAAAGTGGTATGAAGTGGCATGGTGAGCTCATCAGTTTGAAATTATAGAAAAAATGTACAAGGTGGTGGCTGAGCACAGGTGTTAGTCAGCTGCCACAGCCATGAAAAGCACAAACATTAGTAGGAGGTGCGGTATGAGCTGTTTTGGAAATCTCTACACAGTTATCCAACATAAAGCTCATGCTTCTTTGTCTCAGGTGCTGAAAAGGGGCTGCTAACATGACTTTGCCTGTGACTGTAAGCATAGGTATGGGTAACTAGCTTTAAAGGCCTGACTTGCCCCAAGTTAAATTTTTTTTAGTCTTCTGTTTATGGAATCTCTCTGTAACTTCTTAAATCCAGACCATAAAGAACACACTACACACTACCACACACAGATGTTGCTCAAGGTGTTGTGTTTCTCCCTTTCATTAGGAAGAATGGACTGATGATGATCTTGTGGATTCATCATTACTTTGAAGGAAGATGGACTCCTACTACTGCAGGAACTACTCTCTGGTGTCAGATGTGACTACCTACTGCAGGTTCCTTATTATGTGTCATAAGTATGTCTTGATGCCGTTAGTTTTTACCTTGGCAATAAAGCCTTTTATTTTCATAAAAGAATTAAGTTGTGGTTCTGTTAAACCCTCATCCATTACACGTCCAACACTAGCAAGACATGCTTCAAGAAATCTGGCCCTTGTCTTTGGTTCAGTTGTTCAGTTTGATGTGGCTGCAGTGTAGTGTTAAGAGCACCAGCTGCTTTATTTCCTTTTCATGCATCCTGTTATAATTCTACAATACACACACCTTACATGTAGCTTTGGGTGTTCCCCAGTTTCATTCTCTTTGCTGAATTTTGTGTGTAACAGGTAAATTAGGTAGGCAGCTCTGTCTTCCAGTTTGTATTTTTACCATGTTATATTTCTTATACCAAAGCAACTAAATCCACAAAATAATCCCTTTTATACACTCCGTTAAACATCTAAGTAGGACAAAATGAAAGGTTAATTACTCCTCTGAGATGCAGTTTAATATAGGCTTATATGTATTACGGGACAATCTAAGACAAAACTTCTCTAGTAACAAGGTCTTGCAAACAAGTGTGTTGTCACTATGGAAGAGCATCACATGTGTTTGCCCAGTGCCATACATGTGACATCCGTGAGCTCTCACCTTCAAGAAGCTGTTCCAGCTGGAGATCAGGGCAACACAGGAAGAGCCACTACAATACTACAGCAAAGGGGCAAAAGCAAAGTGATTTTATGTGACAGTGATTTGGCAGTTCTGATAGGAAAAACACTGTAGATATTGTAAAGGTTTACAACAGTGTTTGTATGATAGAATTATTTAAATGGTTATCTCATTAGTCTTGTCAGTGAATCCTTTTATTACCTATTACCGTATCACTGCCTAGAAAGTAACACATGGTGATGATGAAATACCCTCTAAATCAACGGCACATTTTACTGTGTAATTTTTTAAACAGATTATGGCAGTGTGATGGGCAGGGGCACTTTCCACTAGACAAGGTTGCTCCAAGCCTCATAGAACATGACCTTCAACACTTCCCAAGACTGGGGCAACCCTGGCTTCTCTGGCACTCTGCCAGTGCCTCACTCCACTCACACAGAAGAAGTTATTTTTATTAAATCTCAACCTACCCAAGGTGTTTTAACATCTACTTCCTCACCCAGTGATGTACAAATTAATACATAGGGACAAGGTAATCCTGTCTGAGGACTCATGCCTAAAAAGTGACAGTGTGAACACTTCAAAGATACAACACCAGCGCAGACAGTTTCCACAGCAGCCAGAGCTAGGCAGTTTCCATAGAGTTTGAGATATTCAGCTTGATTTATTGTATTTCACTTATAAAAATATTTATGCTAGACTTACAGTACAAAAAAGACCAAACAATACCTATTTTATAAAATGGTTTAATGAATGCATGCATGTCTGATATAATGATCAATAAATTTACTGAATTCAAATTATTTACCGTTTGTAAACATTTTACAAAAGCATTGTGATTTATCTGGATATACAGTTCTTGATGGAAGAACTATTCAGACTGAATCAGTGGCACATCAAAAAAATAAAGCTGACAAGACCCATTCTGCATATTCTCTTTCGACATCATTTCAGCAAGAGAAACAGCATGGTATAAAAAGTGTACAGTAAAGGTTTTTCCTACCATAACATCGAATTCTGGAAACTGTAAATACAAGTTAAAAGTGGTTGAAACAGTCAAAAGTCATAATTATTGTAACCAGTCAGAAATTACAGTAAGAAATGTTATCCAGTTATAGGTGGTTGTCAGAACAACGCCTTTCTTCTCATGTCAGTTGATAATTCTTTTCCAATCAGACAGCAAACACTTTGGCAATCAGAGATGCTGAAAATTTCAAAGTTCTAAACACAGTCACAGCATTTTCTCTGTAGAAGGTGAACTGTACACCAAGGCTCAGAGGTTGTGAAATTTCATTGTTTCCAAGTGGAAAAAAAAAAGTGCAAATGTCCTGCACAGATAGCTTAAAAAAAAGCTGCTGGTACAATCATTCACCAACAGGATCTTTGTTTTCTTTTTGCATAGTTCACACATCACTGAGAATGTGACAAGGTGTGCTATTTTTGGCAAGAGCAAGAAGAAAGTGATACTGGTGAGAGTTGCCATGTTGGGCATGCTGGATCCATGCAGAATTCTGGTAGAAGGCTGCTACCTGATGTTGTTAGACACCGAATACTGATTTTGTTTTTGTTGTAGCAGTTCAGTAATGGCCAAAAGCTTCTTAAGAACGTGCTGTGAAAGAGAGTGAGTCAGTAAAACTCCATGTTAACTACTGGAGACAGAAAAGGCCTCCCTGAGCAGCACATTTTCAGCATCAGCCTATGAGACCTGCAACTTGGTAGTTTAAAAAGTGAAAGCAACTGATTCCCTAGCCAGTAGGGGTAATCTTAAAACAATGTTATGGACTTTGCTGCTCCTCCCATGGATCTTGTTGCTGCTTTGTGGTTAACAGGAAGGCGGAAGAAGTGTGCAGCTAAGCTAACACACTGTTACAGTTCTCCAGGGGAGTTTGCCAAGCATACAAGTATACTGGCAAACTAGGAAGCAGATATGAGGTATTAATAGAAAGCTAAAGAAAGTGAATTTGGTTGTCAACTGAAAAAAAAATCCAGATCTGAAAACTAAGACTCGGAGAGTCTCTCAGGAGACAGTAATTTTGTGAGGCTTCCTCTAGAAAGTTAAAAAAACCACCCAAACCTAGTTGGTTTTGTTGCATGAGGGAACAAAATTACAGATTAAGTATTTCCTTCATAGCTCATAACCTCCTGGTGCAATACAATATCAGTCACATTGCAACAGAAATGCCACAGAATAATTCCAGTACTGAGGAGTAACTCAGGACACAGCACCCCTACCTGTGATTTGTTTGTGTGAACTCACCTGCATCACCCCTCGCTCGTTGCTCAGCGTCCGGAGCTCATCCGAGTGCGCCACACAGATCTCGTGCAAGGCCGCCAGGTCACGGGAGAGGTCCGTTCGAGAGCGCTCTGCAGTGTCTGGAAGCTCAGGAACATTCTTCAACAAAGTAGAAGACAGCAGATTTAGGGTGCCAAGACCAAATTGGGTCTTTCCAGCTAAACCTTCAGTCCATCTTTCTATTATGAATTATCTGTTTATTTTCTCCTCTTCACAGGCATGTGTTCTCATATTGCAATTTGTAGTGCTAGGAAGATTCTTACTACAAGATCTGATATTGCTCTACCTTTGAGCTGATGAGAAACCTACAGCACATGGAGACTCAAACCCTCTAAATGAAGGGGAAATCCATCCATTAGGAGCTTTTTTAATCTAAATGAGAGAAGAGCAACAAAATTCAGCAAAATCTGCTGTTACCTATCAAGTAACTCATTAAACTGATGATAGACCAATAATGCTGCAATTAAAACAGCAGAATGATCCAACAGGTAATTTCAAACCAACAGTTATTTTATATGAGAAACCTCATATAAAATCTGTCATTCAAAGAAAACCCATGTATCATAATAGGCAAAGTTGCAATTTAATCAGAGAAGGATGACATCTGGAATCTACCCAAATGCTACTCGTGCTTAAGTATTCTGAGAGATCTTGTAGTCACTTCTAAAGGATTAATTCAGGATGCTTAGCACATTTTTTATTTCACTTTTTAAAATTAATTACTGCATTTAAAATACATATATATAAAACATGATGACCTAACTCATGTTACAGCTATCATACACACAAAATAGTCACGTTTTAAAAGGACACAGTGACAGCAGTTCACTTTCAAACTACAATATGTAGAATGTACACAGTGAAGCTTTTGCCAGTGCTAAATGTTTTTAAAGAAAAATTATTTTCAGTCTCTAGTCAAAAACCATATGACAAGTTATATATATAAACTTCTGGTTTAAAAACATGTTTGTGAAAGGTCTGTATTTTTGCCTAATAGTTCTGATCTCACAGCTATAGAATCTATTTCAGCTTCTCACATTTACACTAAATTAAGTTTTAAATTAATTAGAGGCACTAAAATAAAGTCTTAAGAAGACACTTGATGGTTTTAATTCCATATGACAGAGCAGCAACTTTTAAATATGTACTAAAAAATGTACTCAGGTAAAAAGCATTCAGAATTATGTGGGAGCTGATGCATTGCTGAGCTAATTAGTAAGAGGTGTAAAAATTTTTAATTTATAATTCTGCTATGTAACTTAAGCAATTATTTTTTTAACCACTTACCCCAAGTTCATCCAAGAACATGATCATGCGATGTTTGTTGCTCTTGATGAATGGATTTACCCCTTCCATATATGGCTCCTAGTAATTTTAAAAAGTATTAACAAATCAGTGCCAAGATCACATCTGAGGCAAACACAGTGCAGTCAGACAAATGACACTGCAAAACACATATGTAAATGGGAATAATATTTTTTAGGTATATTTCTAATGTCTGGTGTGCAGCCAGTCAAAAGACTATAGAATTTGGTATTTTCTTGTATTCAAAAGACTGAGAACCTGTGATTCAGAATTTTTCTGACACATCCATACTGATACAAATTTGCATCAAAGGGGAGTGTCTCTAAATACGTGTCTGCAGTGAACAGATGCTCTCTGTTCAGAGGTATCATCAGGAACAAGTGCCTTCTTTACTGTTCTGTCATTAACTCTTACATTCCAAGTTCTGTGTGTCAGAGAAACAACTTTCTCATGCCAGCCTGAAGTCATGTTAATTATGCTTAAGTCAATAGATTTATTTTTAGCAATGTTTCAGCTTGGAAATTGAGACAGGCACTGCTGGCATTCTCTTAGTCTTTTAGCAGAAATTTTATTGAAGCTTGGGCTTATTAGTGCAAAAGGTACACTTGACTTAAGAGCTTTCATTATGTCTAGCAGTATAGTATATATCTAGCTGATAGTATAAACAGGAGAGCTTTGAAGTGCTCTACCAGAGAAAACACCAATTTAACAAGTGATAAATGCAGAGTCAAAGTGGAGGAAGAGAAAGTCATTGCTTCTGCGTAAGAAAATAGCAACAAATTTTTTGCATGCATTGAATAGGAACATGTGAAAAGTGTATCGGAAACACAATTCTAGGTTGTTCTCTGTATGTAAAACTATATTCACCTTAGCTCCAAATTCAACCAGATTTGCTAAATTCTGCACAGACTTGGCGACCAGCGTCAGTGTTCTCGCAGCAGTAGGGGAAGGAGAATCTGGCAGGAAAGCAGAGTCACTTGCCATTACATTTAAAATTAACAGCAGTCACATGAAAATAAGTTCATTTCCCATTCATATTTTTATAGATTCTTTCTTAATATAAAACAACTGCATGTGAAAGGTGTCACTTGGTAAAGCAAAATGTATTGCTTTTGTAATGTACAAAAGCCATGTTAATCTGATCATCTTATTTTCTGTAATAATAGCACACAGAACAAGAAAGCAAAATAAAGAAGTGTTATTAAGAGTTAGGTGAAATGATAACCATTTGCTCAAAACTTGAGGAGTTTTATTGAAAGGAGGATTACTTGTTAAAACATTTACCTTTGAAATTAAAAAGAAAGAAAGTCTACATTTTCCTTATCTGCTTATACTCAAAAAAAAATGGGCACTGTCAAGTTATACTTTTAAGTTATTGGCAGCAGGAAAATAAGAGTGAATGTTACATGCAATCATGGCCTGTAGTTCCATGAAACTCTAGTCTGTTATCACTGTGACTATAAACACTTTACATTAACCACTTAAGTCAGTTAGAACTTCCTTTTCAAACAAGTGATGCTACCCAGCAGTATCCTGCAAAATTACTTTTCTCTCCAGTTAAAGTAAATGGCCTGGTTGAAAGCATTTCACTGATAGATTATATGGTCTGTAAGTTTCCCTTAACAGTAGTCAAGAATACTAGCTGGAGGGAACTCAGCAGGATTGTAACGGACAAGCTCAAAATGCATTACTCAAATTTTTAAGTAGTTCTTTACACCTGCAGTCACAGTGCAACCCAAGTCAGGAGATACCTAACTTGCAAACTACCCAAAGATAATAAAATGCCAGAGAAATTATCACTTGTTCGAGCCATGTTTCTCAAATGCCTTCTCCAAAGCATGTACAGAAATTATTACGGTGTGAGAGAAAGGAACTTCATTAGACACAGTCAGTCTCATTTAGTACAGTTTTAAAGACTGATGGTAGAAAACATCCACATTATCTTAAAAACTGAAAAAAGGAAAAAAGATTTCTGAACCAGATTTTTTTATTATATCCTATATTTCCGAGTTTTCATCCTTTCTGAAGGCCATCCCTCTCTCATCTTTAAGATCCTACATCTAAGATAACTGTATTTAGTGAGTTAAAACACTACTCTAAAGGCTGGAAGCCATCTAAGGACATTCAAACTGTAAAATAATAATAATTTTCTAGGTGCGCACACTCCATAGACACATACCAACTTTTTAAATATTGTAATTTCACTGCATTCAGCTATTAACTCAGGCATTGCACTGTGCAACTGAATTGAAAGTGACATCTGAATTTCCCATAACTACATTTTTCACACTGCTAAGATACATTAAACAATGCTAGACTTGATGTAAAACTTTATTATTAAATCTCACAGTGTATGGTTTTTGGACTTTAATCTACATTGGGGATATCCACAATAAAGCCTTTGAGGGTGAAAAGCATATACCCTAAGGAGAAGTCAACCAAATGACGTGCATAACTTGACTTGAAACACAGCATTCAAAAAACTTCCTACTTTGTTTTATTAGATACTACAGTGATTTCATGTCTCCTGCTGCATAAAGTATAGATTTGATCTGAGGCACATAGTCACCTGAGATGATATTAAACATCCTTGGGTTCAGGATAGCAGGACAAATCAGTCGAAGAAAAACAAAGCCACTGAAATGAAATAAAATTGTATTTTGTTCAAAACCATTAGAAAATTAATATAAAATTGTGTAGTCTTTGAGGAATAAAGTTAATGTGGGATCTTGCTGAGACAAACACCAGCACTAGCCTGTGCTCTGTAAAAACATAAATTAAGATCATCATGCTACGATTCTATGAACTGCAGTGAAATCTGAAAGAAGAGGCACACTGATTTCCCAGTAAAGATGAACTGTTGAAATTGTGTATAAGGAAATTAATTGCCAAGTAATAATGAAGCCAATCCCAGACCATGCTGCCTCAAAAAGGAGCTGCCCTTGGTCTCTGACCTCCCAAAAATTCTCCACTGTCTTCTACTGCAAGTTATCCATCCCACAGTCACCCACTTCCCCAAGCCATTGTAAGATGGACTGCAGGAGTGGATGGGCAAAAAGATCTCTCTTGGCAGAACACACCTTTAAGTCAGCTTCAGCTGATCCATTATCCTGATGATAGTACACTTTAGTAGAAAAATAAGGGATCTATCACTTTCCACCATGAAAGAATTGCTGCCATTTTAAAAGCTGGAAAAAGCTCTGTTCTAACTGCCGATCTAGAAATGCATTCAACAGGAACCCAGAACAGGCTTAAGCAGCATGAGAAAAATCTGTCTTCCTGTTAATACCAGAGGTAAAAATCATCACTCAGGTTAACCTCAACTCCAGCTAATTGCTGTACCATGAAGTGAGATTCAGACCAATTAAATAAATCTTAAGACATCTGCAATTTTGTCCTGGGACATCACCAGTAGGCTGGATTTCACTGCAGCAATACCAGAGCCTGACTCCTAATGAAAGGAGGAAGGGAACCTTGCTTGTTGTAAAGCACACAGTTAGGGAAATGTCTACATTTCTTTGAGGTGACAAACCGCAGTGAGCTTGATGCACCTTCTACAAGTCCAAGACACCTATTTTATCTCTCTAAGAAACACAAGTTATGGGCTGGTAAGAAAACAGTTCTTGGCTAGAAATTAAGCTAAAATACTTTCTCTGGTGAGAATTCAAAGCTGTGAGTCAGTAATTAATTTTCAAGTCATGGCACATACAACAATCTTTCTAAGAGTGCCCAAATTTGACAGCCAACAAGGTACACATCTAGCAGAGACCCTACTGACAGGGAAATTCTGATGCTCCTTACCTTTGTCAACCTGCCTAAATTAGGAATGACCAAGTATACCTGGGAGTTTTAAACCAGAGACAAATGGTAGCACATTCTGACTGATACGATAGAGAAGATACCCAGTCAAACTGTCCATCTGGCTCTGAATATGGAATCATTCTTAAGCCAATAACAGAGCAATGAAAGGCAGTAAACATCACTGAAGGCTGTAAAACTGCATTTCAGAGAGAAATCTCCAGTACCCACTTGTGAAAATGGAATACCACAAAAGCAAGTGACAAAGTATTTTCAGCATCTAGTGGAGACCACTGGGAAAACTCTGAAAGTGAGCTGTGTGTCCACTAAGAAAAAACACATGGTCCTCTTTGAAGCTGGGGAGGAACAGCCAGAGATAAGGAATTCACTACTGACCTTTACAGCCTTCCTGCAGCTTAGTCCCTCAGTGTAAAAGGAGCTCTCAGAGTAGGAGCAGTCTCCATTTGAAGGCAATGCCGCTTCACAGTATGAAACACATAAAGCTTCTGGTGTCAAAATGATAAATACAAGCCAAAGACAAATGCTCTTAAAGACCCCTCCATGGGAGATAAAACTCTGCTAACCATACAACTGCCTGACACCACAGAAAGGAAAGCTGTGGGTCTGATACCCTTAAAGTCCCTGCCTGTTTAGAAAAAGTGTCAAGACCACAGCTTTGTCAAAGGTTTTTGTTTTACCTGCCCCGGCAACAGAGTTAGAACATTTGTATTGCGTTGGTTTAATAATGTAGATTGGAGTTTTGGTAGCTGGTGTGAGTTCAGAAGAGCCACGTTCTGTAACCTCCAGCAGCATTTTCAGAGAAGCTCCAGAATATTTCAACATGATTGGGCTGTACATTCGAAGTTAAAACCATTAAGGTAAAGCTATACTGACCTCTATACTACATCATTTTATTATGGCAAAGCTCTAAGAACAAGACCAAGAATCCAGAAAGTTCAATCTTTAATTGGGACATTGTGCTTCATCATCATAAATATCTTAAACACTGCAGTAACCTGTGTAAGTTCATACAGTTTTGTCAGTGAAAGAAACATAGATAAGCACACTGAAGTATGTCTTCAAAAAGGCTTGAAAGAACTATTTCCAGAATAAGGTTGACAAGTAACTTACCTAACAACTCTGGTTCTCATGGTAGTATTAGCTGGCCATTTGTTTTGAACAGACTTCTGTAGGCACCCATAAATATACCTCAATGTCCTGCAGAAATAGTAGATAATTACCCATTCCATTAAACTTACAGAATCAAAATAGCTGGTCAGAAAGAACCTAGACCAACCTCCTACTTGATGCAGAACTATTATCAACTTTATATTAATAACTTAGAGACAAATCTTTAAATTATAAATTAAATCCCAGTTAAAGTTAACTAATTTATAAAAATAATATTTTAAAATGATATATAATTACATATATATATAATTATTATATTTTTTGAAAAGTAAATTTATAAATGACAAGCAAAATCCATTCTGTGCAGTTCTGTGATCATTCAGATATGCATTAAATGTTTTGTAACTGTTCCCTTAAGCAGTAGTCCCTTTTTGAAAAAGGGACCATTTTGATGGTTGGTTTTTCTTTTCATTTCCCTCTTAACTAATCAAAAACTATTCTTTCCATACAGGATGCATAGTGAAAAAAAGCTAAAATGTTAAGCACAGCAATAGTCCTCTCCCATTAAAAGAAAAAGGACATTTGTGGTGTATTTCAGAAAATGTTGATCACTGCATTGTATACTTAAAAGGACTGCAATTTTTAATGTTAGCCTTGCCAACACTAACACAAAAGAAAATTCCATGCTATTCCAATTACTCAAAATTGAGGGTTTCACATGCTTTAAAAGCTAATGACACTATGAAAGAAGACTCTGTACTATCCACTTTTTATTAGATTATTCAAATCTGAGGTATGAAAACAAGTGACTTTATAAATTAAAAGAAGCAGGGGAAAAATGGCCTCTGCATTTCCCTAGCAGACAAAAATGGGCATAAGATGGTATCACTGTTACTACCTACCTGTATTTTTAATACGCTGTTAACAATTCCACCTCTTTCTCAGAGGAAAAAAACTGACAAATACATGTCATTGTCTGCTAACTACTGTTTTCCACCTTTGTGTAAAAATTAGATTAATTATTTTATTACTATTTTGTTGTTGATCTCTTGAGTGTAGTAGCTTCTCCTTTAAAAGAAAACCAAATGTGCCAGCCAGAGGCATTTGTAAAACAGTAGTAATTCCCAGAAGTGTTATTTTATTTTCCCCCTATCTGTTTTCCTCTGTGTCTATACAGCAACAACCAAGATAACTCAATAAGAACATCCATTGTAAGGTGCAATGTAATTAATGGAAATGGGAATTTTCAAATATAAATCTGAACAGTAAAAAGTGCAAACTTACGGGGGCAGTATCTCTGCAGCCATGAATATCTTCTCTACCAATTCTGAAAGTATACTGAGTAGATGTGCCAAATTAGTGTTTACATCTTCATTTTTTTCTAACTTCGAGGGATTTAACTAAAACAGAAAAAGATTAGATTTCTTCAACTACATATCTATATATATATATAGTTTCTGAATATTACACATTGAATACTATTTCAAAGCAAATTAAGTATTCTGCTACTGTACAAGTCTCTTACAGAACTCAGGCATGTTTCGGTGGCTTGTCAGGAAATGTGAAGCAACAGTTTTAAGTTCTTATACACATATCTGGATTTTATCAGCTTGAATATTCACCACTTTTCATCTGTGTGACTTTTTTGTGTCCCTCAATCAAAATTTCTGATGACTTCCATCTTTTCCACAATAATGTTGAAGTAAAACACAGGAGTTAGGAGGGTTATTTTTAAGAGTTTCAGGATCAGTAACAACCATTTAATATCACGAATTTTAAAATTAAAGCAGAAGCCCTGACCTTGATTTCTACAATATTTTAGGTTTAACAAGAATTACCTAGATTAGGACATTCAGTAACAGCTACTGAATGTCTGCTAAATAAAAGAAATTTTGATTTAAAAACTTAGTAGGTTCTACTATGAATAATGTTTGAAGCCCAAAATCAAGGAAAAAAATCTCTTAATCAGGGAAAAACAGATCTTAATTAATTTAGTTCCTGCATTTCTGATGGAACCAAAGTCTAGTTCTAAGAGATTATTAAATGTCTCTACAACTAATATTTAATGTAAACACAACATTTAACAGCTAATGGATTATTGTGCCAACAAACCAAAATGTTCAAAAACACAGTTTAAGGTATCACCTCACAGGACTGCTTGCTCTCCATGATCTTTAATATGGAGTCTTTCAGTGCGTGATGAACAAAACTTGTTGCTGTGGCTTTCATATACTGCTCCATAAGTGTGCTTGCTAAAGTGGTGGCACGGAACAAGGTAGTAGCTTCATCTGGAAAAAGAAATTGGAAAGAGAAAAACTGAGAAAAGTAGCCATCAAAAAGAGAGGAAAAACGTCGTTACTCTTTGACATAAGCTGCAACTCAAGGAGAAAAAAAGGATAGCACCAGAACCCTTTCCTCCCCACCTGCCCAGAATTCCAGTAAGCTTCTGTGTGATTTAGTGCAGTACCTTCCATGCTTATCTCCCTGTCATTTAGTGTTCGTAACAACAAGGACTCAAGCTTTTCATGAAGAAAAATCTTCAGTAAAATGCCAGCCAACAAAGTTCTGTCCTGTCCACAAACATGTGATAAGGCATAGACTACATGAAGTTCTTTCTGGAGTATAAGCTGAAAGAAAAACAATTTTAAAATATTCAGAAGCTTCTCCTTACATATAACAGCTTTGGAAAAATATGATATTACATATCTATATATCCATGTATGTATAGCTGTCACTTAAAAATATTATTTGATTACATCAACCAGTGTTACTGAGATCCCTCTCAACCAATGAAAAAAATTAGTTTTGACAGATAAACCATGGATGGTTAAACTTAAGTTCATACCTCTTTAAACTCATTGTACTCCTCTTCTGGCATGATCTTCTCCATGGAATATCGTGCTCGAACACGCAAAGATCCTGGCTCAATACCCTTCAATGGTACATGGGAACTGAGTTGAAACCACTCATCGGTTGCATGTCCTTTTTGTAATCGGCTTAATTGGCAACGCATAAACACTTAAAGAAAGAAAAGAGTTGTTCAGGTACGTTATCTCCACCAACATGGTGCTACTACTGAATAAAAAAATAGTTTTATTTTTAGCACATCATCATATTTCAGGAAAAAAATACCAGCAAGAGTAAACAAAAAGGTTTTCATCAGTATATTAATGGATTCATTCTCTCTTCAATGGCTTAACAGTGTCCTGTAAACTGAAGAAGAAATATGTGGCAATCTGTAAAGAATGTATACATATAAATTCAAAAATGCCACATGAATACTGACATGGCTTTCCTAGTAATACCCAAGTAAGTATGTGAAACAGTGCTACCCTGAAAATCCAGCTGGCAGTCAGAAACTAAAAAACACGTTAAATCTTTAGAATTCATTACTCCCTTTTCAGCCTTGGGCTGACACCACACCATCAGCATCTGTTCAGATTTATTATTACAGTGTTCCTATGGTATTCCCAAACACTGACACACATATTAGTTTTATAATAACTCCAGTTTAAGCAACAGTTTATGTGTATTAGGTTAAAAAGTGTTCCAAAGCACTTTTGAAAAATGTGCTTTGAATGAAAATCAACTCAAGAATAATCAAATCATTAACTGGTGATGATGATACACTGAAATTGCCAAGCAATGACCTGGACTGCAGCTGATGTCTGGTGCAGCAGCTGGCTAGGCAGCTACAGCAGCTGGGAGCAGGAACATGATCCTGAGTGGAGGGGTTTTCTTCACAAAGAAAGGCCCAGGCACTTTCAGAGGCAACACTGTGCCTGTGAAACAGCCACCATGCTCCAAGAGGAGTCCACAATTAGTTTTACATTTAACCTATCCAATCTGCACCTCTCAGTCAAACAAAAATATTTGTGCTAACTTTCCTCACATGAAAAACAAAAAAGCCATAAAACCAAGAGCTTTTTTTTTTTTTTATTTCTGCAAAGCCAATACACCAATCTGTCTTGCAGAAATTGTCAACAGTTCCAACAGATTTCTCATTGCCCCATTGTTGCAATACATAGTAGGATATAATTTGACACTAGAACAGAAAAAAATTATATTTATAATGCCTCATTCATATTATATGCTGCTGACTTCATATCCTTTGGAGTTGATGAACTGATAGAAGTTAATGCATTTACATCAGTCAAATAGCATGAAAAACAATCACCTGCTACTTATCACCAGTGTAGATGGAGTGTCATTCGACTATGTAATAAATTGACTTTCCTAGTATACTTCTCCCTGGTATCAAAGCTCACAATCCACAACTAAGCAATGTGCTTTTCTTCTTATTTACTTGCACATTTTTACTTGACCCCCAGTGAGAGGAATGGTGAATGAAATACAGGACCTATGATTAAATTATGATTTAGTTTTTCCCTGTGCTTATAGTAGCATTTCTTAGCTATAATATAAATAATATTAATTTACTTGATCTTCTGTTTTTTTAAAAAAATCATACCAAATATCTGTGCAAGGACTGCAGAGTAGTTGTTATTGTAATTTACATTAAATGACTGTGAAGTAGTAAGACTTTTTTCCTGTTTACAATGTTACATTGAATTCATAGGCTCCTTTCAGTAAGATGCTTCTACTCAACATGAATTAATTTGAAAATAATCACCATAGTGCAAAACCAAATCAGAATCTCCACTCCAGTTCAATACATTGTGGCATTGTCCTTCCAGACCTACTAATTCAACTGTGAACAGTAGCAGACAGAAGTCTACTAATAAATTCTAGGACTTTGGATACTGCAAGCCATATTACATATGTATTTGAATAGGTCCTTGTGCAACTTAAAGTAAGAGAAACAAAAAAAAGTGAATAGAATTGATGGAATTGATGCTGAGCTGTTTAATGTATTTCTGACTATCTGGAATACTTTAAAAAACTCCTAAAGTAACTATGGAACATTTTTAACTGGTGAACTTCAATGTAAAGACCTGAAAACTCAGGAAATGTTTTAGAATACTGAAAAGGTAGCCTTCATTCATGTACCATTTTGGTATTTATGTTTTGCATTATGATGGAAGAAACAAAGCAGTGAATCCAACAATTAAATTTTGGACCTTCAATCTGCATTACATGGAAGGAAAAGCAAGCAGAAAAGGTGAGTTAACCCAATTAATAACTGACAAGATGAATAGCAGCAGCTGTACAAGACTGCCACTTCATAGCATTCCACAGGTAACATCTGTGGTTGAAAAGGAAAGCTGGTTGTTTAAGGAAAGGAACCAGTTATCTTGCTTTTGAAGAGTTATAGGTTTATTTTGGCAGTGCAACACAACGTATGTCAGAGAAGATGTGGTTTAGCTCATTTTATCCCAGTGAACTTCTCATACTTCACAGGGCTGGGGATGTAAGCAGAGGTGTACATTCATTCAAGTAGACTTAGTGTAATCTTTATCTCAAAATGAGAGAGCTATGCTGGATTATGCTTATGCTGTAGGAGTGTAGGTAACTGCAGTAAAGAAATTCCATCAATCCTGCCCCTGACCTAGAACAGGAAGCCTTCCATCACCTGAATGCACAGAACTACTACCTCCTTAATCTGAACAGAGATGAGGAAACTACAAAATACTTTCAAAGAAGCTATTGAAGTATCCCACTCAAGAATTAGCTATTTAAGATTCTCTCTCTTTTTTTTTGGTTTAGGTAGATAACCAGTTTTCCAGCTCAAATGAATTCAAGACTAAGGTCAAAACTGCAATTACAGCCTTTTAGTCTGTCAGAGAGAATGTATCTATTCCTCCTGCTATGCAGAAACTTTTCTAGTGAGAGGAGGAGAAAGAGATCTGAAATTAAGTCAGATTCTACAAGACCATTCAAAATTAGTTGTAAATACCAATGTGGTTTTGGTTCAACCAGGCAGAAACACCAATTTCATGCAGTGGTTTTGGTTTGCCAATTTGAAACTTTGTCAGACATAGAGGAAGCCTAGCTGCTCCTCTCAAAAAATAAATCACTTCTTTGGGTTGTCTTTAGTGCTAAACCAGCACAACCTACTTTGGCTAAAGTTTCCCTACAGATCTTAATAAACCCCAGAAAACCAAAAATCAATAAATAGCACTGGTATAAGTTACAGGCCAGTAACACAATATATGCAAACTGAAAACAACTGCAGTAGATTCTATGTACTCTGGCTGCCTTGAACAAACAGCTCAGAACATAAAGGAAAAAAAAAAAGCCCTTGGAACAAATTTGAAGAGGGCAGGGAGAACCATCCTGCCCTCCAAGCATCAAAGAGGGGGCACAAAGCTGAAGCTGCTCCAGAAGAAGTATACTGCAAAACAAGATACCTTGATGAACAAGGAAAAAACAGACCAACTACAAAACAAAACTAAAAGTATTGTGTGGGAAGAGACCTGACCTTAAAAATATTTTTTTTTTCCTACCAGCAGCTTCAAATCCCCATTCTTCAAACCCTTTCTTTTCTAGGAAGCTGACAGATTCTACCACCTTGCTGTTGATTTGCTGGAACAGAAAACCACATTAAAGAAGCACCTGTCTAGCTAACACGAGGAGAAGAAAATACAGATCCTTTCCCATTCAAAGTGACATTGAGGTAACTTCAGATTTAAGCCAAAGAATAGTAATAAGGGAAGAAGATAGATGAGGTAAAATGGAAAGAAAAAAAGGAAAATTTTCTTCAGAGACTGCCCAAGATTATTTTTTTAATCAAAGAATTGCACCCTTCCCTACCTCACTGTAAGCAACCAAAAACCTGGAAAGAAATTCCATGTAATTAGACTCCATGGAGCTTAACATTTTACGAGCAGACTAATGTAGAAAATTTCTCTTTGCTCTTGGATTTTGATACGCACATTGTCTAGCAATAGTTACCGTAGAGCAGAGCTATGTCAGACATACAGGACTGGGGTATAGTCCATTTTATGACTAAAATCAGTGGAAGTTCTCATTATAAAAACATCAATTAAAAGCCAGTACGACACATCGAAAACATACAAATGCAGTTTGGTGAACCTAAAAACTTACTTAATTCCCTTGTGACAATATTTGACAAAAAATGATAGCTATACAAAGTACCCATTGCTGAAATGTATAAGCACATTTTACAGAAAAATACTTACATATATCTGGATCTTTACTTTTCTTTGTTTTGTTACTAAGACTTATCTCAAACCTATTAATATCAGATGAAAGATCACTAGGAGAAAAGAGAGAGAGCCTCAATTAATACTATACATGGCAGGCATTTAAGCTTTTCCTAATTTCATTTCAATCCTGAGTTATCACCATCAGCCACTTATATTAGCAAAGATAGGTGCCTACAGAAAATTCTGCCCATACAGTATTTGCCTGAAAGGTTGCTTCTGTATATACATTTATACAGTATTTTTTAGAATACTGTAAAACAATAAAACACGTGTTAAGAATCCTAAATCCAATACAAATTAAAAGTGAAATTCACTAATTCAAGATAATTAAGACTTACTCAAAGACAAATTCTTCAGACCACACAGGGTTTTGTCCTTCCCTGATGTGTGTTTTTGCTACCTGGACACTGTTCAGGTAGATGTTACAATATGGATTTGTAAAATGCTTTACTGGGAGCGTATGAGCCTCTTCTACATGCAAAATGAGACTGCTGACCTGAAGAAAAAATTAACAATTAATTTTTTGTTGCTAAAATACAAAGCACATGAATGAATTATTTTAAATCCTCTATGCAGAGGCTTAATGTTAATATGTGAATACTAATTACAAAACTACTTATTAGAAGAGCAAAGACCAAAGGTATTAGAACATTTTAAGAAGCACAAGGAACAAAGTAAGAGTAATATAATAATTACTGAAAACTCATTTTTGAGGTATTAGGATTTGCAAATAACTACTTTTCCAAACACAGAAAATTTTACTGAAATGGGAGACTGGCACTTTGAGTATGAGTCATGAATAATTCCAACTACAGTGGTTTATTGTTTGGTGCTTTCCTAAGAGATTATGTAAAATTCTCTTGTGCAACACATTACATTGTACTCTTTTATGTAGATAAGCACTGTCTTTGCTTTTTGAAGAAAAGAATTCCCTTATTACTTTGCTTTTGCACCCTGAAGCTCCCAACTGCACCTGTCACTTTATCTGTAAATTCACCTAATTTAGTTCAGTTTCAGTTTTCAGATTCAGAAGTATCCAAACTTCTTTTATATTCACAACCAAGCAGTTGTGGTTTTTTTGCTTTTTATTCACCCTTTTATTCCCTTCTCTACTGCCTGTAACAAATAACTACATTCACTGTTCCCAAGATTAAATCATATCAGGAGTTGTTGAAGTATTTCCCTGTTATTCTCCAATGATTACAGACATAGCTATTTAAGACTGACTGCCTGCTATGAAGAAATTCTGGCGTATATGGCACTTCCAAGAGGCCAAGAGAAATTAAGACACAAGCATGGCTCAGCATGTATTTATTACATAAAATGAGTATCAATAATTAAATAACATGTATTTGTATCTAAATGAATTGTAAATAATGAGTATTTTATGTATGTGTCATATAAATTTTTATAAAATTTTTTGTTTACGTGTTTTATGAATTTCTATGGTTTCCCATGTGAGGCATACTCGATAAGCTGCTGATTTATTTAGATTTTTATTCAGGATTTGCTACTGTTGAAAGGAAAATTCTGAAATTTATAAACATGATTTTGCACAGAGAAGACAAAATACTTCTCTACATGCACCTCCAACCCCACAATATCAGCTTCACCTGACGGAGACGTTTATTTGATGTTCCTGGACTGGTTTTTCTTAAACTGCAGAACACTTGAAGAGCTTTCATCCATTCCTAGGAGAGAAGGATGCAGAAGAATGTAATTAATGAAACCAAGTCAGACACAGCTTCTTGGAGTGAAACAGACATATCTGCAAAAAGTATCTGAATTTTCACTTTAGCTTGGCAAAATCTAAGTTTTCTGTAATTCCACCGTACAAAAGTCTGAATATTAAAGCAAATTTATTATCTTTACTAAGCAAAATCTCATAAAATATTTGCAAATCTGAAACATTTTCTTTTACAATTATCAAGTGTTACAAATTGCTATACAGTGTGGTCTTTGCCAATTTTCCAGTGTAGTGATACTACAAGAAATTGAAAGTTGTATACAAAATATAGCAAAAATTTGTTTGCTTCTGAAAAAATTGCATTTAACAGGCCAAACTGGTCTGATTATTCTCTCCAGTACTCTCCAGGTAGTCATAACACTGAATACTTCAAACAAAAACTGAACAATTAACAGAAAAACACAGAGCATATATCCAACCTTCTCCAGTTTTAATTTGGAAGGTGGAAGATACATGATAGCCTCATTCTCTAGTTACTCTAGTCTCCCAGCCATTAAATCCTGTACATTTCTTGCAAAGCACAAAATTTAAGTTTTGACCCACAGTCTTCTCTTCAGTCAGTATCTCAAAGATCTGCCATCTACTCTCAAAGTACAATTTAACACTCATTTAAACCCCTAGATCAATCATTCTTCACAACTTCCTCCACATTTTAAAAATAAAGGAATATGTACTGCATTTATTCCCAGCTTTGTGAGTTAGCCTTCAGCTTTCAAATCTTTCCAAGGAAAAGCTTTCAGCTACACCCCACCAAGTTTCTATTTTTCTATGAAATGTTACAAATTAAAGAAAGCTGAGCTGAAACAACTGTGTTGTGTATGAACACAGTGAACAGCTTGTTAAGCAGTTTCAATACCAAAAGCAAATTAAACCAAATGTTCAGGAAACAAAACAGGATATTCTATCTTCTACACATTCTTAATTCTTTTACTTATTAGAAAGCAAAATATTTTACAGATATTGCAAAAATTAAGGGGCATGGCATTTAATTTATATATTCTCAATTACGATACAGCATACTGCTTCTTAAAGACAATATTATGATGACAGTATTATGACAGTTGTATGATAAATACCCTACATCATTCTTATGTCATCTCTGCAAATTAAACAATTCACATTAATTTAATAAGCAAATATGTGCTTTCCTTTATATACAGCATACAAAAAAAATACTATATTTATACAGACTTCATGCTCTGGTGAATACAGTCTGAGTGCTCTAAAAGACTTTCATCCCATTCAAATAACATCAAATGCAAAGCGTAATTTCTAATGCAATATATACATCAGAGCTGTGAACTTGCAGAGCTTAAAACTTAAACAAGAACACTGTGTCACTTCAGATACAATCTGCTGGTAAAATAATTTCTCAGAAGTAGAGAATTCCGCAATTCTTAATCAGTGAACATAACTGTTAAGATAGCTAGTAATTAAAGATACCATATAAATCAAATAAATCTTACACTGAGCACCATCAGGGCCAAAGACTGTGCATGACTGTGAGTTAATATACATGGCAAATAACTGGAAAAAGGCAGTTCAATAACTGCCTGTTCACTTTGGTCACTGGGCATAAATACATGCATTAGCATTTTATTTATTTCACTCTGAAGTAAAACCCTCACTTATTATGTCGTATTTTAGAACACAGAAAAGACCTGGAGAGTAATTTTTCTCTTCTGAATTGTACTATGTCAAAAAACATATATGCTCTCCAGAAACAGAAAATAGAAAAGCAAGTTTTTCACATGGGACCTGACTGGAATTTGTCAAAACTGAAACCCTGGAAAACAGGTAATACTGGATATTCAGTACTAACCTTTCTCCTCAGAGATCTACTAGTTGATTTTAACACCTCCTATATAACCACTAAATATTTGTGATACATTTGCTTCCTATTTCAGAAGAGCAACATCACTGGACACCACAAGATAAAAAGTTACTTTTTTACACTTAGCAAATAAAAGCTCTCACCTGTGCTTGTTCTGGAGTTTCGCCTGCAAAGTAAAAGATGTAATGCTCTTCACTAAAGTGCTGAACTACTATCTGAAAACAGTTTGGCCTTAAAAATAAAAAAACAACAAAAATTAAGTTTAATTAATCTTGACATAGTAATGGACACCTTCACTTGATCTGTGCCAAAACGAAGTTTACATTGAACTAAGAGATTTTGCTGTTTGTCTGTAAGGTGCAGTGAATAATTACATCATTCATCTACATGTTTCCATTACACATGGAAAGAGGAAGAATGCCAACAAGACTTCTCAACTCTTCAAAAAAATTTTTAATGTATTGTGTCATTTTAAGAAAAGTAAACAGCACATGCAGCCTGCTTCAGAATATTGACATGTTTCTAGAATGGTGTGTATTGAACAAGCATGTACGCTGTCTTACAGTCAAGGCAAAAATACAGCCATCTGAAAAAACTGTCAACAAGGATTATTCCTAGAGAATTTAACAGCAGCAGACATTCAGCATTACTTCATAACCAGTTAATCATGCATTAAGGATTTTTCTTTCAGGAAACAGTATTAACCTAAGGAGTCCCCTATATGAATGTGTCCCACAGATCTCATCACCAGTGAAATGTGTACTATATCATACATGAAACATCCAAATGTATGTGACACAAACCTCTAGACCTTAAATGCTGCAGACGTACAGACTTCACTGTACTCTTGAAAAAAGGGCAGAGACAGTTTTTTATCAGCTACTTGAAGTGCAGGAGGAACTATGTCTCAGCTGCAGTTCCTCACCAACAGCTTCCTAAGCTCCTGCAACCATGCACATCCTCCTACACACATTTAAGTACCACCTAGCACCTCACTATGCTACAACCCACAATACAAGGTTTCTTAAAAGCTGTTTAAGAGAAAAGAAACAGAATATTTATTGATATACAATATATATCAAAGCCTCTTGCCTAATTGTCAACTACATAGCGAACATTTCAGTAATTCTTTTAATAATCTTTATCTGTATCTGTACTCCTCATTCCAGCAGTTAGGTGTTGGAGTTTTTCAAAATAATTTTGAAGATTTAAAAAACCTACAGACAGAGCAAAGCATCAGTCTTTGCAGATCAAGAAATGCCAGTAATTTTAAACATTTGTCTCTATTTTTTTCACAAAGTAACTATAAGTTGAATATACATAATTCTTCAATAAATATTAAGATCCTTAGGAAAACCAGAATTCCTAACTTCTATCACTTAATACATAAGTAAACGTAGTTATTTCTTCTAAAAAACTCTATAATACAGGCCAGTGAGGTTGTTTTTGTAACTACCAATGAAAAAATATATAAACTCTCTTCTTAATTTCTAGTAATATCTAAAAGACTTCTGATTCTCAACTTCCTTGCTCATAATCACATCTCTTGTGGTCAGCATATTTTGAATATCAAAATAATACAGTAAATAAGATCTGATGTGTAAGTAACTCTGAATATAATAATTGTGCAAAAACGATTTCTGAGGATGTTTACTTATATGAACTAGTATACTGCAAAGTACTTTTTTTTAAATAGAAAAGTATCTACAGACTTCCAACCAAGATAGCTTTCAAATACCAAAATAATGTAGAACTTTTAGAACTTAAAAAAATTCTTTATCTTATTAACTCTTGATGCAATAGGATTACAAAAACTCGATGTCCTACCTGCCAAATAAACTGTCATGTACTCCGTAGACAGAACACACACTAAGGTCTATTAGTCCTTTGGGTTTTGTGGCTCGTTTTTCACTTTCAAAATAAATAAGCTGGGCATCATTTCCCTCTAATATAAAGTACAAGTTTTTCCATCTCTTTCCTTTACCTGTACAAGAATCAGGCAAACGGTTACAATACTGTCTAAAACAACATGTAAATTTTGTAAATTAAGGAAACAGAAGAGGGCAGTAAAGTTTCTGTCAAATTCCAAATAGAAGAACAATGTACAGATAATGCTTGAGTTATAATATCAGTATATACATTCAGTTTTATACAAAATTACTAAAACCAGATCCTCCTCAGAGATGCAGGCAGAGTTGCAAAAGGTTCTTCAAACATTTTCAGGGCTTTCAACAGCATTATGCAAATGCATATGAGCTGCCCCAACAGTGAGCTCCTCTCAGTGTTACACATGTATCTACACAGATTGCAAATAGTGACAGTGTGGACTCCATTCATTAGATTTTTTTTTTTTTTAAGAATTGGACTCTTGACATTAGGAAGTTATTCCTGAACTCTGACCAATGTTTAACAGATTGCATTAGAATACCTTAAAAGATATAGCTGAAGAACAGAAATGGAAATATTTTATATGCAAATTTATATCAGAATTAACCCACAAGCACACCTGTATGTAAGAATTTGGCTGGTTCCACTTGCTGCAGAGAAAGGTTCTTTGAATTACAATCAATTAGGAGCATTCTGCAACAAGTAAAACTTTCAGCCTTTATTTTACACTTTAATCATCATAAATCCACTGGGTCGTCAATAAACTATTAGCAACATTGCTTTCAAAATACAAATGTAACACTCATTTATTATACTATGACTCCTAGATGGAATAGTGATTTTATTGTGTTTATTCCATATACACTATATGCATCTTTCTACGAAGAGTACTCCAAATTGCCTCTTTTAGCCTAATTTTTTCAAGTCATTCTCATTTCATTCCTTACTCTGTGACATCTCTTTACACCTCTCAGAATAAGCCTTTTTAACAAATTAGATGCTTCTCTTGTTCTGTTCAGAAGGTATAATTAGGGGTGGTCTGGGGATTCTTAATGTCTCCTGTATTAGACTGTATGTAAATGCTTACCTTCTTTCTTGCATTTGGTCACTATCCAGAATACCACCTGTAACTTACCCTTCTTGTCATTTGCAGAAATTTTGATATTGATATCTTTTATTTTGCGTCCATTAATGCTGATTTTTTTCAAAAAGTAGAAATACAACACACTGAAGGGACTAGCTTCCTCAAAACTTCAAAGACTTGTTCAATGGAAATTCTTCAGAATAATACTGAAGATTACACTGAAATAAGTCAAGCTGTCAGCTTTTAATGTGCTTATGTTATGTTATGCTGTGTCAGTGTTAGAACCCTAAAAAGTCACTATATCCTTTGTATGGCAGACTGTGCATTTTATAGTTAAGATTGAAAAACATACCTGACTTAGAATAACAAAATTAAACCAGCTGTTCTCTGCAGTGAATGAACAGATTTACACTATTCTAGCTCTCTCAAACATCTAACAAATAGTACCTAGTGAGTTCCACATTAAGCACACTTTATGAAAATATATTTCATTTCACGATTTTGAATGCTATCTTTGACAAGGATGCCTAGTTTTGTGCTGTGGTGGTTTTTTCAGAACTGCCAACCAAAATTTTCAAGCTGCATGTTATTTCATGTATTACATTGTTCTATTCATCTGCTACTTAAGGAAAGAGATCTTCCATACTCCTTACACACTTTCTAGAACATTTTGCCTACTTCAATTTTGTTCTTTCTAGTACCACTAAACTCACTAAATTCAGCTACAATGTGCTGATCTCTGCTCTCTAGTGACCAACAATAAGGCACAAGGAAATGGAAAGAAGTTGAATCAGGGAAAGTTCAGATTAGACCTTAGAAAAAAGTTCTTCACTGAGGAGGTGGCTGGTCCTTGGAACAGGGTATGCAGGAAATGCTCACAGCCTGTCAGGGTTTAAGGAGCATCTAGATCATGCTCTTAGTCATGTGGTTTAGCTTTTGGTAGACCTGCAAGGAGCATGATCTGTATGACTCCCTTCCAATTTAAAATGTATGATTCTATGATCCTTAACTGCTTTTTTTCTTCCTTTAAAAAAATAAGAGAGGCAAACATAACTCACTTTTTTTCAGAAGATAACCTTTTTTGACAATATTTTTATAAAAAGCATCCTTTGTTTTCCGACGAATTGTATTGTAGATTTCTTTTCCATCCACTGTATCATTAAGCACTTGTTCTTGGTGCTAGAAAACATATCAGGAAAACATACTTTAAGCTGAGAAATTGCCATTTAAAAAAATGCATTCCTATGAAGCTGAGATGAGGATCATCTTACTGAGTGGTACTATTGGTCTCTCACGCATTTTACTAAAGCATTCATTTTTCATACAATACACTTGCTAGAAATGTACTATAACTCTTCCCCTATTTCCAAAACTGAAAGAAGATTGGAGTTTTCAATATAGAGCAACATCAACAAAGTAAGTCCTTTTCATGTAAAAAAAAAAACAAAAATGTGATCTTTCACTGTGGTTTCACTTTGTTAAAATTTATGCCAGTCTTTGAAGGTTTATCTAGCTTCTGTCTTCTACCAAAGCTCACAGGCCCCAGTAATCATGGATAAACTCTGAAGCAACAAAAATGGTGCAGATCATAATAAAAACCATCTCAAAGTGGCACATTAGAACTCAGATGTTGTAACTGAGCAGAACTCAACAGAAGAAAGCAGAACAGGAAACAGAAAAAAGATTAATTCATACAAAAAATGGCAGTATCTAGAAATGCAAGTAATAAATATGATCAAAACCCAAGCCAGGTCTGACTTTACTGAGTAAGCTGATCAACAAAAGTTCTTTAGCCATTAGAAAAAACAATAAAAGCAAGACTATAAAGTAGTAAGGACATTGCTGAGATAAAAAGAGAAATATGAACTGTTTCTGACATAATATTCTACCTTTCTTCCAGTTCATATATCTGCAAAAACTACAATTTTGATCAAAATAACAATAGAAAGATGAAGAATAATTTGGTAATACTAACAGGAATTACAGGACCTACAATGGAAGCTATATCCATATGTTATGAACTGATAATGTAACATAACATCATTAACATAATTATCTGTTAAGATAATGTCTGTAATATAAGTACACAAGGAGTAGTGCACAAAACAAGAGATCTAGTGACAAATATTTTAAGTAAAAATTACATCAGACACAGGAATTCCATTAGATTGGCCCTAAAATTATGCAAAACTTTTGAATTCTTTTTCCCCTCAAAAACACAGAGCATGGTGCTATGTGGAAGGGAAGTAACACAAAGCTGAACATTAACTGCACCACTGAACACTAAGTTTTTTAATAAAGTCACAAGTGTATCTGGCTAGGTTAAAAGAATCTGAAGTACTCTCATATGGAAAATGAGTCAATGCAGTTTATTAATACAGAAACTGTAAGTTTCGCATATATGAAAAGCTAAAATGAAGACTTACTTGCCATGATTAAAGAGGAATAATGGAGCATGAAGAAAGTTACTAAAGAACTTTTCCAAGGAGCAGTCTCAGAATTCCTATTTGCTTTCTGACCCAATCACAATACTGAGCACAAGTTAACAGCAGGAAACAATGGGGAAGCACCAAGGACACAACACAATTAGCAGTATAGGAAAAGACTGCAATAACAAGTTACACATCTCCTAGTGCAACACAGCAGTTACACTGATAGAGAAAATGAGACATGGACAGCTGAGTCACTGGAGGACTGGGCTGAGATACTGGGCTATGCCAACATAATGGTCTCACAATGATGGACTTAACTTCTGTCATTGCAGCTCCTAAGGTGTTGTGTTTTGGTTTTGTGACTGGAACAAACAGTGACACAGCAGTGTTCTGGCTCCTGTTGATTAGTACCCGCACAGCCTCAAGACTTTATCTGATTCCCACCCTGCCCCCTTCCTCAGTGAGGTGGCTTAGTGGACAAGATGCTGTGAGCAGAGACAGCCAGGGCAGATAATGGCAATTGATCACAGGGATATTCCCTGTCATGTAACAACACGATCAGCAATAAGCATGTAGGTACAGAGAGGTCTCACAAAGCAGCTGAGCATCAGTCTATTTGTGAGAGGTGCTGAGTGACTGCCTTTGCATCACCCCTTCCTTTGCTTATAAAACAGTATTCCCAACCTAGACGTTGTTTTTTTTGCTTTTGCCCCATTCCACAGGAATAGGGGTCCTTAGCAGCTCACCAAGGTCAACCTGCCACAGAAAATTACATGTATATTCATTAAGTCCTTTCCAAAGGGAAAGGGAATTACATGTATCATGGTACTACTCTAAATTGTTCTGGTACATGCTCAAGAAAGGTGAGTTCACACCAAAATTGGCAGCAGCAAGGCAACTATATAAACACCAAAGAGACAAGATCAGCTTCTGTGTGCTTAGCTTGGTGAACAGAGGAAATGCTCTCATATTAATTAGATCCCACAGAGAAGTATGAATTGACTGCAACTCTCTTTAGGGAGGAGAGGAAGAGCAAATTTCTCATTTCCACTGAAACAGGAAAGCTTGGGAATAGAAAAAGAAAAAAATAGGTATGTAAATTTTCTAACTAGGTGTAAGCTCACAAAAAGCTAAATGATGTGGTGTGCTTATTACTGGTGATATCTTAGAATCAACTTCTGCTATAGGGCAAGTGCGCTTCAGAACAAGTGCTGCAGTCCCAGCCCTGCAATCATCCCTGAAGCCTTTCAGTTTCTAGTTTTTACAGGTTTCTTGTGACAGGAGAAAAACCCCAAACACAGAAGAGAGAAGGGCAGACTGCTTCCCTTAAAATGGGACTAAATCAAAGCATGAGCCCAGGAACACAGCTAGGGGCACAGACAGAACTTACCATACTTTCTGTTGACTATAAGCCAGTCTTCAGTAAGTGTATGTATTTGAGGATGAAACAAAAGAAACAGCTGAGTTGAAAACTCTGAAACTGTTGATGACTGACTACTGGCGATGATGCTGTTTAACTACCACTGGTATCTCTGCTGTAATTTAGTTCATAAATTGATTTGACAATGACTTAGTCTGTGACTTCAACATGAAAGGCTCAGAGATTAAATCCTACCTGCATTGGAACAGGATCTTTTAAGTAGTATCCTTCAACAATCTGTTCTTTTCTGTAGTGCTCAATGATGTCAGCAATACTGTTCCAGTAAAAAAAAAAAGAATATTGAAATGTTAAACACATTAATTTTCCACTTTCTGAGAATCCGCTTTTTCACAAAACCACAGAAAACTGTCCCTCAAAGTTTTAATAAAATAAAGTATTAATCATCATAATCTTATTTGCAGGAATGAAGATTTACTAATATACTGAAGTCAAGAAAGTTCACAAAACTGTATTCAGAATGTATTAATACTAAACTCTGCAAAATATTTTAATGACTTGCTTAAAATGTCAAATGAGGACACTTCACTTTCCACATTCAGGTAGTACATGTGCATTACCCACTTTCTAACCAGGCTGAAAATTGCTATTTCATTGGCAATAATTTTCCAAGTAAGTCCTACAGTAATTAGCTAAGTGGAATAGGACATACCCTGAGTGAAATGCAATCTCTTTCGAGGAAGACAGAAATAGAAAACAGAAAAGGTTTTTAGCAGGGTTTATGCAGATTATGATTGGACATCACTGAGCTATCATTTTAAATACTCATGTCAGTAACACTCCTCTAACATGGAAGTATTCATTCTAGTCACCAGACTCAGACCGCAATTGCACTTGGAAGGCTCAGGAGAGAAGTAGTGACAGACACAAGCTGAAACTCAAGGCATTTAAGTTGATCTAATTTATTTTTGCATTACTGAAATGGACACTGTAATAAAGAATAGCAACAGGGACATCAATAGAAATTAATCATTTACATGCAAAATGTCAATCTAGAAAAAGAGCTAAGTAATTAAGTAGATAAAATATACTTAGTGTGTCTTCTCAGTGCATGCATACTCAGCTGTGTGTGCACAGATACAAATAAGGCATGTGTGTAACATGGGAACAATAGCTAATACTGTAAGTCTCAAAAACTTCTTTAAAAAACTATATGAAGGCATCTTGGTTGGCTTTTCTGTTTCATTCTGAAGCTATGAACTAGTGCAAACTTGATAGAATGACCCTCCCACAAGTATTTTAATTTTTCAGGTACATAAAATTAGATTAACATTTCTTTCTGTTTTAATGAAATTGAGTAATTAATTTCAATTTTTACTGAGATGCTGTCTGCATATGCTGTTTTCCACACAAGAATTTCAGCTGTCACACTACAAAATATAATGACTCAGTCATTATATTTCACAGGTTGAATAGCTACTACCAATATTTTCTAATCAATAAAACAGCATTGTCTGAATTTTCTCACTCATCATATCAGTGACCTTCAGTGCACCATCTGCTTTCTTGATTAAATATGCCATTAGGAGTTCCTCAAGAAAAGAAGCAGGTGCCTGCAAAATTTCTGCAATTTTGTAATAGGGGCTGAAGAATAAACTCAGTTGTATTTAAAAACTCCTTCTGTAGCTGGAATAATATATGGATTAGGACTCCAAGCCTTGATGGAGCACCTAAGGGCTGCATTTTTCATTATATGTTTGAACTTCCAGCAAATTTACCGATCTGATATACACAGTAAGTTGAACTAAATATGAGCTTAGGCGTGTAGTGATAATTCTCCCAAACATACAAGAAAAACAAAGCTTTTATTTCACACTGAGGAAGATTTCTGCAAACTACATACCAAAATACTAAAAAAAAAGTCTTAAAACACTTTGTCATAATTTATTGCTGCTTAACCTTAAAATCTTCTTTTCTGTTCAGCTGTATAAAATCTCTTTCAGACAAATGTAATCTATACCCCAAGTGAATATAGCACTGAATTATAAAGTAATCTGAAACAATAACAATGTAGTAATTTTCTGAAAGTATACTATTTAATGCTACAAACCCATTTGAGACTAATTAGAGTTCCTCTAACTTGATGATTAATTTGACATCACCAAGGGTGGAGGGCTCCTGGCCTATCATCCTCCTAATAAGCCATGCAACTAGAAATTGGCATTTACCTTCATGAAAGGCTGACCCTGCAGCTAGCCTAGTTTTCAATGAGGACAGTTGGAGGCCAGACTGATTAATGAAGAAGGTATTCAAGCTGCCTGGGAATGAAATGTGCACAGGTTCATAAGGATCCCACTGCTTAGCCTCACAGCATCATGTCAGATGAAAAGTTCATATGAAGTCATATGAAAAAGTCCACTGAACTTGAGGAGACCTTGACATTTTCTCAGACTTTGACTGCTGAATCTCTACCCACTCAGAAGCCGAGCTGAAGTGACAGAAATTCTCTGTTGGGGTAAGAATACCCTGGTTCTAGGTGAACAGGTCTGGAAAAATGCTGATTTTTTTTAAGGCAGACAATGATTTCTGTTTAAGGAGGAACGTGAGTTTTCACTACTTAAAAATCTTCCAGATATAACAATTCTTAAAAAATACTATCAAAGATGGAGATGTAGTGATAGATTTTCCCACAAAAGGGCAAACACCTCATTATTTCTTTCTTTTTGTACAAATTACTGTGTTTTTCCACCAATGACAGAAGAAATGCATCTTTAGTTTGTTCACTCTAAATGAACTGATCCATATTTCTGTTCCAAGTACCATGTACATATTTCAGTGCAATTTAGTAACTTTTTCCAACAATGAAGGTGTTTTTCGTCTTTCTTGTAAATACCTATTTCTATTATTTGAAAACTATTGATTGTCTCAGATAAAATTAGCATTTTTATTTTCCCCTTTTCAAACAGACGAGAACACATGGAAAAGCTTCCAGGCTGCTTCAAGTAGAGTAATCTCTTAATTACAGATACACAGTTTATGGTTCCACATGATCCTTCAAATCACAATTTACATAGTGAAGCAACTGGTTGGTAGAAGCAGTACAAATACTTCAAGAGAAACAAGTTACACTTGGGCTATTTAAGCTATTTAAGTAAGAATTTGCTCAGTTATATGTAACTACCAAGAAAATTAGTGAAATTTTTTTGTATAAAGGAAATAACAGTCTTAAAATCATAGCAGTAAATAATTACCAGGAGCAAGTTATGCAAGCATAAAATATGCACAGTTCCTTTTGCCATAATAACTCACCTATTATAGTATCTGCCTCCCATCATGAAACTGATTGTTTGATGTTGGACATATTTTAAAACGCTGAATATTTTCACTGGTCCGGAAATAAAGTGAATAATCACCAGGGGTATTATCTGAAGGCCTCACAAGAAAACTGCACACCTGACCAACTGAAAAGACATTGTAATAGTATTATTTTCTTAGTGATATATACATAGATATATATATATATATATAGACCTAAATCTATTTCTACATGAACTAGGAAGAACTGCACACTTGAAGAAATACAAACCCTATAAAGGTAAATTCTAATAGTGATCTCAGACTAGAGGAACTAGTACTAAACCACCAAAATTAATGAAAAATGGCTCAGCTGTAGCCCACAACCTATCCACATCTTTGCCAACTCTTAAAACAGCATACAAAAAAAGTTTGGTAACATTTTCAAAATAACACAATCTCTCTTCCAGTATTTAAAGTGGAGTATTAAACAATATGGGTCAGAAGTACTGTTTTCATTTAAAGAAATATTTGCTTTATGAAATAGAAATCATTGATTCCACATATAATAATTTAAAAATTAATTAGATAAAAATTATTAAATTAACTTTACTTAAGAAATACTCAGTTCTGATAACCATGTAAGTTTTCTTCCATTGTAGTGTTCTACTGAAGTATCATCCAGAGGGGTTGGGGAATCTATATCACTCACATATTTTCATACATATAAGGAAGTTTTGCCACAGTTTATTATTAACAAGATCACTTTGTGCCATTTCACTACCTCTGTATTTCACATCAGAAATACACATACCTGTCATCAGCAAATTGTAAGCTTCCTGTTTGGAGATCTTCCCATGGAACCATCTTAACAAAGATGAAGAGAAAAATTAGAAAGCAAGACTAGCAGCTCTCTTTTTTGGTTGTGGTGACATCCAAGGCTCTGGCACCTATGAATTAATCTTTATTTAAAAAGACCCAATATATATAGATGAGACAATCAATGTCTATGCTACCTAATGATTCTCTTTTATCAACAGCAGGAGAAGACTAACACTAATAGGTATATAAATAAATTACTTTCAATAAAAATATCCAATACTTAGAGCTGATGTTGAAATACAATTGTGTTTAGAGATTGAGATGAATTAGGCATTATTTGAAGTCATACAGCAATGTACTAGAATCATGAAATCTGAAGTTCAAAAAAGAAGTTAAACACATACAGAAAACCTCAAATTTGCCAGAGCTGTGGAAACAAAATCTAACTTTGTTGGATTAATAAATACAAACTGCTTTGATCTCACACCTTGTCCTTTCCCAGAATTTTATGTCAGAGCAGTGCCCCACAAAAGTTCACAGCCTCTGCCTAGTCTCCACCTGATACTTAGCACTATTCAGAAAAGCTTGACATGCTACAACTTAATAATTTGTATTTAAAGGAAAGCTAAAGATATGGTGCTTTTATCTATCAGAAAACATCCCAATTTCTAACTTTCTTTCTATACTACCTTCAGATATTAATTTAGATATTAATTTATGGATTCCTCTGAAAGGTAAACAACCGCTGAAAAACAGAATCAAATCTCCAGGCATCTCCTAAAAGCTACTTTCCAAATACAAAATTTCCATACGGCCAAACTGCTTTGAAGAACACAGTAAAGCAAATAGACCACTGAAATACCTCCTTCTGCTACCAGCCTCTTGGAAAGTAGGAAACAGCAAAAAAAACAGCAAGCACAAATATGACAAATGAGGACATCAAATTAAGTTACCAAGGCAACAGACATTTTTCACAACTATCTGCCACTCATCTTCACTTGTGAATGTAATCTATCAACAGACTGACATATCAACACACTGCTGATTCTAAGTTCCATTCAATTATGAAAAATTTTTGAAGTATTTAAGCAAAAAGAAGGAAATTTATAGTCATGTGACTTTTTCTTCAAACTTTAAGTCTTATAAGAATCACAGAATTGTAAGATCACAGAATCCTTTAGTTTGGAAAACATCTTTAAGATCATCACCTCCAATCCTTAACACAGCACTGCCAAATCCATCACTAAACCATGCCCCCAGATGCCAAATCTACACACCTTCTAAATCCCTTCAGAGACGGTAATTCTACCACTGCCCTGAGCAGCCTGTTCCAGGGCTTGACAACCCTTCCAGTGAAGGTATCTTCCCTAATATCCAATCTTAATAATCATAATACCTAATCTTCCCTAGGTGCAACTTGAGCAGGTTTCCTCTTGTCCTATCACTTGTTACCTGGGAGGAGATTTCATTTGGCTACAACCTCCTTTAAGCCATCTGTAGAGAGTGATGAGATTCTCCCTGAGCCTCCTTTTTTCCAGGCTGAGCCCCACCAGCTCCCTCAGTTGCTCCTCATCAGACTTGTGCTCCAGACCCTTCCCCAGATCTGCTGCCCTTCCCTGGACTCACTGCAATGTCTTTCTTGCAGTGAGAGTCCAAAACTGCACCTAGAACTCAAGGTATTCACGGGAATGTTCACTGCCCTGGTCCTGCTGGCCACACTATTGCTGACACAAGCCAGGATGCCCCTGGCCTTCTTGGTCCCCTGGGCCCACACTGGCTCATGTTCAGCCAGTGCTCAGCACCTCAGGTCCTTTCTGCTGAGCAGCTTCCCAGCCACTGCCCCAGCCTGTAGCACTGCAGGGGCTGTGTGATCCAAGGGCAGAAACCATCACTTGGCCCTGTGGGATCTCATGCTACTGGCCTCACTGACCCAGCCTCTCCAGACTCCTGTGCAGAGCCCTCCTACCCTCCAAAAGATCAATGCTCCCACCCACAAGGCAAACAAAGACACTGTTCTAATAAAACTTTGGTACAGTATTTAGAGTTATCTCTAAAGAAGGTAACTGTGTTCAAGAAATACTCCTGTTGTGCATATTTTGACTGAAAGTGATCATACATAGCCCATCTAAGATTTCAGCACTGCAATACCCATTAGTAACAGACATACCTATTACAGGATTTTTTCATGTTAATTATCCCTGCATCTGCAGTAGCTAGTATATAAAGAAGTTTTGAGATTCAAAAATAAATCTCTTTGGTCACTTTCTCAAAAACTTAGAAATCCCACAGTGGATTCACAGTTATGATTGATTTTAAACAACAAAACAAAAATCCTTACATTTTGCCTTCATGGGGATCTTCTTCTCTTCCCTATGAGAAAATTAACATATCAAGTGAATGACAACAGTACAACTCAATTTAAAAAAAAAAAAAAGAAAGACCTTTGGCAGGAAAAAAAAAAAAAGACATTTAGAAGTCTGAGGCATTTTTTAACTAAGGGGCTTACTGCAGATCTATGAAAAGTCCTCCTCTTCATTCATTAAGTTAAAATTCAGCAAAAATGTTATTTCTGATGATTACCTCAGTCATGATCCAAGTTCTTTAGGGGTGGTAACTTTTTAGAATTTCAACCTTCCCAGCCTTCCTAAGGTTAAATTACCACTGACCTATCAGTCTACAGATCAACAGTCTAGTACTGCCACTTGAGTTTAGCTGTTCACATTCTGACACAGGTCATCTATGAGAAGCATCTCTAGTAACATTGCTATTAGCAAAACATACGTACTATGTAAGGAGATACTACAAAAAAAACTATTTTTTTCCTTCTTTGCTTCTCACAAATAAATTTTTAACCTAAATTTCGTCCTTGAATAAAGAGAAAGATCTACCACAAGGCAAAATTACATTCTGTTGAGTTAGTGACTATTTCATGGCAATTAAAAAAAAAAATGCAATTTAATGATTCTTCACCAGAATAGCAGATTTTAGGGAAATGCCTAGTAAATTTACACTACCATTCATTTGTACTTATGTTTGAACAATACATAAATATTTTTTAATAACAAACTAGGATCAAAGGTTTGTTTTAGTATTTTAGAAACCACTAGATGAGTTTACTAGGTTTAGAAAAGTACATAATTAGAAAACAGGCAATTAAATGTCACTAGTTTTTGTTCAATTATATTTTATTTAAAAATCCCATTCATTAAAGAAATCTGAATGCAAAAATGACTTACCACTTCTTCTACCAGGTCTTCCACAATAAGACCTTGTTCATCTGTCCGTAGGTTTGTAACCCACATCCAGCCATCTTCCAATTCATTATGGACAATAAACATGTCTCCTTTAAGGAAACTGAAGAGGGTTACAGCAAGATTTAAATCAGAGATACAATCATAATATATAAGTTTAAAGAACGCAATGAATTCTTCAGTAAAATTTCTATAAAATAGTTGGGAAAACCTATTTGTAAAGAATGCAGCAAGCACATGTGTATTTTTCCTCACAGGGGCTACTATATACAGGTTTTCATACTTTTGAATAATGTTTAGTATCTAATACATACTTCAGTGCTGTCAACTTCAAAGTGTGCTAATATATAAAACAAAAATAACACAGCAATATTAAATTACAGTAATATTGTTCTTTCATCAATGAAACACAAGTAAAACAACCCTTAGTAGTCTATAAGAAAATAATATTAATTTCATTGAAAAGTTACCTTGCATAATGTAAGTTGTGGAATACCTATTCATTATATTCTCACATATGAAGACAAGTGATACAAAGAGAATACAGAGCAGTTACCAGAGATGCCATGCAATTAGCTACAGGCATAAGAAGCACTAACATTCAGAATCAGAGAACCACAGAATCAAACAAGTTGGAAAAGATCTCTGAGGTTGAGTCCTACCTACAACAAAATACCACATGTCAACCAAACACCACTAAGTGCAACATCCACTCTTTGCTTAAACACCTTCCGAAACAGTGATTCCACAACCTCAACTGGGTAGCATTTCAATGTCTAATCACCCTTTCTGTGAAAAATTTTCCCCTAATGTCCAGCCTAGAGCTGTCCTGTAGACTAAAGGAGAATTTAAGATTATGTCCTCTCATCCTGTCGCTGGTTGCCTGGCAGAAGAAACTGAACCCTACCTGGCTGTTTCTCTCCAGGAGTTATAGAGAGCAATGAAATCTCCCTTGAGACTCCTTTTCTTCAGGCTGAGGCCCTGCAGCAACTCCTAACAGGACTTGTACTCCAGATACTTTACCAGTTCCATTACCCTTCTCTGGACACACTCCAGGATCTCAATGTCATTTCTGGACTGAATGCCCCAGAAGTGGACATAGTACTCAAGGCGTGGCCTCACCAGTGTTGAGCACAGGCAAAGAATCACTTTCTTAATCCTACTGGCTACACCACTGCTGATCCAAGTCAGGATGCCGCTGACTCTCCTGGGCACGGCTGGCTCATCTTCAGCCAGCTGGTGATCAGCACCCCAGGTCCTTTCCCTCTGAGCAGCTTTCTAGCCACGCTTCCTCCAGCCTGTAGCTCTGCAGAGGGTTTTATTGTAACCAAAGCACAGGACCCAGCACCTGGTCTAAGGGAGTTTTCATTTCAGGAAGAACTAGTTAGTGTAAGCTACTCCTTAAAGAACACGAACTCAGATCACATGGAAACCTTTTGCTGCAGCACAGAATTTTTGATCATGTCTCATGATGCATCAAAGTACAGGAAAACAATAAAGAGTTGAAGCTCATTAACTACCATTTCAATTCAAAATCTCATAGCAAATGTCTATGGCATGGTTCTCATTTGAAGTAGGCTAACAGAAAAAAAAAAAAGCAACAAACCAAAAACAAATAGAAAATAAAGAATAAATTCAACTGCTATTCAGCTTTAACAGGTGACAGATAACTCAACCATCACTGTATAATTAACTGCACGGAAGATATGGTGAAATTAACTCAGTAATACTTCAAACTCAATAAATATTAACTATGATATTAAAATTCTAAGTCAATATTCTCTGAAATACATATTTTCTTCAAGAGCATATTAATTTGACAGAACAAACTGAGAACTTTGGGCTCAGCCATGCCATGAACAGAACTATTTTACCCATGTAGATCTCAAAACCCAAATACCAACTACACATTTCAGTTCTATCCTAAAAGAGGAAGAAAAGGTTTAATTGCCTACAATTTTTGTTATGATAGCAAACA
The DNA here is from genome assembly GCA_030060385.1 of Muscicapa striata striata. Lineage (NCBI taxonomy): Eukaryota > Metazoa > Chordata > Aves > Passeriformes > Muscicapidae > Muscicapa > Muscicapa striata. Next base: position 182,959 of record JAREIS010000447.1, on the reverse strand, counting down.
ATAAAATGCTATTTCCTCTTAAGCTGATAGATGGAATAAGGCACATAAAAGACCCTTTTCTATTTTGGTTATCACACACAGTAGGAAGCCTTAGTTGCAATGTGGCATTAGAGAGTCCCTTCCCAGTCCTACCATCTTACTAAAACACAAAATGACAAAAACAAATATCCTCATATCATCCTTTAAAGGATCAAACTGAACAGTGAGTTTTGGAATAAATTTCTATCCCAATGAGGATACAAAGCTCTGGTATCTTTCTATACATTTTAAGATAATAATCCTAAACCTAGGAAAATTCCCAATTCAACTGGTGTATTACATCAACTTATGAAATCTGTCTCATTAGAGAAATTAGAAATCATCACAAATCACTTTAAAATCTTCCTATTTTTTCATCTGGAAAAATATTATCTCAAGAAAGCAGTATTAATCCCAAGTAACCAGAAAATGGTGTTTTATTGAAAGACTCACTTCTTCCATTCTTAAATTTTAAGTAATCAAGTCTCAAGTTTCACTTTCTAGGGATCTGAATTGTTTCCCTTAGCTATACATCTACTAATAGTTCTGTGGCAGTTCAGCAAAAAGCCTAGCTCATTGCTTTCAAACACTCAGATAAGGCATTTCCATACAGAATTAGAAAAATTTACCCCTTTGGTAAAAATCAAGGGCTTTATTAAATATATTTCAAAATTATAACATTACTAATTTTAATTCTATGTACCTAATGTACCTTCCCTTACAATTAATACAAACAAATACACTAATAACAAAACGTCTTATTCTTATTTCCAACCAAAGAACAGAGAGAGATAATCCTGTAATCTAACTGTGTCAAGTCTAAGATGCACCTGGAAAATATTTGCATTCAAACACCTATCTAAACTACTACTATTTATAAACACTCTAGAGAACTTCACAGCTACTACTGTTATTCAAACATACCTTATTTCATCAGTTTCTGGCACTTTGGTGTAAGGTAGAATTGCTCGAACTCTCCTTCTGTCTTCCACAGGCTACAGTTTAAAAGAGAGAAATGTTTTTTTCTCTATACTGTGTACTGTAGATTCTATACTGTAGAATATTTCTCCCCAGCATTATGCTATTCTGAGGCTAAGAACTGGTAACATCCCTTATCTCTGCCTTGCCAGTTTTATATTTCCAAAGCTCAAAACCACTGTCAGCTGGAACATGTAATTTGTTGGCTAAGAGAGCATTTATTTAATTTTTTTTCACTTAGAGGGAGGGAATGTCCAGAATTTTAACATTTAGAAACATCTTTATGCAGGTTTTGGATTTTGTTACAGGGGATATTTTGCAATTTTTTGTTTCATTTTCATTACTTTTCTTGTCCTAAGGATGGATAAGTGAAAGAAACCTTGGTAATCTCCAGGATGCATATTTGAAACCATTGTTAGATATGCAAAATGTCACAGAACAGTGAAGGTTACATTATAACAGTGCTCTTTATTAGCCAATACATCATATGTTCTTGTTTGTCTACTTCAAATGATGCTACCACATTGTGTAGTAAATGAAATACCTCTATCTTCTTCATCGTATATTTTTATTAAATAGATTTTTTTAAATCATTATTTTGTATCAGTAATAATGCATTTTTATTCTCCTTATAGTTCCACATATGCTTATACAAAGCTACAGGAAACTTAGTAGATTTTTTTTTCCCAAAGTAAATTCTGAATAGTGATTAAGTTAACAACTTTAATTAATTTTAGTAAATTAGTCTTCAGAATTTTTATTTTACTTGCCTCTGGAGGTGCTACTGGAAATAAGAGCTTTTCCCCTTTCAGCAAGCAAGACACATGACTGTAATAACCAATCAGGTCTGAGAGTGAAGCAAAGCGACGCCCACCAATGTAATAGTCTCCACACATGGCAATAATCCTATTAATTAAAAAAAAACCCAGAAGCTTGACATTAGAAAAGTTTTTGCTATGAATTATTTTTTAAATAAAAGGAGATTAGGACCACATTTAATTCTTAAAACACTGCCTGTATCCAGTAAAATGCAATATTACAGGCCCTCTGTAAACATATGAATAAACATAATGAACATTTTATCAAAAATATTCATATATACATTATATGATCCACCAGTTTTTTATCTAAAGAAAGTGCTGATTCACAGAAAAAGACAGTATGTTTGTCAGAATTAAATGAAATCAAAAAGAAAAAAAAATATAAGCATGAACATCCAGGAAAACTGAAATAATGCACTAGTACACAACAGCATTATTACTTTTACTATGCACAACATATACTTTATACAATAGGCATAAACTAAACAAAGTAGCAAGTACCTTAACAAAAAATTGCTACACTTCTAGACTATATGATGCAAAAAACAAAAACCATCAAAAAACTAGTCATTTGTTACAGCTTGTTTAGTATCCATATTAAAAGTTAAGAAATTATTTTGGAATAATCGAAGTATTTCCTTAAACTCAATTTAAAAAGTTTGGTATCTAATGGGAAAAAGCTCACATAACCATTTCAGCAGTTTAACAAAACAAAGACTTCTAACAAAACAGTTTACTTATTTCTTTAACGTTTATGTTTTGTCTTCAAGAAGAGATTCTTTAATGCATAATTTGAATTCAGCTGTTTCTTCCAAGAAGTAATGTAAAATTCATACAAAGATCAATCTTTAGAGACTAAATCCAAGCTCAAAAGCATATAACACTGCAAGTGGAGTCAAAAAACAATGCTCAGAACAAATGCAGAAAGATGATCCCAGCAAACCTTTTGATTACTAAGCATAAAATCCATTGGTGTTTTTTGCTTTGGGATTTTTTTGTGTCTTTTTTTAAAAATTTGTTTGTGAGTTGTTTGTTTTGGGGGAATGTTTGTTTGTTTTGGGTGGGGTTTTCTCCCTCAAAATTAAGAAAGCAACCAGATATGCTGGCACTTTAACTGTGCTAATTACAATGATTGCTATGGAACAGACACAAAACAGTCTCCTTGACTGACTAATGAAAACTACATGGTGCTTTAAGTCTATTCAAACCACTTTAGGCAAGCTTCTCTATCCAGATATTTTTGGTTTCCTCACACTTCCGTTCTTCACCCTATAAAGTAATTTTAAAGTAGCATATTTTAAAACAATCAAACACTAGTAAAAAGCTGTACAACGAAAGCATAAAGAGTCAGATATACTGCATTATAATACAATCATTGCTGACTTTATTGCGTTCTGAAACAAAAAGTAGATAGATCACAGTATTCAAAATAAAACACTTAATTCTCACCTAAAATGATTGACATTTGTTTTACTAAGGAATGAAAGCACAAATGAACCTGGTCTCCGATCACTCTCTCGAATAAGGTAACTTCCAGGTTTTCCCGCTTGTCGAAGACGTTCTTCCGCAATTGTCCTGTCAAGTTTTCCATGATACCACCTGAAAAAAAGAGTAACAATGTATGTCCTCAGAACTTAAGGGTTTCCTTTACTCTAACAAAAGAGGCCCATGAAAAGAAGAAAATCTTTCAGTCAAAACCCATATAACTCCAAAACTTTGTTTCAAAGCCTTCACATGGTTACAAGTTCAACTTCTAGTTGACTTACTTCCAGTGCACAGTATTTTTAACACACCAGAGATTTTTTTCTAAAGGACAAACAATCTTTTCTAAAGGAACAACCCTAAGAGTCAGAGGCTCTACACATATCATCAGCTTTTATCTCCTTCCTAATTTGTTTACTTTGAATAAACAGAAACTGAAGTGACTGACCTGACTGAAAAGACTATTGTATTTTAAGCCTACAGAGATGTCAGTCTAGGCTGGGTATTTCAAAAGCACAAACACAGAAGTGAATTCTATCAGACTGTTCCTCAGCTGACAGAAGCACTTCTGCAGCAAAGTCAGTAAAGACCTGGACAGCAGTCACCAGGCCACCATCCAGCCCCAAAACCACCTTTCCTCACCACAATGTGTACCCTATCAATGAAAAGTGAGTGCTGATGCATGCCAAATCATAGACAGCAAAAATGACAAAGGAAATCTTTCTGCTACCATTCAAGCATTCAATCACCTATGTCAGTTTATTTACACAGCCTTTGTCAGGGCACTTGTTCTACTCCAAAGGATCAAGCATAACATTTTTTTTTACCAAGAAAGAAGTGATGGATAACAGTTTTCAAAGACAGACATTGCTCTCATTACCTTCACCAAGCCACAGCATGTTCCAGAGCTATATATTACAATAATTCATTAGCTCCTCCACCTAATTTTGCTTGATTAAAACTTTAATTTTTACACTCAGAAACTGTCAGCCTCAAAACAGCCACCGTTTCAGAAAATGTAAATCCTTCACCATTTCAGATCATATACCATTTAGCTCAGTTCAGAAACTGTTTTGCAAGATTCACAAACATGCAATTTAGAAAATATGTAAATCATCTCTTGAATTAAAATATGCAAAAATATCAAATATTTCACAGCATCCAGTTTCAAAAATTTTTTTAAAAAGCTGAGCTGTTGATAAAATCCGAACAAAAGCAATTTTTTTCTACAAAATGGAAACAAAAGTTTTGAGAGCTTTCATCAGAACAAAACTTCGACAAACTAAACCAAAGAACACCATTTCAACACTAGGAGCAGCACAAGCATAGATATTGTCTAACCTGGCAAAACTGAGAGTTTGCTAGTACTGCTCCTCTTTGCTTCTCTTCCTTACCACGACCAAAACAAGTCAAACCAGTAGAAGCACTGTTGTGTCTCTACATCGTTTCAAACTTGAAACTGCTGCAGGCCTAGGTATATTAGCAAGAGCCTGTGTCATTCCACAGCAAAGCAGCCTCATGAACAGAAACCTGTCAAAGACAGTCCACAAAGTGGATCACACCTTCCCTAACAGGAAGGTCCTTTAGGAAATGAACCAAAATCAAGACTGTTGATTTTGAAGTAACTAGGATGAAATATTCTGTGTGTCAGTGTGCACAGCACAACTGCAAGTTGAGTGAGCTTGCTCCCAACACATCTCAGCTGGGCATTGCTTTCCTGGATTGACTGACTTTCATGAAGTATAAAACTCCCCAGAGACCCAAGAAACTTCTCTGATTAAAAATCAACATTCCATTTCATGAAATCTATTTTAGACTAGTAATAGGTTCACTGAGCTTTTATTTGTTCCTATTTATCACCCACTTGAGGAAAATAATCTTATTTCTATTGAGAGAGACATTGCATTACAATGCCAAACTTAAAGAAAGGCACAATTTCAAAATGGAGAAGTGGGAGTCTTGATAAGAATGCAAATCACTGATGAAAAATTTACAGAGTAAGCAGAAAGGCAGGATCATATGCAAATAAAAGAATTTTTCTGTGAGGGAACAGGATTTCTAGCAACAATAACAGAAATGTAGGTGCTCCAATTTTCAGTCCAGAAGCTTAAAAAAAAAAAAAAAAAACCACCCTCCTTGCTGATGACAGCAATATATATACTGGCATATCCCACATACTGGAGATCACAGTCTCTTAACCCTGAACAGGCTGTATATGTATTTTGTTCCATTCAACACTTTCATATCAAGTGTACCAGAAGACATTTATTACCGGTTAAAGCATTTAAGGAAAGGTTTGTTTTCTAAAATAAAAATATTAAGTTAATTTCTGAGTGCAATTAAATTCAGTGTCACTAAGTCCATACATAAAATGCTAACTTTTGATGGTAAAAACCACTGTATTTTACAGCTCGCTCTGTATTAGTGTAATGTACCAAATTACTCTATACTACTAGCCACAGAAATAAATATTAACAATAAATTTAACACAAACTACAGTAAAGCAGTCAATATTGAGCAATGATAAGAGAAAACAGCTCAAGTGATATCCTCAGGAGAGCTCTGTAGCTTTCACACATCTTTAAAAAGATAGGATACACATTTAAGTGCAAACTTGCATAATATCATTAGAGTACACAAAATGGTTGTCCAGAAATCACTGCATTTTTTCAGAGAACAGAGTTTCATCAATAGATAAAAAGTTTATTCAAGCAATATACAATCTAGGAGCACTGAAAGACATCACAGTCAGAAGCGCACATCTTACAACCCATCCTGCTATCACCAGTATTCAGTATTATAAAAAAATATACTCTGCAACTTCCCATCATTATCTTCAAGGACCCTGATAGCAAACAATAAAGACAGTTTTACAAAACTGCAGTATTTAACCTCATTTAAGGATATTGACTGATCTAACAAGCGCTAATGAAAGATTTTAAGATCTCATGCTGTTTTATAAGTTACAAAGGAATATCCATCCAACAGTCAGTGCTATCCAAAGAAAATATAACAGAAATTAGTAAAATAAAGAGCTAGCCAAACTCCTAATTTCATCAGAGAATAGAGCACAGAACACTCTGAAGGATATAAACAGACTACCACAATTTCTGAACTGAAATAAAGTAACACCCATATCCTTTGGTTTTAAGCTCCCATCTTAAGTTACGTACATAAGTGAAGCCTGAGCTCAGTATTTCTGAAAGAATACATCACCTCTCCAAGACTTCTAAGTCAAGGTCTACAAGTTAAATATTTTGCAATCAAAAGCTTCAAGTTTAATGTTTTCAGTCAGACGTAATGCTAACCATAGATGGATGCAAAAGGAATTGCTATGTATGGTGTACTATAAATCTCATGAAAGGAATTAAGGTTTGGATAGGAAGGTATCACATTAAAACCCTGCCTAGCCTAGTCATAAATAAGTTGCCAAGTGACTGTGACTTACAAGTGCCTGCACTCAAAGTTCTAATTCACTACTACTTAAATCTATGTCCTCTATCATTGCCAAAGACAAGGTCCCTATAATTTCTCATCAGTCAGCTCTCCTTGTTTGCCTAATCCTACCCAGGAACACTTCTGTATATCTAACATTAGCCTTGCATGTTTTTAAATGGTGACAATCCCCTGCCTTCATTGTGTTTTGAGCAAACATAATTCAATGACATTCTGAATCACAGCTAGTACTCTTAACAGTGCCGTTGCTGTTATGACACACACTGAAAGAGAGTAAGTAGCTTTGCAAGTCAATGTTTTGAAATTATTTAACTATAAAATGTTCTATCAATTACAGATCACAATTCAGGTGTTTGAGTTTTTTTGGGACCACCTGTTTAACTCATGTGCTTGAAGAAACTTGTGCAATTGTTCTTTATTTTGCTTCTAAGGGGATACCAATAAAAGGCTTCTGTGTTTCAGAAACCCGCCAAAACTCTGCATGAAAATACTCCCATCTGCCAGTTTATTTCATAAGCAGCATGTTCAGAACTCCAGCGCTATCTATCACAATTTAATTACAGCAAGCAGACAGAACAAAGACCCAACATTACAAAGAGCTTCTATATCCACACAAGAAACACACAGGTGTGGAGAAGACTGGTGCCTATACCACTGCCACAGTGAGTGGCTGACAACCACAAGCCAAGTCATGAACCTCATGGAATGAGCTGCACTGCAGTCAGAGCTGTGACCTCTGGTCCACACACGAACAAAAGATGCCTCTATTTCCCATGTTCCATGGAAGCTGCTGGGTAGTCAAAGCAGCCCCATTAGGCCCAGCCAGCCCTTTCCACTGTGAGGAGGAATGCAGTTACACTGCATCCCTTTAGCAAGTTCACAGTATTGCCATACAGCTTCTGGCCCCCAACACCACAAGGTCCATGCAAGGAACAAGCCATTCACAAAGAAGTAGCAGATGGTGAATTTACCATATGGAAGAAGGCAGCTGCTATTATGTGTGGAAGCATGTCATACTGTACAACTTTATTTACATATTTCCTTTTTACATGTAAGAAAAGCTTTGCTGCTCTACTAAAGGATTCTGCTCTTATCGTATATTACAATTTTTTTCTTAGGAACACCATAAGTAAGGGAGAAGAGAATGCAAGAAGAGAATGCAAGAGAATGCAAAAAAAGTGCTCAAGGGGAGTAAAAGTGAGTTTCAGCAACTTAGTACAAATATAGATGCTGATCACAGCTTCAGATTTTTCTATTCCCATCTATAAAAGCTACAGTGCACAAGAAAAACAGTCTTCAAATGCCACATTCACTTCACTCAAGGCTCATCTCAGCTATACCATGGTGTTTCAAGAAAATATATAGAACTTGTAGGAATGCAGAACTTGTAGGAATCATGGTCAGAGCTCCTCTATGTTCAGACTGACTTAGTGCTTTTGACACACTAGAGATTCTTGCTTCCACCTCAGACTATGAACTCTTTTTCAATTAGAGACAAAAGAGAGAAAAGATTACTTTGAACTGGGAAAATCCTCAGTATCAAAAGACACAAAAATCTCAAGGCATTTCATGAAAGCAGAGGAGAAAAATGATACAACAAAACATCCTGAATTATTATTTTTGTCTTCTTATTCTAATGATGGTTAACATCAACCCTCTTCCTCTCAAGCCCTCCACGTGAAGATTGTCTTGGAGGATGGATCATGGTGCAGAGCCACTGGCACTCATAACTACACCAAAGGGGAAAAGTGGCACTCAACATGAGAAAATTTCGGGGGTGTTTGTTTGTTTTGAGATAGATATATATATATGTGCATATATTTTATATATTTTTATATATATGTGTGTGTGTGTGTGTGTATATTTTATATATGTGTATATATATGTATGTATATATATATATATGTGCATATATTTTATATATGTATATATATATGTGTGTGTATATATATGTATGTGTATATATATATATATATATATAAAATATATTTGATAGTAAAGAACTGTTACTACTTTTCCCTTATTTTTGCCTGGAAGCCACATAACTTCTGAAGTCACAGTTATTTGGAGGGAGGGGTTGCTTTTCCATTCCAGGAAGGTTTCCACCTTCTTTGGCAGTTTATTTGTCTGGCAGATATTATCCCTAGCAGATCTTAAACCAAAACAAGATTCAGTGCTCTTATTCACTGCTGGTTTCATTACAGTCTTATAGCTTCTCCCAGCCTAAACTGCACTCTTGGTTTTATTATTTTTATCCAGACCCTGCCTTTCAGCACTTTGTTTCCCATTTCTGTCATATCTATAAAGGTGTGATACTGCCTTTATGCAACTAATTTGTAGAGATAAGATTAAACTAAATTTCAGTTAGATTTTACTAATTCTAGATTAGTAACACTAGATTTTACATTCATCTTCTTCTTCCATCTTGTTAGTTATCATTTAGTAGTTACCAACTTTTGACCAAGTTTTTGCAAAACACATCACAAAACTTTGCTACTAGAAAAAGATCTGCAAATATACTAGAATGGATGCACCTTTAGGATAAGCATTTGAAATTAACTTCTAGCCAAGTAAGTGCTCTTTGTCCAGTGTGCATGATCCTGAGTGTTACATACAGTTCTAGGAACATGAGGGAAAGATTTTCATCCCTTTTGCTTTCCTATCCATTTTTCTAAGAGGCACTTAAGCACATCCACATAAGCCTAACAAAGACTCATCCTGCTTTTCTTATTTGACTGTTCCAAAATCTCCCAAAAATGGCATGGAAAAACTGAACTGTGGTGCACTACAAGACTAGGAACCAGCCAACTAACATGGAAAGTCACCACCACAGGCACTTTTTAGCACACTAGCTGTGTCAGCCTGCTCACTGTGGGACACACCTCTGCCTTGCACACACCTGCACAAAAAGCCATTAAAACTCAGCAGTTAATGTCAGCTCTGAGCTAGAACTAAACAGATAACTCAGTATGTCTTAACAGAGAGACTATGAAAACATGAAATAGCAAGGTAAGTATACAGTAAAGCAAATAATACATGTAAATAATTTCACAAAGGTAAGAAAGTTTTTTAAAGTTTCAATTGCTGTAGCAAACAATGCCATAACTTTACAAGACTGACTGCCTATCTCATTTTCACAAGAATCAGCAATAAACAAGTGAAACACAGCTAAACTTCATGAAAAATAGTTCTTGAAACAGCTGGCATTTTTCTTACCAAAGAATCAGATTAGGAAATTAATTCTGGAACTCATTAAAGGGTTTAGCAAGAAAGTTTCCATTTCTACATGCTAGGTATCTGGGCCCTCAGGTGAAAAATATACCTTTTTTGAGTAATTAGTTCTGAAACAATGTCAATAAGGCTACATAAATGAGGAGATACTTTTTACAGTAACTAAGGAATTTTTAAGATGTTGTTCTCGATCTGTCTGCCATTACCCTCATTACATGTACCAAAGGCTCTTTCATCTTCCTCCTCCTCCTTGCACCTCACCCTCGAATCAAACACAGGTTTTGGTTTTGTTCTCCCCTCTCACCTCTTCCTGAAAGCTGGATTGCTTCAAGAGAGAGATGTGTCAAATCCACAGATGGATTAACTGCTTCTATAATGAGAAAACCCTGACAGGTTTTTATACACTAGAAATCAAACCCTACCCTGCATTGTGAACATTTGAACGTGTTCAAATCATCCAACATGCATTAGGAACAACAGTGCATATAAGCTAGAGTACAACCCATACAGAACAAATCTCACAGCGTAGCATTAAAAAAAAAAGTGCATAAAACTGAGAAAAAAATCCCACCTGTTTCTAGACTGGAACATAGGTTGAGATGATTACTACAGAAGCATGGTAACATGCTGCTTTTAGAGGAATAAAGACATTTCTCTAGCATCCTTTTTGTTTTATTTTAAGGAATGGAAATAAAAAAAAAAAACATAGAGGCTTAGAAAGCACAAAAATCCATGCAAGAAAAAAAATGAGGGAAAAAAAGTGGTTTGAATAAGATAATGCTAGTAATTCCTTCATGTTCAGTATTAGGCAAGTATCCAACCTTGAATCTAACATCTCTAGGACTAACTCTACTAACAGATGGCAATATTGAGGAGAAATTGACTGACTTATCATCATTCCTAAATTTTATAAACAGAAAATATGATGCCATTTATCTATAAAATAACCATACAAAGCTTGATGAGCCATAAAGAGAATTTCCTTTATACAGGTAAACACTTACATACAGATGCATAATTTTATGGAAAGCAAGAGGCAGACTCAAAATAGCAACAATAAAAAAGATCAAAATTCCAGAGAAATATCTTACACAAATCTACACATAATTACCATATGATTCCTGAGTTGATTATCATAAATTGGGTAAATCTAGATGGTGATCATCCCATTCCACCCAGCTGTGCAGCTGCAGCTGGAGTACCATGTCCAGTTCTGGTCCACATAACCCAAGAAAGATGTGAACAGGCCAGAGACGATCCAAAGGAGGGACACTAAGATGAACAAAGGGCTAGAGAACCTGTCCCATGAGGAATGAATGACCTAGGCCTCTCCTCTCTGAAGAAGAAAAGGCTCAGGGCTCTCTCATCACAATGTTCCAGCAGTTAAAATCATTCACTGAACCAATTTTCCCTGGTAGGAAGAAAAACCTCACTGGAATTTTTCAAGATGTGACTGGACAGGTTGCAAGATAACCTCAGTTATACTCCCTGTCCCCCAAAGGGCTGGAACATAAGAACTTTCAAGGTCCGTCCCAATCTGGGCTGATTTGTGGTTCTATGATTCTATATATTCCAACACTGATGAAATTTTATACTCACAAAAAAACACAAACTATTAGCACTTGAGTATGAACAACTACTGCTATTTCAGTTTAACAAAAAACAGAGCACAAACAGAAAAAAATTGGTATAGTGTGAAGTTGGCCTGAAAAGTAGCTGAAAACACTGAAATTTGAACACAAAAAATTAGTTTTCCGGGTCTGATCTTCATAAGAATCAGACTGTAACATGCCATAACACACTGTGTACACTAAATATCCTGGAAACCTCAATACTCCATTCCTGAAATATGACTGAAGCTTTGAAATTAGTCTAGCAACACTGGGTACATTAATTTATACATGTGAATAATTATAATAAAAACATACCCTAGATGGAAAAGTCAAGTATTTGAAGCAAATTATTAAATATTTCAGAGGCACTGTTAGCTACTTTAGAAAAACCTTTTAAAAGGCAGATTCCTGAGCTTTTACAAGAGAAATTAAGATTTGTGTCTATACAGAAAATAATGAAATATTCTTCTTGTCTAAAAATTTCTTGTACTTTCATTACTAATCTCCCCTATTAGCAACTGTCCTGACTTTATTTCTGACTAATTACAGTAGGAGTTTTCAGCAAATAGGTCCTGTAACATGGATTCTTACCTATAAACAGTATCTTTATACACACAGATAGAATCACTTGAGTTGAGAGGACCTCTGGGAATCATCTAGTTCAACCCTGCCTCCCTTCTACCCCCAGCTCAGGTAGAATCAGCTACATTTGGTTGCTCAGGGCTGTCTTCCATCATGAATATCTTCAATGATAGAGACTTCATGATCACTCTGAGCAATGTTTGTCACTGTTTGATCACCTTCACATAAAAAAAAAAAAAAAAAAACCTCAACAAAACAACAAACAAACAAAGCATCCTGTATTTAAATGGAAATTCAGGTTTTCCCATTTGTCTCCATTGCCTCTTTTCTTGCCACCTCACACCACTGAGGTCAGTCTGGTACTCTCATCTCAACCCTTCCCATATGATTTTTATACTCATATTTAAGATCCACTCAACTTCCTCTTCTCCAGGCTCAACAGAACCAGATCTCTCTTTGTCTCTTAATGTGACATATGATCCAATCCCTTCATCACCCTGACAGCCTTGCACAGACCTCTCTGGAGTAACTCCATGTGTCTCAGCAGTGCTGAGCTGAGCAGAGTGGAATGATCATCCCTCTCAAGCTGCTGACAACAGCCCTCCCAGTGACACCCAAGCCACCATCAGCCTTCTTTGCCACACAGGCACACTGCTGGCTTTGTTCACATCCTGACGCCCACATGCTTCTCTGCAGAGCTGCTTTCCAGCTGTTTAGCCCCACCACATGCTCGGGGTTACTACTCACCAGTGCCAGAGCTTTGTGTGTCCTTTGTTTAACTACACAAGATCTCCTGCCGCCCAATTCTCCAGCCTGTCCACATCACTTTGGTTGTCAGCACAACCACCTGCTGTTTCAGCTACTCCTCTTTCAGTTTTATATTTATCTGTGAACTTGCTAAGGGTGCATGCTCTCTGTCCAAGCATCAAGGCCACAGAACTGGCCCCTGGAGGCACCCTAGGGAATAACCCCAGTAATTTGCCTCAATCTGGACTTTGAGCTGCTCCCAGTCATTCAACCAGTTTTTAATGCACCTCATGTCCATTTACCTAACCTGTACTCTGTCAGCATGTCTATCAGGAGACTATGGAAGACAGTGCCCAAAGCTTTAGTTATATGGTAAACTCTCTTGCTTCCTCCCCCAAGTCAATGACTTTAAAATCCATGTTGATTACTCCTCACCACCTTCAGCACTAAATATGATTTAAACTAATTTAATAACAGATTTTTTTTTCTGCTCTATCAGTATCAAGAGTGATAGAGTGGGTACTTCATATAAAAATAAAAACTACTAAAGACCACCTTTAATCTTTAAATAGTATATAGAAGTAAATAAAGTAGGTCAAGTATATAAACTTTGTCAAGCACTGTAACATTTTACTGGTACTAACCACACTCTGGAGGGACACTGAGAAATCAACCCTGCAATACTTACATGCAGCACAAAGACTGTGCTAAAACAAGATGCCTTCTCCTCCCTCCTACTGTGCCTACCAGCAAGACATACAACAAGATGCTTATTTTGCTTTGGAGAAAGATATGAAATTGGAAAACTACTGTGGAAGCTTTATGAATTTATTCCTGAATCAAAATACAGAATCTTATACTGAAGAGACCTAAGCCCTCACCAGAAAATTTGTGTTCCTCTTCCCTTCATAATCATATAAAACAAAACACACAAGCAAAAAAAAGTGAAAAAACACAGCATAGTATTACACTTCTCCATGGGGTAGGCTAGTAGATGAACTGCCAAAGTCCCATACTGATATTATGAGACTCAATCTATAACACAAAATAAAAACTAAAGAGCGGGTCAAGAGACTCTAGTCACTCTTTACTGATGTTAACTAGAAACACTGACTAAACTACTGAAAAATCATCCTCAGATTTCTGGCTTCAAATGCTATCCTACTTCTGACTTTAACCGAAGTCTTCACTTACCTATGAACTAGCACACGCAGTTTACTTGCTGCTTCACTTCCTGTAGCAGGTTAGGTACAATGTTGTTCCGCTGTGTTTAACCACTCTTTTAAAACAGCACTTTTAACATCACACAAGCAGCCAGAAGTGGCCCAGAGTACACTACTCGCCAGCTTCAGAAAAATAAGGTACTCTCTTCTACACATAACAGAGACTGATGAAAAAATTCATTACCTAAAATGAAAATATTCAATGCTAACTACATTAACTGCTAAACAAAGAAACCTCATACAAACTATTGACATCACATGTCTTTTTTTTTTTTTTATACAGTACCTAACTAAACACGACAACATTACTTCCTCACAGTTTACAGTGCAACAATTTCATTCATTAGTCCGGAAAAATGCCTTCTGCAGTTATTCAGGAAAAAAAAAATTCATGAGTTGCCAATGCAAATATCTAAGCTTGCCATCTTGAACACTTATGTGAAGTTACTAGAACTTCAGTCTATGGTAAGACAGAAAAATGTTCTACTTTAATGCAACCCATTCTAGTTTAATATTTTTCTACTTGTCTTCAGCTTCAGTGCTTTTTCTTGTTATTATGTTGCCTAAACAAGCACCAAGAGTGAATGTAAGAATGTATCTGCTTTGGGCAAGATTTGTTCTAACCAGACACTATTTTGACAGCTTGTTTCATTTTGTGTGGTTGATCACTTTCAGATTTCAACTGATTTCCATTTCAAACTGATAAGCACTGCTCAAAAAAACAACGTATGAAAATGGCAGTTTTGCTGTAATACTGGAATGGCTCCCGCCACATTAATGCAGCACTAGGATATAAAATAATTTTGTTAACTAAGATTTTCAATCAAATATATAACAGAATCAGTATTCATTCATTAAATCCAAAGACATTTCCTTACACTGTCTGAGCCTCTGCCACTGAACTCTGTAAATAGGGCAGAAATCAATGGAAAAAATGACCTAAACAAGCACAGAGTTGCCCACTTTATTCCATAGTATCCTGCGCCTCCCACCTAGCATTAAGCTACAACATAAACACACCACTGCTATGCTCCATAGAAATTAAAATCCCCACACACACTGAATAGAGAAGCCTCAAATTAAGTTTCACTCCAGGTCAAAGGTTTAAAAACTCAACCCTAGTGGGGGATTTTCATTTAGTGAATAAAGAGGTCTTATATGCTAGTATCCTCCTGAATAATAAAGAATACACATTAGAAAAAGACCTATTCCCCAGACGTCCCTGCACAAACTATATTTATAACATCCTGATGGGAAGTGCAGAACCCACATGTGCTTCATTTCCCACTTCTTCGTATTAGTTACTATGAAAGTCAGAATGTCAACTTTACACTATTTAAAAGCACACTCATGTTTAAAAAAGCATTTACAACATATTTACAGCCTAACTAGGAACTCATATTTTGCCTAGTTTGTGTTTAGATTTTCTGGTTTGCTTTGGGCTTGTTTTTTTAATATGCAAAACAAGTTCAGAGAAGTGATAAAGTTGTGCCAAAGTTTATGCAGAATGTCTTATTTTATTTTATTCTTAGAAGTCTAATCTAAGATTGGAGTTTGAACCTGGAAAAACCAGCAGCAACATTTACTAGGTATTTCTCTCTGGAGAGAGAGTAGCCACTCAGGAAATTCTAAAATGCAATGTACACCTACAGGAACGCAAAGAAGCCTAGTGAGCTGTAACTATTATAAAAGAAATAACATCTTTGCATTTTTATAGAGGAGAACAGTAATTTTGTATTATGGCAAGGCTAGGAGTGAAGAGCACTCTCAAATTTCAGATGTACATATAAGATACTTTAAGCAATGAAGACCAACAAAGCCATGTGACAGAACTGAGGAATTATCTATCAAATCACCCTGCATTTCTTCTATAAAACCTGAGTAAGGAGGAAGTGTGCAACAGTGGAGCTGACACTCACACTTAAACAAATGGAACAGCAATCCTGTAATCACATCCAACTGGAGAAATTTAATACAAATTTAAACTGAATGAGCAGCTACTCTTCTCCAAGACTCATATTGAAGCTTTCCTTATATATGATGACAGACTAACACTGATGTCTGGTTTTGGTAATAAATCAGGAGCTCAACTCTATAGAAGCAGATGGTGCAACTACAAAGAAAGGGCATTTCTAAGTTAAAACAGCAGTACTGAAAGGACAGAATGTACTACTGACATATACCAACTTTATGACCTAAGTGAGAATCATAAAAACTAAAGCTGTATAGCATAAATAAGAGATGAATGAAACAGAAAAGTGTTTCTAAATCATCAGACAACTTAAATATTTTATGGAAAAGTCACACACCAAGGATAAAAATCACAAAGGAAAAGCTTAAGTATTTGGAAGTACAAACTTCTGAATCAATTTCTAAATGTGTTTTACTTCTTGTGTGCTTCAGTATTTCGATCTTCAACAGAAGAACACTTAACTATGGAACTATGCTATTATGCTATTATCCTGTGTAAGGTAAGTAGCCTTGTCAGCCAAAACAAAAACCAGGACTGAAGTCTTCCCCAACCCTGTACTCCTTGCCAGGAACCTTAACATCCTTTTCTGAAAGTTAACCATGATGTTTGCACACCGTTACAGTATTGCACAAGACAATGTTTTGACTGAAAAATACACCAAGAATTGTAGCTGTAACAATTAATTTAGTATCAAAAACTGATTACTCATGAATGATCTGAGGAACTTATGTCTGAGAGAAGCACTTTGAACTTTTCAGAGAGACAAACCAGAAAAGCAAAATCCTGTCCCTCACGTGCTTGGCACACAATCCTGAAGAAGTAACTGTTTTTAAGTGCTTCCATTTCCCAGATTTCTTTTTAAACTTCCTAATCCTATTTCTAGCTCATTAGGGACTTTACAAGTTTAAGACTATTCAAACACTGTCTTCAGAAAACAAGGCTTTAATGTTTATACTCTTTCACACAAAGTTCAGAAACTAAAAGGATAAAGGACTGCTATGAAACCTGTCAATGTTAGAGAGATTAATCTTAAAAAAAATCCTATAGTATTACCATTTTACACCCTATTTAACATCACAATGGCTCGTGAAATCCCTAAATTATGTAACATAATGCAGAAGTTAACTCTGTCAGTCAAGTTATGACAGAATATAAAGAAAGAACCCAAAATTCACACAGACTTTTAGTCAACTTTCTAACCTATATATCTATCTATCTACATACACATATATCTTTAACACTACTGTATGTTACCCCCTAAATTATCCACTATACTTGTGAGAATTTGAGGAACAACATATTCACAGAAATTATACCAATGAAAAAATGTAAGCCTTTGAAACAATTTAAGTTTGGGGAGAATATGATACAGATACGTAAGAAAAGGTTTATTTTTTTTAATTCTAATACACACCATGGAAGTGCTTTGTGTAAACCTGCAGATTTTCTACAGTGAAATCCAAAGGTTGTGTTTAGAGTACCTACTAATTACATGGACTCTATATAACACTATTTAATCTTATATTTCACCCAACATAAACTGCCTCTAGTGCAAGATTCCTTCTATTACCAGCACTGCAGGAATCCAAATTAACCTGATGTATGGATAAATACAATAAAACCTAACTATAAGTTCGGTATTCCAAATATCTCCTCTCTCCAAGCATAACCTAATTGAAAACAACTTTAAATTGGCTGAGCAGCAAGGCAGTTAAAACATTTATTAAAATACCCCTCTGTTAATGCTTTTAAAATTAGAAATTATTTTAATTTATTTTAAATCTATTATTAAAGACTGCCTGGATTTTTAAAAAGATCCAACATGGGGTCATTACTTTGTCTGTGTTTCTATATCAAATGGAAAAAACCAAGTAACCTAGTTTTTTTTCAGCAGAAAGCAATGCAATACAAAATGATAACATGGTAAATAAAGTATATTATACCACGGATAGGGTTTTCCTGTAAATTTACAAAAATTAAGCTTATGGCTCTACTGAGAAGGGGCTACCAGAGACTAGAAAAGTCTCCCCCAACAGGTAGTTTAAACCACAATCAGAATAGCTCACTCTTCCTGCCAGCCTGCAGCATCGCTACGAAAACTTGCAAAAAACTAACTCAACCGCGTTTTTCCCATGAGCTGATCCCACTCAGTAGCGAAGCACCAGCTCCCGGCGAAGGGGAAGGAGCCCGACCTCCCCGCTACCGCTGCCGACCCTCCCGGGCTGTGGGTGGGCTGCCCTCCGCAGACCCCGGGCAGCGTCCCCGGGAAGAAAACTTCCGGCTGGAACGGAACCGGAGGAGGGAGAGAAAGTGAAGGGGTAGGACGCAGAACTTCTGCGAGACTTCCAGAGGAGTTTGACACACACTTTCCCCGGCTAGCGGTGGGGCCCGGCGGCGCGGTACCCACTCCCCACAAGGATTGAGGCGGGGACGGTGGGTACTCACTGATTGGTGGGGGGCGCGTTGAGCGGAATGGCCACCTCCTCTTCCTCGTACTCGGGCCCGTCCAGCGAATCTCCCTCGTCCACTGTCCCCAGCCCCCCGGCCAACGCGGGCGGGGGCGGTGGCAGCGGGGGGAAGCCGGGATCGGCAGCCCCAGCGGCCGCCGGAGGGGCTGGCCCCGCGCCCAACTCCAGCAGCCCCAGAACCGAGCACAAAGCCGCCTCGCCTGGGGGGCCGCTGCCGACCAGGAAGGGGCCTTGCGGCTCTGGCGCCCGGCCCCGGCACAAGGCGGGGCAGTGGCCCAGCTCCCCGGCGGCGGCGGCTCCCGCCGTCCCGGCTGCAGCGCCCGAGCCGCCCTCCTCACCCGTGGCCTCGGCCGCCATCATGTTGAGCCTCGCCGGCCGCCTCACACCGGGGAGGAGGCGACAAAGGGGCTCTGGGCCCCTGCCCCCACCCCGCCCCTCCCCACCCCCGCCCCAGCAGGCAGCGGAGCCGGGATGCGGCCGAAACTTCCCGGCGGAGTCGGGCCGGGAACAATGCCCGGCTGGGCGGGGGCTGGGTCGCTCCGCAGGGCCCCGCGCGGCTGCCTCGGCCCGCGGCCGCCCAAGGAAGTGCCGCCCGCCGGCCTGGGGAGCTCCGCGCTTGCGCGGCGCCTCTGCGCCTGCGCGGGCGGCGCGGCCCTGGCCGTGCCGTGCGGGACGGCGGGCGCTGGAGCGCGGGCGTGCGAACAAAGAGCTCCGTGCGCGGAACAAAGGGCTCCGAGCGCGGAACAAAGGGCTCCGTGCGCGGAACAAAGGGCTCCGTGCGCGGAACAAAGCGCTCCGTGCGCGGAACAAAGGGCTCCGTGCGCGGAACAAAGCGCTCCGTGCGCGGAACAAAGGGCTCCGAGCGCGGAACAAAGCGCTCCGTGCGCGGAACAAAGCGCTCCGAGCGCGGAACAAAGCGCTCCGTGCGCGGAACAAAGGGCTCCGTGCGCGGAACAAAGGGCTCCGAGCGCGGAACAAAGCGCTCCGTGCGCGGAACAAAGCGCTCCGTGCGCGGAACAAAGCGCTCCGTGCGCGGAACAAAGCGCTCCGAGCGCGGAACAAAGCGCTCCGTGCGCGGAACAAAGCTCTCCGAGCGCGGAACAAAGCGCTCCGTGCGCGGAACAAAGGGCTCCGAGCGCGGAACAAAGCGCTCCGAGCGCGGAACAAAGGGCTCCGAGCGCGGAACAAAGCGCTCCGTGCGCGGAACAAAGCGCTCCGTGCGCGGAACAAAGGGCTCCGAGCGCGGAACAAAGGGCTCCGAGCGCGGAACAAAGCGCTCCGAGCGCGGAACAAAGGGCTCCGTGCGCGGAACAAAGCGCTCCGAGCGCGGAACAAAGGGCTCCGAGCGCGGAACAAAGCGCTCCGAGCGCGGAACAAAGGGCTCCGAGCGCGGAACAAAGCGCTCCGAGCGCGGAACAAAGCGCTCCGTGCGCGGAACAAAGGGCTCCGTGCGCGGAACAAAGCGCTCCGTGCGCGGAACAAAGCGCTCCGAGCGCGGAACAAAGCGCTCCGTGCGCGGAACAAAGGGCTCCGAGCGCGGAACAAAGCGCTCCGAGCGCGGAACAAAGCGCCCCGTGCGCGGAACAAAGGGCTCCGTGCGCGGAACAAAGCGCTCGAGCGCGGAACAAAGCGCTCCGTGCGCGGAACAAAGCGCTCCGAGCGCGGAACAAAGGGCTCCGAGCGCGGAACAAAGCGCTCCGAGCGCGGAACAAAGCGCTCCGTGCGCGGAACAAAGCGCTCCGAGCGCGGAACAAAGGGCTCCGAGCGCGGAACAAAGGGCTCCGAGCGCGGAACAAAGGGCTCCGAGCGCGGGAACAAAGGGCTCCGAGCGCGGAACAAAGCGCTCCGTGCGCGGAACAAAGCGCTCCGAGCGCGGAACAAAGGGCTCCGAGCGCGGAACAAAGGGCTCCGTGCGCGGAACAAAGCGCTCCGAGCGCGGAACAAAGGGCTCCGTGCGCGGAACAAAGGGCTCCGTGCGCGGAACAAAGCGCTCCGAGCGCGGAACAAAGCGCTCCGAGCGCGGAACAAAGGGCTCCGAGCGCGGAACAAAGCGCTCCGAGCGCGGAACAAAGGGCTCCGAGCGCGGAACAAAGCGCTCCGTGCGCGGAACAAAGCGCTCGAGCGTGGCCGAGGGCCGGGGAACGCGCGGGACTGGGGTAGGATCCACTCGTTCATCCCAGGATGAGCACTGTAGCTCTGAACCCGTGTGATCCAGCGCCAGATCCGCTATCTTCCGAGGCAACCTGTTTCTGTGCCTGACCACCCTAGCAGTGAGGAAACGCCGTTGGGTGTCTTCCAGCTCCGTTTATTCTGTATGATTCTGTGTAATCTGAATCTTTCCTCGGTCTCAGATTTAGGCCATTTCCCCTGGTCCTGCCACTGCAGGCACAGTAGAAGAGACCAGTCCCCATCTCACTACACCGTCCCTTCAGGTATTGATAGAACGAGTGGAAACGGTTTTGTCAAGGGAGGATTAGACTGGATATTAGGAAAAAACACTTCACTGAAAGGGCGGTCAAGCACTGGAACAGGCTTCTGGGGCAACAGTGGACTTGCCATCCGTGAAAATGTTCTGAAACCATGTGAATGTGGTGCATGAAGACATGGTTTTGTGGTGGATCTGTGTTAGGTTGATGGTTGCCCTTGATGATCTTGGTGGTATTTTGGAACCTTAAGGATTCCAATTCTCTTCTAACAATAAATTTAACGAATACATCCTGGTGGCAGTTTACTTTGTAAGACCTCTGATTCCGTTGCTACTTTACTCTGTGCTTCCCTGAAACTGTATTTTTTTCATGTTACTCAAGCTTGCAAGCTCTCAACCCCACCTTCTGCAAACCTATATCTACCTTCATCATCAACCATTCCTTTTTTCCTTAAGTGGGTTTACTTGGTGCATCAGATTGACTTTACACCTAAGTACCTCTGGGATCTAGAAGGCATCCTGTGATTGCCATTACCAGGCAATACAATATGTAGATATCTTTAGATTTTTCTCTTTTTTCGCCCCCAATGTTAAAAGAGATTACAAATAGCAGCATGTTTACACTTGCATGTTTCTCTACAATTCTCAGAAGGCATCTAAACATTCAGGTTTTCAAAGCTTTGCATTACCCAAAAGTATTAAGTGAATTTTTCCTGAGGCCACTTAAACAAACTACTGCTCCCACTTTCACAGCTCCCAAGCTCTTTAAGCTCTTCTTATCTGCTGAAATTGTTTCATATCTTTCCTTCTGAGGGCAAACTGCTTTCAACTTCCACTACTAAGATATGTGGAAATAGTCTGGTTTTGTGCCCAGGGTCACAGTGAGCAGAGAAGCTGGCCCTAGCCCTCAGTTTATTCCACTGTAATACATCCATTTACTGCTGGTTTTCCGCTTTAAGAAATTGTAATTCCAAAGAATATTGTAGGCTACTGTCTCTATGGGTTTCCCTTTACTGCTTCTTGCTTTCCCTCACAGATTTCTAAAAAAAAATAATTTTAATATAGCCTTGTCACTGCAGTAGTAGCAGTAAGCCTAAATATAGAAATGCAATATAAATATTTAAAAGATTCCCTTTATGAGGCAAGCTTTTCTAAGTGCCTTCCAGGGCAGCAGCATGTGTGTGGGGGCGTGGGGACTAGAAGGACAGCTGTGCTAAGAATTTCACTCAGGAGGGGGTAATGTGTCTACAACACTCTTTCAGGAGGCTTATTTTGGTGAGAACAGTTTTAAATTGGGAAAGGATTGTTCGAAGAAAGAGATCCTAGTAATATCAGCTGAACTGTTACCTCTCTGCAGATGACACACCTTTGTGTTCACTTTGCAGGCAAAGTTGCCATCCAAAGTCATTTGGTGTTGGAGATTCTACATATTACCTTGTGTCACTTCTTAAGCCTTGGAAGTCTACTCCATCTTTAGAATCCTGGAATATTTTGGACTGGAAGTGATCTGTAAGGGTCGTTCCTTACAGTCCTGCTCCTCTCAGGACTACTCAAAGCTACATCTACAAGCCTTTTTTTAAATTAATGTATTTGGATGAAGGGGCAAGTGTAGCAATATTTTTCTCGATACTTCTTGAGCTTCTGCAATGTCTTTTTCTGGAATTGCTGGTATAAATGACACTAGGATAGTCAGTCCTTCATCCCTGCTGTGTCAGAATAGTATCAGGCTAGATTGCCTGAAAAGAGCATTTGCCTGTTTCCTAGTTTGAGCTAATATAACAGTACATATTGTGAGAACAGTGACAGGGGGGAGACGTTCCAGGCAGATGTATGCCTGAGTAGGAGCTCAGGTATTCAGGCTGGGTTTGTCATTGATTTGTATGTCATTGGGCAAGTAAATTGGGTAAGGTTATTCCTTCTCCATCAGTGAAGTACAATGCTATTTCACAGATATGTCAGAGAATCAAGTAGGGGTTTTTACAACATTTCAAATCTGTTAAACACCCTAATTGTTAGGGTGAAAAACCACGTAAAGTGTGACACAGTATTTCAGTTATTAAAAGAGAAGATGTTGCTTGGATAGTAGATACAAATACCACAAAATCTTTCCTTTCATTCCTTATTTCTTGCTTCTCTCTTCTGCCTGAGCACAGTTTATTTCCACTTTTCCAAAGTGTTATTCTATTTCAGAAATTAATAGCAGCAGAGGAATTTTCAGTATTTCTGTCATAGGACAGAAAGCAGCTTTCCTGTCATAAGATCCTGGATTGCTCCAACTACTCCAGTTCTGCCTCCTGTACTCCCACAGGTATAAAATAAACTGTTACAGAATGCTGTTTCTTCCTACCTGCAGAGCTGACATGCTACATGTTACATGTGATGGGGCCCTCTCTCCTGGTGATGGCTGAACAACTGCCTTCCCTTGGGAAGCAGTGGGTTGATTCCTTGTTTTGCTTATGTGCATGGATTTTGCTTTCCCTGTTGAGCTGTTTGTATCTCAGCCCATGAGTTTTCTGGCTTTTACCATTCCAATCCTGGGGCAGTGGGGCAGTAAGTGAGCAGCAGTCTGGGGCTTGGCTACTGGCTGGGCTTTTAAACCATGACACCCTGTCAACCCAACACCCCTTTAATTTCAGTAGTGTACAAAAAAGTGCTACATGATTGTTCTGTTAGTCTTTCTTAATGGCTGTGATCCTTTTACTAAAATTCAATATTATTGTCTATGTTTAAATGCAAAAGAAATCTTACTATTTATACTTACCTATATTTGTAATTTATGCCCTCATAAAAAGCATTATGATTCTCCCATGAGCCTGTGTATACTGACTCCATGTAGAGATATACTGAACAATTATGCTACGTTTTAAGCAACCCTAAAATTATCCTTATTGTTGGAAGTAGATTTGTTAGTTATTGAACGTTTTCCATAAGAAGAAATGAAAAACTGAGTTGCAAAGGACAGCTTTTATTTTTCCAATTTTAAACATGAAAATGTAATAATTTCCATGCTTAGTTAATTACATCTAACTTCCATAATGGTTCTCAGTAATGATGGAGCTTGGGCTTCTGCAGTATATCTCTGGCTGTTGATGGACAAAAGTTACATGTTGAAAAACATCTTTCTATTTTTGCAGCATGCCTTTGGGTGTTTGCATAGGTGCCTCTACAACAGCTAGGGAAAGGAAAAAAAGCATGATAAGAATGAACAAACAGGAAAATATAACTACACTCTTAATACCTACAGAACTTCCTTTGAGACCAGTGATGTAACCTGCGCAGGATAAACCCAGCTGTTGCATGGAGGACTGTCTTTCATTTCAAATTTTGGTAATTTTTTGTGCTCTGAAATTTTTAAATAAACAGTTAATAACACTGTTGAGGAATGAAACACTCGTTTCAATAAAATAATTTCTCCGTTTGTGGTTATCAGTTCCAATGTCTTAATATAAAACATCTGTAAGCTATATGTAAGCTATAGATTGGTATTTTCAATGAATGTTTATATAATAAAGCTCATAAAATAATAATAGTGGAAGTTACTTTGAATTTAGAATTTTCATGTAAGTTTCCAGGGGAAAAAATATTTCCATGTAAGTTACCAAAAAAAAAAAAAAATTCTTTTTGACCTGCATTTTTAAATTAACGTCTTCATAGATTGTGTCACTGAAAACTGAAAAGTAAGGAGAGAAAGTGCTGATTCATGTAACAGCTGTTTCTTTATCTAAGATGTGGCCAGATCCTGAACATCAGACCTGAATGAAGCTAATTAATTTTTAGAATATCTGCTTACATGGTGCCATCAAATCTTCTGTATACATTTACTGACTGTACAGAAACTAGTATTTGTATGTGAGACATATAAAATGTATTTACAAAATGAGTAACTGTGTCTAAGGTCATATTTACACATTCTGTATATGAAGATTTCTATTTTCATGTGTATATACTCACATGGAACAAATTCCTTCATATGTTACAGTTTAGGTGTCCTGTTGTTCTACCTACAGTTTCATTTCTGTATGTCTTCCATCATGGGATGAATTTTTCCATTTAAGTATGTTTCTTAATTAGAAAGAAGAAATTCATTGTTAAAATCCAGTATTCTAACTTTGATTTTTAGCTACTTTTGTTATAGGATTCTATGACTTAAGACACTAAATTAATCTAACTGCTAGTTTTAATAAGTAAAATGCTGTGGTTTATATAACTACCCAGACTCCTAAACTTCTTGACCTTATAATGTATTAATTTGAACATTACTTCTCACATAGTCTACTTACCATACTTTTGATTACTATTATGTATATTACTTGTAATAGAATTTACTTGTATGAAACAATTTGTTTAAGCTAGTTGTATTTCTGTTGCTGACTTTGAAATCAGTTCCACAGCATGAAACTACTACGAGTAGGAACATATATGTAGTCTATAGTTTTAAGTGATGTAACTCATAGTATAGTTTTTAAGTGATGAATGATGTAACTCATTCTAGAATAACCTGAACATATTCACGCAGTGATTATTAAATTTTAACTTACTGTGGATTGAATTCTAAAAGGTATTAAACAATTAAGCTAGCTGTCAATTCACTATTTTATTTAAATCAGAGGTACCTAAAGATTTAATGGTTATAATGCTGAACCCAATTGCTTTGAAAGGTGTGGAAGTTATTATATATATGCTTCAACATGACATTTATGATGATTAGGAAAAAGGGGAAGTTCAAACATTGCATCTGATGTATGGCATCTGCTACATTGGGGCAATTATTTCAGCAGCAGTTAGCTACAAATAATAGTAGTTTAATTTGATATTTAAATGATAACTCATCAACATTGTTTAAATTTAATCTGAGATTTTCCAAGATGTGCTGGTATATAGTTGTTCGTTCACTGCTTTTTCAGTGCCTGTGAATAGCTTCACAACCTTCACTGATTGTGCACAATTTGCAGGGCTCTCCATTTCCTCATAATGAACAAAGACATATTGATTTTTCTAAGTTTATTTCTGTGAAACAGTGAAAGATGAGCTGTTTGGAGAACTATATCAATCACAGAGTATGTAATACAAATACATGAGGCTTTTGCTGTATTTTCGAAATTGTACTGTGTAAACAGCAGCATATGTGCTTATAACAGTAGTGGGATTTAGCACAGTGAATAGAAAATTAGGGACAGCTATTTACAAGTATTCTCCTAACTAATGAAAAACTGCAGTGTGCATAGTAAAAAGGAAACAAGGAGCTGTCTTGGCATACACAAGGAGTAGGCATATCTAGTCCCTGCAGCAGGTGAGCATAGGGGCACCATGATGGAATTAAAGGATTCTGGCTTCTGCTTAAATTTATGCCAGATGGTGGTCAGCAATTCCCAGAGGAACAAAGTCAGACTGGCAGATTTCAGACAAGGTTACAGCCCCTTTCTAATGGATTTAGAGCTAGCAATGATCTTCTCTGGTTTTCACTGTGTAGATTTTTGAGCCTACTGCTCCATCTTTTTAGTATGGTCTTCACTGTAGGGAGAGATCTCTCTGTAGCAGGAGATTTGCTCATGTTACATTGCACAAGAGAAGACAGGATCTCTTCTCACTCAGAAAGGATGCTTTTTACTATTGGTGCTTCTGAGGTTTTGTGTCTTGGGGGTGTGGGGGACTGAGAGATTACTTCCTGTGGTAACTCACTACTCTTTATTAGTCTTGCCTTTGAAAGCCTGGCTATTCCATGCCTCAATTAAAGCAGATGATAATTGAAAAAGTTATTGGCTTGTTTATGTGATTTACAGCAGTGCACAAAATACTGTTCCAGTCTACAACTGCCCTCACATATCTGTAACTCAGATTTCCTCTGGATTATGTATTCTTGTGGGAATGAAAATTTGCATTGACATAAATTAGTGTTTAGTTACATGAGTACCTAGCAGTCTAGTAATTCTGCATTTTCCTTCCTCCTTTGCTTTCTCACCCTTCCAACCACTCTAGTATCCTAACCAGCCAATCCACCTATTGGCATCACCTCTGTTTCCCAGGGAATAGAGTACCTGGACAACAGGAATGCCTGACATTACCTCCTTGTATGAATAACAGCATTTGGCCACATTCTGCCTTTTTCTATCCCTCAGTTTGGATGCCAGCATAGCAAGAATATATGCTATTTTTGTTAGAACTTTACCATGCCTCATCACCTACCTTAAGAGCATGGATCATATCAGACTTCAGGAAAAAAATTAAAGCAAGTCCTACCTTATCAGATACAGAAAATACAGCATATTTGAGAGTAGTACCATGTCAGTGGAAAAGCAGGGTCTCAGATTAATTGCTCTGCAGTGCTGTAGAGAGAGTACTGTACCAATAATTCTGTAAGAAGCAATATGAAAACTTTATTATCAGTGTTACATCAAGAGTTTTACACATTGCCAATTGCTTAAGATCTTAAATTGTTGATACTTATTGAAAAACAGCAGTCCTGTTAACATAGACTGTAATCCAGCCACAGCATACAAGATACCATGTTTCAGATGTACAAACTGCCGTGTTAAAGCAGCAGGAGCTGCCTATCTCCATCTTGCTTTATTAAATACCTTCCAGGGTGATAGTGACTCACATGAAGGGCCAAGACAGTCCACATCTGGAAGGAGGGCTGCTCAACTGTTTCATGAAATGCATTATCGTACTTCTTCCCAATTGAGGGGGAAGAAGGGAGATGGAAAACACTTATCTCTTAGTTTTATTTTTGTACCTTTGCTTGTATTTTTTGTAAATTCAGTTGTATTTTTTGTCATTTCTTTCTCAGCCTTTATCAAGAGTTATATTTTTCCTTTGCTATTTTGTTGCACAGATTAGCAAAATATCTTTCAATATTAAGAATCATTTGTAATGATGAATTGAAACTCAAAAGGAAAACTCCTCTTAACTCAATGCCATGCTGTAATTTTTTTCCTAATTCAAAGATAGCACCAAGAGACCTATGTCATCTTTCTATATCCTTATTTTAAATTAAGAACAGCTCATCTATAATCAAGTGTATCCAATATGGCTAATAGAAACACTGAAAATTTTTAAGAATGTGGAAAATTAACTCAGCAATTCATGCAATCATAGAACTACAAAATGATTTGGTTTAAAAAGAAACTCAAAGATCATCTAATTCTGCCCCTCTCCAGGGTCAAGGACATCTTCCACTATCCCAGGTTGCTCCAAGGCCTGTTCAACCTGGCCTTGAACACTGCCAAGGTGGGGCAACCATGGCTTCCCTGGGCAACCTTTGCCAGGGTTTCACCATCCTTGCACCGAAGAATATTTTCCTAATATTTAATCTAACCCTGCCTTCTGATAATTTAAAGCCGTTCCCCCTTATCCTGTCACTCCATGCCTGTTGGGGGTTGTTTTTTTTTTCTTTTCCACTTTGCCTGTGGAATTTTTCCCATCGACATGCTAAGAAGCACTGATGGCTAAGTCCTCAAGACTGGGGAGGGGGAGCCTCTCTGGTTTTTGGGAGTTTCTGTCAGAGGGAGGGGGACACCTCAAGATTTAGAAGTAAATAAAAGGAGAATGGGGGCAGTTGTTCTCTCTTGCTTGCTCTTGGCTGAGGAGGAGGAGGGTTGATAGAACTGGGCTCCTGCTCTGCTTGGTGTTAATGCCACAGCTGTTGGTGCTGCTTGTTTGCCTTGTTATACACACTAGTAAAGAGCTGTTATTCCTATTCTCATATCCTTGCCTGAGAGCCCCTTAGTTTCAACATCATACTAATTCAGAGGGAGGGGGTTTTCTTCCTGCATTTCAAGGGAGGTCCCTGCTTTCCCTAACAGACTCCTGTCTTTCAAACCTAGACAATTCCTCTGCTAATAGTTCCTCTCCAGCTCTTGGAGCCCCTTCAGATGCTGGAAAGGGGCTCTAAGGTTTCCCCAGAGCCTTCTCTTCTCCAGCACAGGAGCTCCAGCCTCCTGACTCTCATTGTGGTCTCCTCTGGACTTGCTCCAACAGATCCACATCCTTCTTATGATATGGACCCTAGAGGTGAACACAATACTACAGGGCAGGGTCTCACCAGAGCAGAACAGAGGGCGAGAATCAATTTTTTTTCACCTAAATAATATCATTTTTCAAGAACTGATCCTCTCTGCTTGTAGAAATGAACAATGAAGGGTGAAAGAAACCTAAAGAATGAAGATGGGATGTGTCATTCCTTAAAACCTATTTAGGTAAGGTAAGGAACAAAGCCTGCTAACAGTGTTCCTGTACAGACACACTCAATTTAGAAGAGTCATTTCAGTGGAACATCAGAGTAATGCAAAGTAGCCAATACAGAGACATTTTAAAAGCTGGTGGGAGCATCAGATTTTCAAGTTCTGGAACAAACAAGGAATATCGACTCACCTTTGTTTTGATTGCTTAAGATTCTGTTGCTTTGGGAAATAAATGTTTGTGTTGATTTGAAATTGTTTAGTTCTGTCCTAATTTTCATGTTACGTGGTAAGTACAATATGTTGTCATAATTTAAAAAGTTAATTCAGTCCCTTGAATTTTCTTTTTCAGGTGTTTTGAGAGGGTAACACAGAGCAAACCCAAATGCCAAAGCTTCTATGTATTTTACGAAATATTTAAACCTTTTCAGATTTCCACTCAATATACATAAAAAGGGCATTATAGTCTCACCCTGATATAAGCTGTTTTCACAATTTTGTTTTCAAATAGGATCTGATCCACTACAGGTTCTCTGTAGTGAAAACCACATGCAATTTGGTTCACAGTTACAGAGGTTGTGATGCACAATTGTTAATGCCCTCTGAATGTATAATTATGCTTTTTGGTTTTGGTTTTGTTTTTTGTTTTTGTTTTTTGTTTTTTGTTTTTTATTTTTTGTTTTTTGTTTTTTGTTTTTTGTTTTTTTTTCAATGAAGATCGCCATGTCTCTTATTAAGAGTATGCAAACTACTTGGTAGTATGCCATGAATATTTCTTCCCACATGTCATATTGGCTGGAATTTACTTAGAAACAAAAAAGAGATTGTTGTGTAAAAGCAGAGTTTGAAATAATCCTCAATACTGCCTGGAAGAAAAATGGAACAAATGCTGCATCTGACCTACTATACTGCAGTCTTTTCTTTAAAAAACTGAATTATTTGAGTGCAAGTACCTATTAAAAACAAAACCTATTAAAAACAAAAGCAAATAAACAAAAAAAAACAAAACCAAAAAAACCCCAAAAAGCCAACTATGACAACAAAAAAAGCAACAAAAAATCTCTCCACTAATTTATGTGAAAGCATTTAAATACTGTGCAGTGAAACATGGCACTAATTGAAATGTTCCTCTATCCCAGGCTAGATTCCCTAAGACCAATATGTAATATGATGGTTATTTGAATTGCTGTGAGATGACAAAGTACATAAAAAAAGAAGGTAACTGAGGAGGAGGAAGAGGAGGCTGGATGAAGTGCTTTAAATCTATATGCTGCTGTTAGAAGAAGAACAACAACAAAAAAAATTATATATCTTGAATGACTAACATCAAGTTCATTTTCTGCTTTGGCAGTTAATACTTAATTCTGATTTCATAAAAGGAACAATGCTTAATGTTCAGTCATTGAAAGGTGGTGATAATTTTTTTAAATTAAGAAGTGTTACTGCAATTATTTTATGTAGATGATACCAGATACATGGAATTGTGTTTTAAGCATTCTCACTCAGGCAAAATCACATTACACCAAAGGAAGAGTGTATGTGTTCTCTTTAGTTCTTGACTATACATATTTCATGTGTGTATGTCTATACATATATACACACTTCATAGATGTACTTGGCCACACTTTAATATAACTACTTGTCTTAGGTTACAATACAGAATGTGACCAAAAGTATGCATTCTATCCCCATCCTGGTTAAAACTAGGTGGGGCAGTGATCCTTTAACCATGGGAGATATTCTCTGCTAATGGGCCATATCTTAAAACCAGGGGGGGCAAGCATCTTTATCTTTTCCACCACTTATTTTCTCTCCAGGAAGATCTCATCTTCTGTTAATGGGCCATTAAGTCCCACTGTATGACTGATAAAATTACATCATCTCATTGGGAGATGCTCCAGCCAGGGGAGGAGCCTTTCCTACCTAGAGAAAAAACTGAGAATTTGGACCCCAAGTTACCTTCTTTCCACTGGATTCCAGAGGAAATCTGGACCTTCTCCACATCATCCCTGGACTTTCAGAGGAAAACTGCACCCTTCTACAGGATCACTGCTTCAGCTGAACCACATCTGCCACTGCAGGAGGACTGTAGCCACCATTTAATGGGACTGCTACCAACACCTTGACTGACAGGGTGTCAGGTTGTATTCTGACTGTCAGTGTTTTTGGGTTTGTTCTTTGTAATACTGTATTTCTATTTGAATTTTCGTAGTAAAGAACTGTTATTCCTAATTCCCCTATCTTTGCCTGAGAGCCCCTTAATTTCAAAATTGTAATAATTTAGAGGGAGGGTGTTTACATTCTCCATTTCAAAGAGATGATCCTGCCTCTCTTAGCAAACATTTGTCTTTCAAACTAGAACACTACTCCATTAAAGTAAAAAGGGGGAGGCATGTGAACTTTTCTTGCATAGAAGGTTAGTGGACTAAAAAATAGCAGAGACTGATATAAAGGTGTTTAAGATTTTTTTTCTGCTGACCCTCTGGCATTTGTCTGACAGAACCATACCTGACACTGTCCATTAGTAGAGGAAAACATCATTAAAGCTAATGTATTAACTCATTCCCTTATTTGGGAATGCTCTTAAATCAGCTCTGTAATTCTCAGGAAAAACACAAAGTATTCTGGATGTTCTACATAGATGTCATTCATCAGTTATTATGACATTGAGCAAAGGCATTATTTTTCAGAGACAATCTCAGGTTGGTTTTTTGTTTTTTTGTTTTTTGAGGTTTTTTTTTTTTTTTTGTTATGCTTATCTTCCAGAAAAATGCCACTGTGTCTCACTGATGAGAGAATTAGTGGTCTTTGTATTCAAAGTTTTCTCTCCCATTTAGTTTTAAGGGCAACTGTAAAGGTTTAATATTTGCACATGAAAGGCCATAGCTTTTATGTGCTTGTCTATATTTTACATTCATTACAGTACTGGTTATTGTCATTACTTAAGTGTTCTGTTTGTTCAATAAGATCTAGTACTACAGAAAAGGGAGAGGTTTGTTCAGGCAAGCACTTCTGAATATAACTGTTTAATTGCTAATCTAACAATAAAGGGATTTTTTTCCCATGTTTTGTGTTTCATGGGTTTGATTTTATCCATATCATTGCTTTTGAAAGGAAAAGCAAAAAATTAAGCAGAAAAGGAGATCCTCTCTTGAAGTCCTTTATTATGTAGATAACATTTACTTTCCAAGGTTGTGTTTCAACCTTAAGTTCTGTTTTACAGTTTTGAAATATCAGTTCCTGCAAGTAGCAAGTCTAGTCATTCTGAGTGAAATATATCCAGCTTTTAAAAAATGCAAGGGAAAACCTAATGCTTCTGGGAAAATGCTTCTAGTGAAGTACAGGGAGAACCCAGTTTTCTGACTGCTTTAGGAGATTTGGCTGAAAAGGGAATAAAAATTCCACAAGTGCTGTAGCATTAAAGAAGGTTATATTTATTCTGTTTGTAAGACCAATCCTATAACATCTTGTATTTTGAGCAATGTATTTATAAGTAATCATTAACAACATAAATTGGTGGGAGATTTTTTTGTTGCTTTTTTGTTGTCATAGTTGGTTTTTTGGGTTTTTTTGGGTTTTTTTTTTTTTGTTTGTTTTTGTTTTTTTTCAAATGTTATCAGATTTTGCAAATCTGGGCAAAATGCTGCAAAGTATTTTTTCATTTATAAAACCACAGAATGGTTAGGGAAGAAAATGTGTAATGCATTTAATAGTATCAACCTCATATCATACACACACACCCCCTCCCCCCCTCCAAAAAAAAAAAAAATTAGGAAGTTTGAACTATTACTCTAAATCCTGCCATTTTATCATTACTCTTGGGTGCTTACTTTAACAACCTCACCTTCTAGTCCTTCCAGGGTTTAGTGCAGAGCTGCTTTCCAGCTGGGTGGTCCCAGTGTATACTGGTGCTTGGGGTTGTTGTTCCCAGCTTCAGGATTTTACATTTCCTGAGATACACTATGTCAGCCCATTTCTCCATCCCTCTGGATAACAGCACAGCCCTCTGGCATATCACACACTCCTCCTGGTATCTGCCTGTCCCCACTGTGTTGGATCAGCAGCAAATTGAGGGTGCACTTTCCACCACCATCCAGATTTGCAAATATTTTAACTCATGTTATGTGATTTGAGGGTGGGCAAGCACTGAATTAGTGAGTTACTACCTGTCCTTGTAAGAAGTCAGGCATAACAATGATCACACAATAATAATAATAAATGGCTGGTTTGACAAGATGTTTGTATACAAAATTGGTGGTGTACAGAATTTTACAAATTCTACAAATGTTTCATGTACAAAATTATATAATAATTGGTCTTCCTTCATAGTCCAATGATGGAGAGTGAAAGCCTGACGTTTCTTCTCCAAGTCTGTATGTAAGAGAGAATTAAGCAAGTCCTCCATCTAATTTGAAACTGTGAGCTAAAACATCTGAAACCCACCAGGCTGGACATTTAGCTAGACAAGGTAAACTCTGACCCATTGCTGTATCCATTGATCCTGTTTTTCTCTAACCAAAGGTTAGGGGGACGTACTATCTCTCATCAAAGAAATCTGGCACTTCTTTAAAGCCATAACTCTCTGACTTTGAGGGCCAGTGCCAAACAAAGAAGGGAAGATATAATTTCTTTGTTGCAAGAGAACTAAGAGTAAATGTAAGGGTTTTTTCTCCCATTCCTGTAATGGCAATATTTAGAAATGTGTTAAGTACTTTGTGCTTATATTTTGGCAACCATAGGTGATTTTCTTAGAGCCCTGAGAATAATTGTGGTGAAGTGTCACACAACAGTTGATATCTTTTCCCCTCATACAGAAGTAACCACTTCCTTTTTAAAAGTAATTCAGAATATCTGAGTCATTAAGGGTCTGTCTCAGAGTGCTATTTCCACCATGCTGTTGTTTTCATGGTTTGCTTAAATCTGAGTTGTCTCCTTCAGTTTCAGATTCATGCCTTTGTCATCTCTAGAGGAAAAAAAGAAAAGATAATATTTTGAAATGAAATACCATAAAATCACAGAATATTTAGGGCTGTCAGGGACATCTGCAGATCCAACCCCCTTGCCAAGGCAAGGGTTTTGAATATCTCCAGAGACTACAACTTTATCAGGCAGCCTGTCCCAGTGCTCTGCCACCCCACATTGTAAAGAAGTTCTTCCTTATGTTGAGATGAGACTTCTTGTGGTTTTTTATGGCCTTTATTCCTCATCCTGTTGCTGGGTACCACTGAAAAGAATCTGGCACTTCCTCTTGGCATCTGACTTTGAGATGTTTATATGCATTAAGAAGATTGTCTCTCAGTGTTCTCTTTTTTAGACTAAACAGGCTCAACTCCCACTGTCTCTCCCCATGAGAGATGCTTCACACCCCTCATCATCTTTTGTGGCCCATCTGGACTCTCTCCAGTAATTCCTTGTCTTTCTTGTACTGTGGAGATGAGAAGTGAACATAGTATTCAGGATGTGACCTCACTCAATATACTGTATTATGAATGTCTGTATTTGTTCTCCCCCCCCATCCCCTGGTACTGTTATCTGACTTTCTCACCAATGATTTGTGAGGAGGAGGCTGTTCTCTATAGCAAGAGTAAAGGTAATCTTAAATAATCCAAGAAACCTATTGAGCAAATTAGCTAGCATAATTTCATTTTAAATAGATTTAATTAACACTACTAGTTAAATTTCTTTACTGCTGATATCATCATCATCATCATCAACAATATCAGTTAATATTATTTTCTAGTACTGTCAAGTACTAGCACTCACCATACAAGATTTGTGAATGCTTATTCTCATAAGATCATTTGTCTCTGAGATCTTATGTTTTGGGATTTGTGACATTGCCTGAACAGTGGAATGTCCAAAAGAGGAAATGTTCCTCTGGGTGAGGCTGAATCAAACCATGTGTCTGTTAGTCACCAAGGAGCTGTCTGGGTAGAGTACAGTAATAAATGTAAAGCAAATTCACTTGTTTTGTAAAGACATCAGAAATATTTATATTTTTAAAAGAACCAAAGCCAAGTAACAGATGCTAACATCCCATAGGTATGCAGTATCTTAAGATTTACTTCATCTTCTTCTAAAATGAAAGTGGTTTTGTTTGCTCCAAGCATGACATGCAGCCTTGCATACCTTTTAGTAATGCTATTAGATTCAATCTCTCATACTCAGTGTCTTTCACAATGTAGAATTATGATATTATTTTAATTTTATTTGTTTTATACTTACTGGAAATAAGTACACACCTAATGGAAGGTGTTCCTTACCATGACATGCTGTTTGGAACAAAATTATCTTTAAGATCCCTTCCAAACCAACCTAATCTGTGAAATCTGACCTTGTTTCCTTGCACATTTGTAACACATATACATAACTCATTTACCCCACTGCTTCTTCAGCATGGGTGAACCAGATACAAAACTAATGCATATGTTATTTCCAATTCTTCAGAGTCATAACTATCTGCCAGTTCTCTAGACCGTGTGGGTTGCTTTTTGTTTTTTCCTGTAGAAGAATCAGTAATATTTCTAGACTAGCTCTAATATAACACAGTAATAAAAAACCCGAAACAACAAACCAAAACACTTCTTGCTTCTCTGTAAAGCTTTTCTTACTGTAAATTCAGTTTATCAATACTTTACCAGTTGTCAGCCTAACTCTGAGTTATGTAAGAGATTTATGTGTATAAGGACTGTGGGATAGTTGTGGGGGTTCTTTTGGTTATTTTTTTCTGGCATGGCAAGTAAACCCCATTGGGCTTACTACAGCAGTGGGGCTGGCTGCAAGACATTTCAGCTGTCATTGCTCCTTGCAATTCTGGTTTTTGGGTTCTGCTCTCAAAACAAGATATGAAGCCATAAACTGGAGTGTAGCAGACATTCATGTGACTGTATATTCACCCTGATGTTGATTTATAATACCATTTATTTTACAAGACTGGTAGGAAGCAACACCTTGGCATTTAAATTCCTTGCCAGCATGCAGCTCATGAAAACGAGTTACAGATTTAATGTACTTTTTTTTTCCCCCTTTCAAATGCAAGTAGCTCTGGAATCATCTTCTGTAATCAAGCAGGAAAAAAATTCCACAAGCTCATCAGATGGTGCTTGACCTTTTGGGCATTGTCTTCACTCCAAAGTGTTATTTAGCAGTTATTGAGATGATGTTCTCTTTCTTTAGGTACCCCTTGATTTTCTAATATTTCAGTTATCATTTCTTCTCAGGCTTTGGCTTCCACTATTTAGGTTTTAACATCAAAAAATATCTGACTCTTTAGTGATTTTTCTGATGCAACATTTTTCTTCTGGGGACACCTCTGAAAGTATTCCTGAAGCTATCAGAGTCACCAATTAAAAGTGAATTCTTGTGGTTAACATGGTCTTATTCTTCTGAAGGGCATTACTCTCCACATCTTAACTAACATTTTTCAGTGTAAGAGCTCTGCCTGTCTTTATCTTCCTCCCTTTATATTTATTTATTTAATATAGTCATGATAATATTTAGCAAAATAAATTAGTGAAATAATTAATTGGTAGATACCCAAGTATCTGTTACCCTCTGTCACCCTCTGTCTGCTTTTCTACAAAATGTTTGCTTGAAGGGGATTAGTAGGGCTAACTGATCATTGGGATCAGTCATGTTTTCAGACATGCAACCATCTCACAAAAGCATTCTGTCTTGCCTGACCTAAAGCAATTTTAATTTTGTCATGATGCCATATGGTGGGAGGGTATGACTTTGATCACTTTGGTCACCTTGGGCCAGCTGTGTTGGCTGTGTCTCATCCCAGCTTGTTTGTTGTGGGGTAAAAAGAGAAAATGTGAGTGGACTGTGAGCACTGTTAACACTGGTCTGCTACCTAAGCTCCTTTAGCCTGAAATCCAAACTTTACAGGTTGCTGTGAGGACAATTATCTCCATCCCAGCCAGGCCCAATTCAATCAGTAATAACTGAAAAATCACTTATTAAAGGGGAGAAGAGGAAACTCTATGCAGAGCTCTACAATTCTTTTTTAGGTGATTTGCCATTTAATTTGTTTTAAATAATGAAAAAGTATTCCATCAACTTTGTGTGGGTTGCCACCAGCATTATCTTTTTGTGGAAGATTTCAGCAAATCTTTATTTCTTCAGAAACAGTAACATTCTTAATAGTGAGGAGGGATAAAGTGCAAAGCAAGTTCAATACATTTGCAAGAGAATGCTTGCAAAATTAGTTATCTTACTCCAAGGTGAGCTAGAAGCAATGTATTATTTCAAAGAAAAGCATGCACAAAAATCCCTCAAAACTTGAAAAATGAATCCAAATAACTATACAAATAGCACAGAGGGAAAAAGTTTAGGATAAGGTGTAATTTATTCCGTGTAAAGTTAAGTCATAGCCTTAAGTTGTAAAAAAATGTTGTGCAAGTTCCACAGGTACTCATGTCAGAGTTGAAGGATATTACAAAAACATCTTGGCTGCTAGCCTAGGGACAATTCATAACTTAAAATTTTAAAATTTAATTAAAATCCATCTGATTTAGCTTTACTGGACTTTATATATACTTCAGTTTTTCAACTTGCACTATTGTGGCTTCTCAATGAAAGATAAACTTGTTTCAGTGCTGAATGTCAGAAATTTGAAGAACTGAGTCCAAGGCAATGGAAAATTAAGAAAAATCTAATTCCAAGACCTGAAAGCCACTTCAAGCCCCCAAAGTACAGTTTACATTTCATAAACTAACACTGTCACAAAACACCCCCAAAATTTTCTGTTTTCTAAATGGGGAAAAATCCAAATGAATACAAATGTTGATGCTGAATTTATTTTCAAGTCAGGAAAAGGAAATAATGTAGAAATAAACTGAACAAATTATCACAGAATATTTCTACTCAAAGAGCAGATACTTTTAATTAGTATTTATTAAACCTGTAAATTTACAATGCCCAATCTAAAGTTTCCCTTGTTTGAGAGACCCAGATACTTGAAATTTGTAGCATTTTTCATCCTTTTTTAATTCTATTTGTGACCCTGTGAAAACCCTAGGGAAAAAAAAAATTCTATCCTTTTCTATTGTTCTGTTCTTTACTGAACCTGAGAAGGAAGTTTGTTATCTCAATAAGAACACATCAGTTTGCTTTATTAGTAAATTTTCAAGTTTGATACATGCACATGTACATGCATATATACACAACCTCAGTTTCTGATGCTGCAATTTGCAATACTTGAGAAATATCTTTTGTTTTATTTTGTTTCATATGTGGGTAGGAAGATCGAAATTTACAAAGCTGCTTCTAAGAGGTAGAAAGAATTAAAGTCTGAAATCAGTATAGACAACTCTGAGTCTTCTCAGAAACATTTGAATTCCCTCACAAGACACAACAAAAGTTAAAAAAATAAGACAAGGCCTTTCTGCTCAGGTATTTATGTCAGAAGAGGAAATAGTGTGGTTTCTGATGCTGTATTGAATATTAGAGTTGAACTTTGCAGTAGGACTTGCTTCCGGAATTATGTGAATATAGCAATGCTAATGTAAGTATTTAATCCACCCACATAAGAGCTGAATTAACAAAGTAATCTGCAAAGAATACATAAATATCTGATTCATTCCATAAAAAATCAACATGTGAATATTTTATCTTCTGCACACAGCTCTGAAATGCATTCCTTTGTTTTCCCTTGTGTTCTGAAGCCTCAAGCAGTTGATAGGCAGGACGTGCCTTCATTGTTAAAAGTTACTAATAAAAAAATTTATACTGAGTATTTGCAGCCTGTGGAATCCATACACTGAACAGAATCCCTAGAGTGATGGGTTACCAACTCTAGAAAGATATTTTGAGGGGGAAAAGTGAAAACTTTGAAGTTGTACACACACCGTGTCTCAGTAATTCTATGGGCAATAAAATTACTTATAAAAGTTTACTTATATTTAATTTGCAAAGATTTGTATCTCAGTTGATAGAACATGTCTGATGTTCTGTCAACCACCTAAATGCCCAGGCTTGCAATCAAAGGATGACATCTGTGTCATTAAGGGACTGTCTTGCCTTCAGCCACCATGGTGACACACAGCAGGTGCCTCTGCTGCGCCAGATGTATCCAAGGGTTGGTAAAGGAGGTAAGAACTGGAGAGTCTCCATCACAAGAGGCTTTCCAGATGTAGACAGGGTGTTAGGCAGGCTCATCTAAGTTCCCTTTTCCCTGAAAGTTTGGGCCAGGTGATCTCTTGAGGTTCCCTTCAGGCAGAGCTGTTCTGCAATCCTCATTAACATGCCGAGTGGAGCAGTGTTAAAGCCAGCTTATAACAAAGTTCTTTATTCCCAGTGGCATTCATTATTATCTGTGGCCTTACTTGAAGGTGGAAATGATTGTAGAGCAGCCTCTTGTACATCCCTGGTAAAAAAAGTCATTGTCTTCTGTTTAATTATATTAAATAACACATAATCTCTTGTGTGGTTAGGCAGTTGGTTTTGTCTCAGAACACATTGGTGGAGGTTGCCTTGGGAATTTCTATGTTTGCAGTGGTCAGATTTAGAAGAACACAAACCTGATATACCTGGCTTGGTGCATTCTATCAATAACTGTAATATATCTGCTGCACACATAGTATTCAATGAGAAGGACAGTAGGTGGCAACAACAATTTGTAGTCTTTTATTTGAGAAGGCAGGTGATCTGGGACTTACATATGGACCTGGCACAACTGCCCTGGTATTAAAAAAATTATTGCAGTTAGTGTGGTTTTAGTTCATAGCTAGCCATTTTGTAATGGGGATATAATTTGTTAGGATGCTTGTGGTGGAACCTTGGTGCCTTTAATTGTTTATTTATAGACTGTGGTTGTTGGAAATGTGCCTGGAATAACAATTTCTTTTATTTTCTCCCCAAAGAACATGTATTTAAATGCAGTCAAATATCCATGAAGGCAATGGAACATCACAGAATGATGAACTACAGAGTTTAAATTAAAAATAGTTTGCAAGTTTGAATGGACAGCAATTTTACATCATTGCTGTATTAAATTGAAGAGTTACATATATTACCAATCAAAACTTTATACCCCTCCTTCAGGTAACATACTTATTTCAGAAAATAGTCTTAAATTTCCTAAATGGGAAATGGTTTTCAAGCCTTTTAAGAAGCCTTCTTAAGGAGTATGCTGAAAATGACACTGACTAATGATCTCACTTAGGTTCTGTCTAACCCCTAGAAGTGAAAGCTCTCTCAGTTTCACACCTACGATACAATATTCTGATACTCAAACCTCCTTCCCTTTAAATATTCTCTATAGAAATCATGGTAGCAGACTTCCCTTTCTTTACTGGCATTTAACTCCCAGTTTGGGTTTTGATTTGTCATTTCATAGGTATTCAGACTTTACACAGGTTTCTCCTTCTCTCAAAGGCCAGGGTTTTGTTCCCCAAGGAGCACTTATTCCACCCATTTTTTAATAGCCTTTCATAGGGCTTGAGTGTATCCTTTATAGGGTAACCAGACAATTTTTATTTTGTTTGAGTGTCTGCACTGAAAACTCTACAACCTCCATAGTCTGCCTTCAAAATAAACATTATATTATGGTTTTTGCATGAAAAGGACTGCCATTTGTGGTCCTCAGTGAAGATACTGAAGATATTTATGGTTAGTATTCTAAGTTCTGGTGTTTTGTTTAGATGTGATGCCAATACAAAGGGCTTTTGGAGAAGTAAGGACTGGAACAATGTCTCTTACAAATAACACAAAGATTTATGGGTTTTACTTCCATGTGGGTGATCATCTATTTAAATATTATCTTTGTGCTGAAATTTACACGTCCTAAGTGGACATAATAAAATCAGAATTATACTGCAGAAAAATAATCAATCCATAATTATATCAAATCCAGGGTATTTTATATAGGCATAACACCTGAATGTCATTCTCCAGTACACAGTGCCAATAAATCCCCAGTGAGAGTCATCTCCAGCTCCATGCAGCTCTTAATTTTATTTTCTCTGCTTAAATGGGCTCCTGCATGGCAGCCAAAGCAACTGGTTAACCACACCCATGGAAGACTTTATATTTGGGTATAAAAATGCTTTAATAAAGGTTGTTGTGTTTGCTTCAGCAGCTACAGTTAATATTTTGCTCTGATAATACTTTACCTTCTTTTCAACTGGAAACAAAATCTTTAAAGTGACAAAAGTTAGCAGCATTACCAGTATCAAAAATCATGAATTAGGTTTGATAGAATTTTCATTCAACAGACAATAATATAGGCAATTGTTTTGATATTTTTGCCACACGAAACCCAGTAAAAACCCTCTGTGTTTCCTATTGAAGTGTATTTCTAGGGAAAAGGTTCTGTGTTGCTGCACTGTGGAAGTGTGCATTGTACTGTGTCATGACCTTTCCTGGTGTATAGCCTCCAAGGGCTTTCACTACTCAACTTTTTATTTACTTTGATAAAAGTAACCCATTGTCAGACTGTGGCTGCTTTATAAATTGGAAATCAGCCTTATAAATTGGAAAAATTATACTGTCATGTACCATCAAGGAATACTTACTTGTCTTTTTAGTTCAGAAGAGATGTGGTTTGAGAATAAAGCTGTATAAATTTTTTTTTTTGTTTCTCACTACTGGTCTTTCAGTGCTCTGTACAGTTTGTTGGTTAAGGCTGGTGGAAAATATTTGGATCAAATTTGG
Organism: Muscicapa striata striata; assembly: GCA_030060385.1. Taxonomy (NCBI): domain Eukaryota; kingdom Metazoa; phylum Chordata; class Aves; order Passeriformes; family Muscicapidae; genus Muscicapa; species Muscicapa striata. The sequence continues at coordinate 141,109 of JAREIS010000447.1, read as the reverse complement.
TGAACAGATTTGGTCACAGTGCACATTTCCTTTGTTCTAAATTGCTCCAGACCTCAGACCACAGAAAAATTCAATACTAGTCATAAGATCAATGAGCAACTCTGGGTCTGAAGGACACTGAGATCAATGGGTATCACTTGAGTAGGTGAGAAATGCTACCTGTATTATGAGATGGATCTTTTTTTGAAGCCCCACTCACATTTACTGTGAACAGTGTCTTTAAGCTGGGATTGCCCCAAAAGAAACGCATATAAATAAGAAATCTAATTACTTAGAGATACTCTTAATAGCAGGTGGGGAAAGTTTTACAGCATCCTCCACAGGCTGACTCTTATTTCAGGGATCTGATTCTGATTCTGTCAGTTTCATTTATTTGGAAGATCCCACTGTGGAATCACAGAGACCAATGTTAGATAAAGGAAAATTCTGCTGCAGGACAGAGTCTCCAGTGATGCAAACATTGAATGTGGTTAGGTCTGACCTAAAGGTGTCAAATAACCAGGTGTTCCACCACTGAAATTGACAATGGAAGCCTCCCTCTTACAGACATTTGGAGTTCCACTCTAACAGCAGAGTATTTTTAGTTTCTTAGCAAAGCTACAGGCTAGTGTCCTGATGCAGAATTTACAATGCCACCATTACCAAGACTGTGAAGTGAGTGGTCAATGTAGCACACCAAGTGTTTTTTCAGGAACCTGTTGTGACCTGATGTTCAGAGATGCAAACTATCCAACTTCTATGCTCAAGTCACATTTTAAACTTTTTGACCATTTTACATACAAAATATGTTGAGACAAACTGTAAACATTCCAATATAAAATTTAAAAGTTGTTTCATCATCTCTTTATACATATTTAAAGTCAGTTTCTCTCTCTTTGAACCTAATTTGTAGCAATATCCTGTTGGCTCCCTCCAGCAGTTCAACCTGACCCATAACCACCAGAGAACATCAGGCAAAGTTGGTGACTCCATTTCTGAGATACTCAATTCTGTCTCTATTATTTCCTATGCATGCTAGAGGTATAGACACCAAGTTCAAGCAACCCTACAATTCTCAATTGTTTCTTCTAAAAATATCCTGTAAAAAGCAGAGTGCAGGCATTGTGTTTAGCAACAAACTGTGGAGCTAGTAAGGAAGGATATGTTCACAATAACAGCCAAACCCTGACCTAGAAATCAGCATAATACATCCTTATTTTCCATCTATATCTGTCTAGAGAAGGATATAAAACAATTATCATTAAGTTAATTCACACCTATGCTTACAATACAGTAATTTCTGCAGATAGGCAAGCTGTGGGACACTAGTCATTAGTAAAAGGTATGGCCTTATTCAGTAAGTTCATTAGGTCTCCAGAAAGCAGAACTAGCACCACATTGAGGAAACGTGCAGTTTTTTTATTAAGCCAGGAAGAGTTGTGGGATTTTTAAAAAGAGGAAAACCACAAAGGGACTTCAAAGGAACATAAACCTCAAATTATATACCAGTGGTTTCAACTTAAAAAAAAAAATACACTACTTTGTTTTAGGATGAATTTGAGCATGAGAGTGAGGAACCTAAGAGGAAGTGAAGCCACAAAACATTACTTCAGCTAATAGACATTACATGAGAAATTGTTTTCCAAGACTGTTTTATTTATTTCCAATCATGTTTCCAACCATAATTCCTAGTACCTATAACCAAAATCACTTTTCATGTGACACACATTGAATGGAAGGCTTTAGAGCATGTGATTCAGCATTGCTGCAATGCAGGCATAATTTACTGCAGAAGGAAGAGGCCCAAGTAATTTTTAGTACATTCCCATACATGCTCAATGTTGATTACTAGAATATTAGAAATAAAAAATAAAAATGGGGGACTTACTTCCAGAAAAAAGCTGAAGTGCCATAATAAGGAATAGTTTGGGTAATAAGAGAAAGGGTTAAGCTAGAACTCAGATGGCAAACTGCTGAGAAATGCAGCTAATGTACAATAGGGAAAAAATAGGGATGGAATCAATTTAAATTGAGGACTTAGTCTTTTGCACAGACAAGTATCTAAGATTAATGGATGAAATGTAGAAATAAAGCCTGACTGGTAACACCTCTTTTAGCTGCCAGTAATGGAAGTAAATGGGATGTAAATCCCAGTTTAAGTTCTGAAGACTAGTTTGAAAAACATTTCTACCCTGATTCTCCAGTTAACAGACCTGTCCTGAGGGATGGTAGGTTTGCTATTTACAGACATTGTCTTCCAGCTAAGTCTTCCATTAAGTCTTACAGCTCCTGACAAATTATAGGGTGTGCCTAACATATATGATCTATGACTCCCACTTGTGTTTTCATCTCATGTGGTTCTTCTCAGCTCAGTTAAAATATCTTTTGTTCAGCCTTAAAGATTTAAGTCTGTTTGTTCTGAAGATTTCTGCTTTGTGTCCACAGTAAAAAAGTCTGAGAGACCCTCTTTGGGTTACTTTTCTCAAACAGCTTTACTGGTGTGCAAGAATACACTGCAAGAAAGTTATGTGAACATTTTGAAAGTGTCAGGCATGGATAAGACATGCAAAAGTGAACTAGGATTTTCCTAGGTGATCTGGCAAAGCATTACTTTCTCAATATCCTGATAAAATACTTTAACATGGATAGGTAGATGACTTTATATCTACCTTCTAACAGGGACTAAAAGATAGAAATAAATGAAAGAAAAATGTCATGTGGGAAGAAATTGGAGATGAAGAGCTGACAGCTTCAGCAGAATTCTGCTTAGAAATAATGTAAAAAAAAATCCCTTTATTCCACAATCTGATATCAACATTAAATGTGTGGCACCTGATGACTTTATATTTACTGTGAAATTACCCAGTAAGATATTCCAGGAGATTAATTTATGTCTATGGTTTTCCTTTAGTTTCTAAACATAGAAGAGCAGCAGGAACCAGCTGAGATCTGACATATCTCACCCATCTGCATGTCAGCTCCTGTTCTAGCTGGGTCTGGCCTTCCAGTTACTTTTCAGTTTTTAATTTTTTTTTATGGTTTCTGATGTTTCTGGTGTAGGCAATGCTATAATGGTTAATTAGTGCTACACATACCTTATTCTTCTATTTGGAAATGTAAATTTATCATTCTAAAGGATTTCATGTCAGAAAGTATATTCAAACCTCTGAGTCTGCAAAGAAGTCTGGTGAGGAAGAAGAAAAGCAGGGCCAAATATTACAAATAAAATAGGCTTTAAGATTATCAAATTAGCCTCAACATTAGGGAAGTATCATATGCTGTATTGAAGAATGGCTTTCCTCTGTGTCCAGGCTGGTTCTAGCTCAGTTTTTAAATTATTTCACTCTCAAAGTCCTTTTTTATTTTCACTTTAGTTCTACAACCCATTTCTTTCTGAGATTGAAACACAATATGCACAAAATTCCCCTTTAACTTGAGTGACTAATTCTCTATCCTGGTTTGCATTGCAACCCTTTAGAATATTTCTGTTGTTAACAATACTGGGGGGAGTGGTACTAGAAAATAACTGACCTTGAGTAAGAACCAGCACCAGCAGAAAAAAACAAACCTGCAAATAGGTCTCTCACACTGTTTAATCCCTGTAATTTCCCCTAATAGCCCAATGTTTCATAAACAACAATTTCAGCATCTTATAAATAAATACTGATCCTGCATCTGCTGTTTAGGTACCTTTGGTGTTAGGTTAGCAGGAACATTTATTCTTAATTTATGTCTTCTTGGGCAGGCTTATATTATACTACTATACTAAAAGTATACTAGAATGGGATCATTTCTATATATTGGTTAAATCCCAGTAGTTTACTTTTCCCATATTTGACTTCTATACATAAAAATAGGATTTCCTGAAATATATGTCACAGACTAAGCTACAAAGACACTTCTAAAATGTTTCATAAATGGCAAAGATAAGAAGTAGCAGAAGAAGCAAGGCCTCTAAAATAGTGTACCATCGTGCTCTCACAGTTACAAAGCAGAATTTTTCTAAATTGCAACTCTCTTTATTTTACCTGTTTTTTTCAACACAAAATTAATCACAGGTCAATTAATTAATAAGCACAGCGTATATAATACCACCTCCTCACCTCTTTTTGGAATGTCTTCTAGAAACATCAGAAACAAAAGCAATAAAAGAAATGGCTGTTGGCAAGCCTAATATCTAATAATATTTTCAGAAGAAAGTAAGTACTTCTGCCATTTTACCTTGAAACTCAAATTGTCTCTCCACAAGAGGCTATAATTTTTAAAATAAAATATCAAAGGTAGATATTGTCTTGAATTTGCATTATTTTGGAAAGTGTCATGGGTCATTCCATTAAAATTTCTTTTTTTGAACTCAGTATAAGGATTTGATTTTAGTGGCAGTTTTTTCACTGGTAGTTATCACTCCTGATAATTTTAGGGATATAGGTATCAACTTCAGGATTTTTAATAAATGATGAGGGAAAGGTTTCACCCTATTCTCCAAAGTCCAGACAGGCAGAACACAGTAAAAACAAATGGCCCTGAAGTGAGAAGCAACAGAAGATTACTAATCCACTGAGTTAAACTGTTTTTAAGTCCTAGTCATTAGCTTGACAGAAACTGATGTCCTATACTTTGAATGTCAGCATAAAAGTTGTCCATTTATTTGCTAAAATAGGTAACCTATTTTGTGCCATAGAGAACAAATTTTTGGAAGAATGGTGATACGTAAGTTTTCTCCAGGTCTGCCAAAATATTGGTGAGCTGGATGGATGATAGTTCAGTACAGGGCAAGGTCTAAAAACATCTTTTGACAAAGCAAGATACAATTGTGAAAGAATTAAAGTCTGCTGTTGCTTTCTGACAAGAAATGATCTTGACTTAAAAGCAGAAACCAAAATAATTATTTCAGTTACAGACTTTTCTTGTAAGTAAGTTTTAAGGAGTACATTGGAAATTGGAAGGTTTCCATGTGAACAAGATCAGACCTGAAACAACACTTATGACTTACTAAATCTGCAAGCTTTTTTAATCTGGTATAGTCAAATACCCTGTTTTTCTTACCCCTCTAGTAAAAGTAAAAATGTCTAGGCTCCACTACTCCAAGAAAATCAAAAAGAAGAGCAGAGAATATAGGAATTAGTTTTTAAAAAATCAAAAGTATAAATAAAGATAAAAGGTGATCTAAGTGTCTAAGAGCATCTTATCAGGCAATTTCTTGGACTTGGACACTGCAAAGAAAGATAATGTAACACTGACTTCTTTAACACACCCCCACATGTAACACACACTTATAATAATCATTACAATAAACTACTGAAGTTATTAGATTTTCCCCCAAGTCTTATCTTTATCCTATGATTATTTTTTTCCGTTTTATGGGAAAAAAAAAAAAAAGAAGAAGAAGAAAAAGAAAACAGACTCAAAATTTAAGAAAGGGGACTAAAATATCCAAGTATGAAGAAAAACCTCACTTTTTCAAAAATGAAAGGTTTCACCTGACTTTCATATAGAGATGTCTACCTTTGTCGGGAAGTTTCAGGGAATGGAAGTTTCAGGGAAGGGAAGTTTCAGGGAAGTTTCAGGGAAGGGAAGTTTCAGGGAAGGGAAGTTTCAGGGAAGTTTCAGGGAAGTTTCAGGGAAGGGAAGTTTCAGGGAAGGGAAGTTTCAGGGAAGTTTCAGGGAAGTTTCAGGGAAGTTTCAGGGAAGGGAAGTTTCAGGGAAGAGAAGGGAAGTTTCAGGGAAGGGAAGTTTCAGGAAGGGAAGTTTCAGGGAAGGGAAGTTTCAGGGAAGGGAAGGGAAGTTTCAGGGAAGTTTCAGGGAAGGGAAGTTTCAGGAAGTTTCAGGAAGTTTCAGGAAGGGAAGGGAAGTTTCAGGGAAGTTTCAGGAAGTTTCAGGGAAGGAAGTTTCAGGGAAGGGAAGTTTCAGGAAGGGAAGTTTCAGGGAAGGGAAGGGAAGTTTCAGGAAGGGAAGTTTCAGGGAAGGGAAGTTTCAGGGAAGGAAGGAAGTTTCAGGGAAGTTTCAGGAAGTTTCAGGAAGTTTCAGGAAGTTTCAGGGAAGTTTCAGGAAGTTTCAGGGAAGTTTCAGGGAAGTTTCAGGGAAGGGAAGGGAAGGGAAGGGAAGGGAGGGAAGGGAAGGGAAGGGAAGGGAAGGGAAGGGAAGGGAAGGGAAGGGAAGGAAGGGAAGGAAGGAAGGGAAGGGAAGGGAAGGAAAGGAAGGAAGGGAAGGGAAGGGAAGGGAAGGGAAGGGAAGGGAAGGAAGGGAAGGGAAGGGAAGGGAAGGGAAGGGAAGGGAAGGGAAGGGAAGGGAAGGGAAGGGAAGGGAAGGGAAGGGAAGGGAAGGGAGCTACCCAGGGAAATCCCAGTTGACTGAAGGTTGGCAAATGTGCTGCCCATGTACAAGAGGGCTGGAAGGAGAGACTGGGGAGCTGCAGTTCTGTAGCCTCACACTGCTGGGTGAGGTTATGGACCTGCTCATCCTGAGTGTGATCACACGGCACCCACAGGAGAACCAGGAGATCAGATCCAGCCAGCAGCAGTTTAGAAATGGCAGGTCCTGATCTTCTATGACAAGGTGACCTGCCTGTTGCATAAGGGAAAGATTGTGGATGCTCCTACCTGGAGTTTAGTGAAGATTTTGACACTGTTTCCCACAGCACTCTCCTGGACAGACTGGCTGCTCACGGCAGATGGCTGCACCTTTCCCTGATTAAAACAGTGCCTCTGGATGGCTGGTCACAGAGACTGCTGGTGAATGGAATGACATCTGATTGATGGCCAGTCACTAGTGGTGCTCCTCAGGACCCAGTAGGTGGGCCAGTCCTGTTTAATATCTTTATCAGCAACCTGGATGAGAGGATTGCATGCACCCTCAGTAAATCAGCAGATGCCATCAAGGGTGGGAGTCTGGATCTGCTGGAAGGCACAAAGGGTCTCCAGAGGGATCTGCATTGATGGGCTGAGGTCAATGACATGAGGTTCAACTAAGGTGAAGTGCAGGACCTGCTTTTGGGTCACAACCCAAGTTTTGGATTTGTGACCAAATCAGTGTCACTAGGACAACACTGAGCTATGGCTGAACTGTGAGCACACAGTGTCAAGGCCTTCTCTGCTCCCACATCTGACCTTCAGAACTCTTTCTGTACCTTTTAGCCATAATGATTTATTTTCATGACAATAAAAAAAAGGCTCAGAGATGACTGCAAAAAGGTAATCCAGACATTCTGGGATATTCTCAGACTGTATGATCCAACTTGGGGAGATGTCCAACAATTGCTTGAATCAGTGCTTGCCCTGGATGAGTGTATATGAATCCAGGAACATAATCAAAGCTGGTCTGCAGATGGGCTATGCTATCCAGAAGCATAGCCAAAGATAGCCAGCCCAAGATGGGATCATAGTACTGAAGCAGAGATTAACACCTTGAGACAATGTAGAGATGAAGTTCTAAATTTCCTGGAGTGGGCAGAATGAAAAATAGTAACTTGGAGTAAAGTGGAGGAATTCAGTAAGGGTTGACAAAGCACCTTTGATTTCTAACTTGTTTAGCTAAACAAATGATAATCTATGGAGCTTTGAAAATCAATCACTAGAACTGAGTTAGAATGATTCACATAGAGACCATAGACAGAAAGAGTAAGGAGTAAATTCCCATTGAGTCACAAGGGATTCTCTTGCTCATGGTGGATCCTCTTGCTTTTTAAACTCCTTATGGAACCTTGGTGCAGCTAGGTGCAATCAGTCTCAGACTTGGACAATGATTGATGCCTGATGAAATCATACATACAATGTTTATTATAGTTTTGAGTGGCTAAATGAATTAGCAATTATTCATAGTAATTATCCAGCATGCTATCAGTCACTTAGTGAGGATTTGTCACGGGTAAAGAATGTTTCTGCCTTGGATAAGAAACTATCTCTTCATCTCAGGTAAAGTGTTTCTAAACCCAAGAGGCATCCCAGCTCAAGGGGAGAGTGGTGGGGGCATACAGACAAGGTGCAGTTTGGGGACAGCTCAGATTGTCCCCAAATTTCTGATGGTGATATTTTTAGAATGAAATAATTGTACAGGCAAGACAGATTTCATTTTAGTACTTCAGTACTTTTAGTAGTTATCTTGTCCTGTACTTTGGTTATCTTGCATCTTCAGCTTTCAAAACCACTTTTCAAATTATTTTTCAAGGCACCTTCACTCACCTGAATGTGAGTTGGGGTTTTCTAGTTCACAGATACACCATTAGGACACAAGGTTTGTTGCTCTTTATTGAGCCTAAAGTGAAGTATGGCAGACATGAAGTGCATCTGTTCCCTCACCTTCTCCATCAGTTCCTCTGCCAAGTGTGGTATCATCAAGCACCATCATGACCAGGTTCTACTCAGTACCTTACCATTGTTCCATCCACCAGTGATTATCACCAGCACGAGCCAGGCTCCTGTGTATCATCTGTGACAGCTGTGCCACGTGTAACATCACAAGCACCTGCACAACTGAGGTTCCTGCAGCTGCTCTATCAGCTACTGAGCCACCCATTATGTCCTAAGCATGCTGAAGATCAGAATTCATTAAATGTCCTGTCAGCATTCCTGCCATCAGTAACATAAAGACCTGAACAAACATGATTCCCCTGCCTGCCCTATCAGACACTCAGCCACAACTCATAGCAGCCCTAGGCAGTGCTTCAGTTGTGGAGAAACGTGTCAGGAAGGCTGCCCTGTGGAAAAGGACCTGGGGGTGAGCAGAACATGAGCTAGCCATGTGCCCAGGTGGCCACAAAGGCCAATGGCATCCCAGCTTGTGTCAGAAATAGTGTGAACAGCAGAACCAGGGAAGTGATTGTGCCCCTGTACAGGGTGCTGGGTGAGGCTGCAGCTCAAATCCTAGGTTGTTTTGGGCCCCTCACAGCAGGAAAGACACTGTCCTTGTAAGGATTATGCTGTCTCTGTCTATCACCTGCTGGTGCCCCTAAATCCCTGCTGTGAGCACTCCTTCCAACTGCAGCTAAACACCTATGGAAAGCTACATATAGGAATGTACAGTATCATTCCTCCCATCCATGAAGCTGCTGTGTCCCTGCATGAGGGAGCAGCTGCTGGAGGACATGCTGTCCTTCCTCCACTGCCCTGAGTAGGAGCTGAGGAAAGATCAGGGTCCCAGGCTCCCAGGCACCCTCTGTACCAGCCCTTACCTTGTCATGGAGAAGACAACCCTCTGGTTCCAGTTATTGCGAAATTTGCCTTGGTGTGTTTAGAATCTATAGAGACCTTGCCATCTAACAGGGCTGGTCTCCAGGTGATCCCTCAAGCTCTGATTAACAACCACTTGATATAGAACCTTCCTGAGGCAGGTAACACTTGGGTTGCAGCAAGGTTACCTTCCTGAGCCTCAAAAAAAGCAAAGCCTAATGCTTCAAGATTGTGGTGTTTGGTCACAGACTGGAGTTTATGATCTTGGTGGTCTTTTCCAACTTGACCAATTCCACGATTCTTCGATTCTAGATGAGGAATTCCCAAACATCAGGAAAGCGTTTTCTCACGGCAGGGAGTATTTTTCAGGAGGAGTCATTGTGAGATAGTAAAAAATGGAGATCTTAGTGTTTGCAATAACTTTACAGTCTCCTGGCAGTACATCCCAGCAGTGCTTGGCATGGAGAGGTACTACAGGCATTGGCCTATGCTGGAGCAGCCTGTCAGGGAGGGTAAGTGAAGGAGAAGAACCATGAGGATAAGACTGCAAAGAAAGAGCACACTGTACCATTTCTGTAATTCATAGTATGCAAAATTATTTCAGATTGTTTTCACATGCAAGCCAACATGGGATATATATAAAAAACATGAAGGCCAAACAATAACCGTTCAGGAAAAGCTCTTTGGGTTTCACCCCAGTCCCCCTGCACTGGCACATTTGTTTCATTCCCAAGAATTAAGAGGGGTTTTTTGGTATGCATGCAGTTGTAGTGATGTATCAGGTGCAACTCTGAATTGCATAACTATTGTCTGATTAAGCTCAGAAACAAATCCGGTTTAATATATCAAACTATTAATTCAACTGTGCACTTTTCTTGACCACTACAAGGCCAAGTTCCAGTATTCAGTGGGACAAAGGGCAACACCTCCCCATATTCTTTGGAGCAGGTGCAGGTGAGGGCTAGTGAAGCCTGCAGCTCTGCTGAAAACTGCACATTATATACTAAAGAAAGAACAAGCAACATTCTTAAAAGGAAAGTACAACACAGAAGAAGTCTCAAAATAAAGCAAGGTCCTGTTCTTGCCCATAGATTATCCTGGATAAATAATTGCATATTATAAACAATGGTTATGTCTAATATTATAAACAATAGCCTAGGACAGGCAAGGGGCGGCTGAGGATGTTCTGCAGGTGAACTGTGGAGTGGCTGCAGGCAACACAGTTGTCTGGTGTAAGGTTTGCTCCTCAGCTACACTCCAAGGCATCAGCTGGCCTCCCCTCAGACTGATGTCCTGTCTTGGTGCTTTTCCAATGAAAACAAAGTAGGATCTTAAACTGGTTTTTGTGTTGGAGCTGTGAAGGTCATCTTGTCCAACCTGCCATAAGTAGGGACTTCAAGTAGATCAGGTTACTCAGAGCCCCATTCAACCTGACCTTCAGTGGGGCACCTAGCAGCTCTCTGGGCAGCCTACACCAGTGTTCCACTTCCCTTCTCCTAAACAATTTTCTCCTTAGACCCAGTCTGAATTGACTGTCTTCTAGTTTAAAACTATTTTGCCTGCTCATATTGCAACAGGCCTTGCTAAAAGCCATCTCCCCATTTTTCTTGGAAGCCCCCATGATGTCTTGAAGGGTAGGAATAAGCTCTCCCCAGAGCCTGCTTTTCTGCTCCATCCTCAGATCTCTTCTGCATTCCTGGCTTGTTCTTTGAGAGTCCTCTCAGTTTTACCTGGTAGTAAAAACACTGAAGTAGACTGATGTTGGGCAGGAGGCTGGAAATGGTGGTGGAGTGCCTTGGGGTGGTTTTCTGTTGCATTTTAAGGCTATAACAGCGGTGAAAAGGATAATGCAACAAAATGGAGAAGTGTGTAATGGAGAAGCAAGACAGAGGAGAGCTTTATTTAAAGAAACACTACACACATATATAGGGTAACACGTGCAAAACAGAACAGAAAAGACTGATTGGTCAAAGAAGGCAACACCTCCTAAAAAACATACTTTTGCAAAACATCACGTCTTTCATGTACCCTGCAGGAGTTTAATCATTGTTATAATTTGTTGACCTTGTAAAGGCCTGAGAAAGGCAAGGCCTCAAGGCTGCTTTTTCCCTGGTTCCCAGCAGTACCCAAGGACAGTTTTCTGCCCCCATGATTGTCTGCTCTATGCCCAGAAATGGCTGCTGTAGGTTTAAGGTGGGCCCAGGGCAGGGGGGAGCCTTGGGGCTCTTGCACGGGATTGTTCAAAGCCTCATTCCCCAAACATCCATGGTGCTGGGTGAACTGGGCTTTCTTTGTTGCTTGGGTTTTTGTTAGCCTAGGCAAAATATTTTTTTTCCCTTTCCCTGGTCTTGGAGACTGTAACAAAGATCCTTCAGTGGCTTTTGTTTCTTTCCTGAACAGTTCAGTTTGGTTTGGTCTGAGGCCAAAGAAGACTATTGATGGGATAAGGTGGGGAGCTGAGCAGTCACTCCATCCCGGCTCCAGACCTCAGAAAAGTCAAGCCAGTGAAAGAGAGGACCCTAAAACCAGCAGCTTCATCTGCTGTGAGGAGGAAACCAACAGCAGAGATTCACCAGGTTCCTCATCTGATTTTTTCCTTAACTGATGCATGAAACTTTTGGTTTTCTTCCCTGAGACAAAAACTGTCACCATTTTTTTCCCCCTCCTCCCTGCCATGTGGTCAGCCATTGTTTTTTTTTTTCTTCCTGGCATTTTGGGGTGTTTTTTCTTTTTGTTTCAGTGATGCCTAGAGGAGCTGGAACAGAGGCTAGACAGAGTTAAGAAGAATAAAATGGACATTTATTGAGGGGCCTTCAAAGGCCACACCCTGGCAGCACCAGTCTGGCCCCTGCCTGGATGGCTCCGAGATGGAAGAAAAGAGGGCTTGGCCACATGAACTCATATCTGCATAGGTTTTAGTCCGTTTGCATGCAGGAGCCAATTCTCCAATTAATAGCCTCAAATCATAAAGTTTCATCCTCCTTCCTTGCTTGCTCACCCTCCTCTTTTCACATGGTTTATGCTTAGGGCCTGAAATTTGAAGAAATTGTCCTTGAGTCCCCAGCTGGAATAGGAATGTTTTGTCTTCACCACTTAAGCACAGCAGAAAAGCACACCCAAGAAGAACAGAAAAACTTAAAACTTTAGGCACCACAGTGTGGATATGTGTGTGTTTGGAGGGGGCGGGGTTGGAGAGGGCCAGGTAAGATTCTGACAATTCAATATCTAGCATTTGCCCATTTTTTTTTCCATGAAGTGTTGGGACTCTCAATAAACAGCTGGGTTTTTTTTTCACTTTCATCCACTAGTGTTCATTTTCTCACTGACAGAGAGGGATTGTTGGAGCCCCATTTTTTGTTAGAGGAAATATTAATTCCAGAGTGTTCTCCTAAACTTGTCTCTAAACTGAGACATGAAGGAAGCCTCTGAAACCAGTCCCAGCCAAGCAGTCAGAGAATTGGCTGTGGGAAGAAGGGGGACTGTGGGGGACTCACTGTGAACTTCAGAGGGGATGTAGCTTATCTCTCCTGCTTCACTCTTAGAGGTTTCTGCTACCAAGCCCTGACTGCAGAATTTTCTGACACTGAAGCAGGGACAGCTGAGTGGGACGTTCTCACTAGACATGCAGGCACAGGGCTTCCTCTGGCCATCAGAAGGGCAATTAAAAGAAGTCTCTAGGGAATGTGGCCAACAGGAGCAGGCAAACAGGAGCATGGCACAGCTCTGAGGGCATTGGCACAGCAGGGCAAGCAGGCAGGATTGTAGGTATCCCCCTGCTAGTGGCGTTTTTATTTCAGTTAGCTTGATTTTGGTTGGTGGGGGTTTTGTTGCTGTTGTTGTTTTCTTCAGCAATTGTCTCTAATTGATCAAAAGGTATAGCTGGTAAAAGTGTACCACTCCAAACAGAGTGCTCCAAGAAGGATGCATCTGCCCAGATCCCTTCCTGTACGGTGTGTTCAAGCCTGTCAGTAGTACCAGGGACGGTGCAAAAGACATGTGTCTAATTATACTGTATTGTGTTATATTATATTGTCTGTTGCCAACATTGACAATAACTCTCAAGGTTTATTTGCTGTTTTTCCCACTCAGCAAACCATTTTTTCCAAAGCAAAGCCTTAGCCGTAGCTAAGCTGTAGGAGTCAGCCTGACCTGTATTCCAGTCAGGCAACCATTACTGAAGAAGACCTGTACTCCAACCCTACACCTTGGCAGGCATTTGTCTGAGTTGTGGCAATCCCAGAAGAGGTTTACCAAGGAGTTCTGGGATTGCCCATGTTACTGCCTCATAAATATTCCCAACCCTCATTTTCCAGCCTCATCAGCACTCCCAGCCCCTGGAATGTTCTTCCTTCCCTGTATCCCCACTGGCCCTCGTTTGATGCAGTGTCCCACCCAGCCTACCCCATTGGACCCTACCTTCTCTTACCCCACCTCTGCACCACTTTCCCCTGTACCCATTGGATCCTAACCTCAACTCCACCCCCTTCCTGCCCCAATTTATACCCTGGACCTCCCTCCACCTTTGTCTTCGACCACCAACCCCCACTCTGGTTAGTGTTCAGTGTTTTGGGCCTTGCCCCACATTTGTTTTCACTATAATTAAAGTATTTTATGTTGCAAGTCATGGTCGTCGCACTGCTCTTCTTTTATTTTGCCACAACAGCCCTAATATCAGGGTAACCCTAAAAAGTATTTTTGGGGACCACCCTCACCCCCGACACTAAGCCAGGTAGAAATATTACACTTGCTCCTTGTTCTGCACAACTAAATAAGGTAAAGGAATCATCACAAACTTTTTTCAGCATCCTAGGTGATCTTTTGCTGTGATGTTGCTGCAATTGCATTTTATTAAATAGCATCTTCTCCATTGGTTAGTAAAAGGTATTTTACTTGTCTATTAAATTCCTCTATTCTTGGTTAGTTTACATATTTTGTTCACTGATTCTCATGAGACAGATTTCTTGTTTATTGCAGGTGCATTTGTTTTTCACTCTCAGAACAGATTGTCATGTCAATCAACTCTCACTCTCATAGCTTCATAGCTTCATATGGGAACTTGTAACTGCCCTTCAAAGAAGCTTTGGCAATGTAGCAGAGCAAGAGCTGATTTCATCAGGCCTTTCTTTTTTAGTTCTTTTACCTGTCTACAACATCTCCCCCTCTTCATTACTTTTAAAAAGGCTCATATGTTCTGATGTCAAAACAGCTCACCCTTGTGAGGGTATTATCTCACTAAGGTTATCACTGGCTATCTGCTAGATATGGGATAAGATACACAAAAGATCAATTACAATCAACAAAACTTAGCAAATTCTATCACTGACACAGGGTTTTGCAGCATGAGAAAATACAATGTCCAGTGTGTCCTAGGGAAATGGAAATAAATGACCATTGTTTTAAAGTCCAAATAGTCCATTAGTTGAAAATGTTGATCTTTGACATCACTGAATGTCTTCTTGGATCCTGGAATAGGGAATAAGTGCAGAAGGTTATTAGGAACACTGTATCATGATTATGACATAAGGCTTCTGTTTGCAAATTGCCTCTGTAGTTTGCAGACACAGCTATGTCTTGGCAGTCCTACTTCTGTTCCTGTTCTGGCCATGAAGGCTGCATGGTGATTAGGTTATTTCCCTTCTCACTGGGCCTCATTTTTTCAGAGATGATAGGTGTCTGATCAAATGAGCAGGTGAACCTGTTGATAATAAAACACAGGCATACCTTCTCTTTAAGTTAATGAGTCAATTAGGTTTTGCTGTTGTACGCTCAATTGGGATTTAGATCTGACGATCTTTTTTCCAAATTTCTAATGTAAATATTGCATTATGTGAATGTTCTTAAGGTAATAAATTCCCCCTGTCACGGTGTGACTGAGGTTTGCCAATTTTAATATATTTAATTTCTTTTGGGGATAGGATTTAGGAGTGAAAGCAAGGCAGGCTTAAAACTTAAAAGGGTATAAGAGGAAATTTATTAATAACACAAAACAATTCAGAATAAGATTTCTAGATTATTCCCTCCTCCCTCTTTCCTCATACAAGCAACATACAGAGAACACTTCAGTCAGTTAGCTATTTAAATAATCATTTCAGTTCACTCCAGAAAGAAAAGTCCCTTCGTTTAGTTTAGGCTTAGGGGTGTCTCACTCTCATAACTTGCATCTGCCCGGAACCTACAAATTAGGATTTTCCCTCCCATTCTCACAGTCTCTCCAGAGACGCACTATTGGGCTGTGCTGAACACATGAGGTACCATTTTAAAGGCAGGCTGCTGAAAACACAGAAGTCTCTTCATCTCTTTCTCTATCAAATGTCTCTCTTCATATTCCAGTCCCAAAACAGAGAGAGCTTTATTCTCCCGAGGCAAAAAAGTCTTCATCTCAAGCACCTAACCTCCCCAAGTATATTTTACAGTTTAAAGGAATTTCAGTGAAGTCACAATCCCCTAGAGCCCACAAAAAAAAAGGTTTTTAGCTACTTATCAGTGGTGTCTTTTCAATCTCTCCTTCCATCAGGAACCTTATCTTCATTCTGCTGACTTCTGTAATTCTTCTTGCTTTATTCTTTTTGTTCCGGGAAGCTCAGGAGATCTAGAGTCTCATCCAGACACTAAGAGTTAAACTTGTATCCAGAAAGTGAGGAGCCAGGCAGAAGCCACGCTGGGAAAAAAACGTGGCCACAAAGGGGACCACATGGAGACGGCTGAACCTGCTTCTGCTGCATGTTTGGCTGGAGCCTCTCTTCTCAGAACAGGAGGAAAGGAGAGCCTCGGTAGCTCTCCCATCCCCCACTCGGCCATGCTGCATGGAGAAGGAAAAAACCGGGCCGAGCAGGAACCGGGGAGCTGAGCTGCGGCCCCGCCGAGCCCAGCCAGGGGTGCCGGGCCCCTGCCAGAGCTGACCTCCCCTCCAGAGGCCGGACAGCAAAAGAGGAAAAGTTAACTTTTCCCCTGTGATTTGTGAAAGCAAAATAACTTTCTAATTGGTTTCTCGGGCTGTCAATCACTACCTCAGGTCTCTGATTGGTCCCTGCAGCCTCAGGGGAGGCTCTCAGAGAGAGAGGACAGCTCTTGTTTCAGGGCTTTGTGCTCTTCAAGAGGCTCCCCTCCTCCCACCCACGTGTAACCAGCACACCCCCACACACCCTTTTTTTTTTTTTTAAATAAGATGAATGTCTTTTGTTATGAGTATGAAGAAACTTCAAACCAAAACAGTATATGCAGGGAACAAGAGACTCACAGCAATTAGGAATTAGTCAGATAATACACACAATCAATAACACACGTGAAATTAGATGATTACCAAGCACTAAAACATTGTAGCATCATCCTGGTGTCTGCAACTGCTGATAAACCTCAAATCAGTGAAGAATTGGATAATCGTCTTTGGAAAATTATTTCCAAACTCACTTCAAAAATAGGTCCAGCTGTCATGTATAAAGGGTCAAACTGACAAGCCAAAGTGACTTGAATATTATTTTGATGCAAAAAACACCTAGGTCTGTTGGCAGTTTCCCATCCAGGTAGAGCCAGGGCATGGCCAGAGCTCAGGCCCTAATTGGAAGAGAATTCCCTGACACATTTAAAAAACAAAACTCTCAAGAATAGAAGTTATGAGTAAAAGTCTTGGGGTGAAAGACTAATCACCCCATCCAAATACTGGTTCCCTCTGAAGTTTCCTTTAGGATAGAGATGTCTCAAAGGCAGCAAACTGCTGGAGTACTTCTGTAGGGAATGATTGGGATTGCATCTATGCTCTGTCCTCTCTCCCAAGGACCACATGATCATCACTTTAGAGGAGGTTTTCAGTGAAGCTCAGGTATTGTTTCTTGGAACTCTGAAAATACTGAAAATCACAAGACAACAGAGAGGCAGCCTGGGTAAAGGAGATGCATATGCAACTAGAGAACAAAAAACAAAGATCCTGAAAATGGCACGTGTCTCATAGATAATTACACCAAGAGATGTCAAAACATATTAAAAAGCCGGCAATAAATACAACATTAATATCTTATAAAATATGCCTATTCCAAAATTGGTAAATTCACACCATGCAGTCAGTAGTGTTGCAGCAGACCTTGCATTTTAGATAGAAATTAATTAAGACATAGATTCGTATTGAACAATGTGAAAAGGTCCTGGCTTATTCTTCATTACAACTCAGCTGACTCCAACTAATCAGAGACTTTGACTGCAGCAAACCCCCACCACAGGTTTCCTTTGCAGACTCCGAGGGCAAGTTATTTCCTGCTGGAATACGACTACAAGTATTTTCTTGCTGCCTCTGACTGCAAGCTTTCATCTAGCTTGGCTCTGACTGCAAGCACCCACTGCAGGGTCTGACTGCACACCCAGACTGACCTCACAGCACATTTCTCACAGTAGCAAGCCTCTCTCCCATTTGGTCAGTCCTCCCATCCTTTTGAAGTGGTCCCTCAGTACCTTCAATTCCCTCTTTCTCAGGATCATCTCCTGACTAGCCAACCCATCCTTTTACCATGCTGACAAGAGAATGTAGCTTAATCAGCACTCTAGTAGAACAAAAAGCACACTTAAGAGAACTCAAAGTTAATCAGTATTAATACCAAACATAAATTGATCTTAATAAAACTGGAATAGAACATAAAACAGCTTACAGTGAAGAACAGTTAAACTTGACTTGGTCGAAACCCAGTAACATTCAAACTTGCCAGAAATTAAACCAAACAAAATTAACCTAATAGAACTTAATCTGCATTAAATTAACAGAACTTAACTCAAATCTGACAGTATTGGAGCTTACTTTGCTTAATCATAGCAACACTTAATTAAATGAAAACAGAGCTAAAAATTAGTATCACCTAACACTCATTTTGACTCTATCATTACAGGAAAGTTACTGAAAATTCAAACAATCTGTACTTGAAATAGAAGCAACATGGATTTACTAGAGGGATTATAAAGGTGTGGCAAATGTACTATAATTTTATATAATTCAGTTTTGAGAACAGCTTATGGCAGCTGCAAATATCACTGAAAATATTCATTGTAAGGATTTTCCTGGTGCAAGTATAAATTCACTAAGACTTTTTAAAGTGCAGCTTCACTGAAACAAAAATGACAATGTAGATCTTGACACTTCTTCAATCTCCTCAAGATTGTCCATACAGCAGATTTGAGTTTCACTGAATAGGTACACATAATTAAAAGTTGACACATAGGTTTTATGGCAAAAAGGGTGCACAATGAAATTACCTTATTAAATTTGTGATGTAAAAAACAAGCAAATGGGTAAAATTAACACAATATTATCTGCCCACGCTGTGCAATTATAGCTGAGCTTCAAATAACTGTGGTAGATAAAATTCAAGGTTATAGAACCTAGATAATTGCTCTTCAGTCCGGGCTCAAAGATTGATGTTCTACTAGCATTTAATTAAAACATTTGCAAGGAAAGGTCCCCAAAATTAAGGGGGCCATAAACATTATCCACCTGTAAATATTTTTAGGTATGTAAGTTCCTAAATCATAACCTAGCGAAGAACCAGTGTCAATTTAGTGTAATTTCATATGGTAAATTTTATCAGCATTTCTGTTAAAGAAACTAGATCTTGCCATGTTACATTCAGACAGATAACTTTAAGTCTCTCCAGTAACTCCTGTTAAAAATCACAGTTCACTAAAAACTAAGGTTAACTTTAACAAACATATTTCAATGCATCTTTTAGGCATTCCAGTAACAGTGCATCATAGCTTCAGACAACAGAGCTGGTCAGCTGCTCTCCAGCAGGTGGATGAGAGCACTGCACTGTGCCAGGGGAAGCCAAGCCAAGCAGGGCTGCGAGGAGGCAAGAGAGCTCTGATGAGCCCAATACACTCCTGTGGTTTTTCGTCCAGTGAAGAGCAACAGCCTGACTTTTTTAGCTGTGTTGGCATTTTGCTTTCTGTCGGACTGCGGGCAGTCCTTCTCATTATAGTGTTATCTCTTGTTACTCACTGCATCCCACAAAACCTTCCTGACCACCTCCCAAGTTTCCATATGAAATGCAGTCTGAGCATCCGTGGGGAATCCATTATCTCTGCACCAAATCAACAGAGAGAGTACGGAGAGTACTCACATGGCATTTAATTCCTCTCTTAGACAGTATATGTAGGAGAAGTCTCACCATTGCTCCCTCCTCCTGAGAGACATTCTGGCCCATCATCTGCCCTGGCCACTCACCTCACAAGGGTGCCTTGTTCTTCATAGTATCTCGAACCCTCCTCCAATTTGCCCTGGTGTCAGTAATCTGTAATCCATAATCTGGCCAGTGTACCTTCTTCAGGGCTCTTCCTTCACTCCTGAGCTGCAGAGTTTTACCTGCCAAGCAGATCTGGGCCACACAGCTCATTAGCACACCGAGGTCACTATCTGAGATGATAAAGAACTGGACACTGCACGTTTTAATATGAATCAAGCAAATGCTGCTTTATTGCTCTCTTCTAACCCTAATAATACCATTTCTCTGCCCCTATACATGATCACACAACTTATCAATGGTAAAAGCCTTCTTGCACAAGGCAAACATGAGAGCTTTTCTATTTCCTCTATTTTTTCTATTTTCACAGTTTCTTGGCATCCACCTATCACATTCAGCTCTTCTTGTCTTGCCCCTTGTTTTCATGTTAAGCAATAGCTGTCTTTCTTCTTACCTCTCCTTCACGGTGACTTCAAGGGCAATGCTACAGGCCTAGCTCAGGCTCATAAAAGTGTTCATATCCCTTTCCTGGTTCATTCACCACATGTCCATTTTCCTCTAAAAACATTCCCACAAAGGAAGAACGGGTGTGCTTCAAAACAGAAATCTTGAAGGCACAGGAAGAGACTGTCCCTATGTGGCAAAAGATGAGTCAACGAGACAAATGACTGGTCTGGATGGGCAAGGAGCTCTTGAAGGAGCTAAGGAAAAAAAAAAGAGGGTGTATCACCTTTGGAAGGAGGGTTAGGTATCTCAGGAAATGTTTAAGGGGATTGCTAGGGCACGTAGAAAAAAAATCAGAGAGGCAAAAGCCCAGTTAGAAGTCAAACTGGCAATTTCTGTGAAGAACAATAAAAATATTTTTATAAATACATTAAAAGGAAAAAGAAGGGTAAAGGCATCCTCCATTCTCTATTAGATATAGGAGGGAATTCAGTAACTAAAGATGATGAAAAGGCAGAGGTACTGAACACCACCTTTGCCTCAGTTTTCAACAGAAAGATAGGTTGTCCTCAGGACAACTGTCCTCCTGGATTGGTAGATAGTGTCAGGGAGCAGAATAGCCTCCTTGCTATCCAGGAGGAGGCAGTCAGAGAAATGCTGAGCCACTTTAATGTTCATAAATCTAGGGGACCAGACGGGATCCATCCCAGGCTGATGAGGGAGTGGGAGATGAGCTCGTGAAGCCGCTCTTCATCATTTACCAGCAGTCCTGGCTCACTGGTGAGGTTCCAGATGACTGGGAGCTGGCCAATGTGACACCCATCCTCAAGAAGGACAGGAAGGAGGATTTGGGAAACTACAGGCCAGTCAGACTGGCCTCAGCATCTGGTAATATTATGGAATAGATTATCTTTTGTGTCATCGCATGTCACTTACAGGATGGCCAGGGTATCAGACCCAGCCAGCATGGGTTTAGGAGGGGAAGGTCATGTTTGACCAACCTGATCTCCTTTTATGACCAGGTGCCCCATCTGGTGAATGCGGGGAAGGCTGTGGATGTTATCTATTTGGACTCCAGCAAGGCCTTGGACACAGTCTCAGACAGCATTCCCTGGAAAAGCTGTCAGCCCACGGCTTGGACAGGAGCACTCTGTGCTGGGTTAAGAACTGGCTGCATGGCCGGGCCCAGAGAGTGGTGGTGAACAGTGCTGCATCCAGCTGGGGACAGTCACCAGTGGTGTCCCCCAGGGGTCTGTGCTGGGGCCTGTTCTGTTTAATGTCTTCATCTGGATGAGGGGATTGAGTTCTCCAGCAGTAAATTTGAAGATGACACGAAGCTGGGAGCGTGTGTCAATCTGTTGAAGTGTAGGAGGACGTTGCAAAGCAACCTAGACAGGCTGGATAGATAGGCTGAGTCCAATAAGATGGAGTTTAACAAGTCCGAGTGAGTCCTGACTTAGGCCACAGCAACTGCCTGCAATGTTAGAGGCTGAGGACAGTGTGGCTGGACAGTGCCCAGGCAGAGATAAGGGTTACTGCCCCACGCGGTTTTAACAGATGGTGATATCAACCCAACACACATGGTCATGTCAAGAACTGCTTCAGGACTACTGCCAGGCTGTGTGACAGACAGGGAGCTGCAGAACATGCCACTCAGCTCTCTCAGGAAGGAAGGTGCCATCCAGCAGAAGAAGGGCAGGGCAAGGCAAAGTAGTCACTGATCTCCCTACAAACCACAGCCAAGCCCATCAGCGCTCCGCCACTTGCCTCCCTGCTCTTGTTTATCTCAGTGGGCTTCAGAACAACACCTAAGCCTAAATCCTACTGGCATCTAGATTTCTTAGAGGTGGTGGAGGTTCCTGAGCAATAGCTTTTTTTCCCTTCTTTTACCAACTCAAATCACTCCTGCCTGTAGAAAACAGGAACCTGAGTGAGTATTTGGAGTTTCCTGAAACTCCTGGGACAGCAAGCAGCATTCCCACAGTGCAGTCAGGGTAAAAATACCAGCAAACTGAAGACTGCAGAATGAATGGATTAGTGGGGTAACAGACCATATTTCCCTGTCACAACCAGATCATGAACATAAAGATAGAATGCAAATGGTTCCCTCACTCCTATTTATTGGTATTTCTGGGCACCAGAGAAATCCTGCTTGAGCCTGTGAGGACAGAGTTTGGAAAGGAATGGTTCATTTGGTTTTTTTCAAGCAGCATCCATTTTTAAAATCAGCTGTTCCTCTGTCCAGTCTTGTTTCTCTGATCATTGCAACACAACAGGAAGGACCATCTCAGAATGCCTTTCCCAAGTGTCAACAGCCCTGAGTGGTACTCACAGTAAAACTTCATAAAACATCAGTTCTGTTGGCAGATTGTCTTCCTTGTCACCTTGTGTATAAGCTATACATGCACTTCAGAATTATCCATTGTTTCTTAAAGACAGAAAGTTCTGTTTCTGGGCTTTTAGGGATGGTTTGGAATTGGGGGTCTCCTTCCTTCATCTGCTCTGCAGTGACTTTGGAATAGGGCCCAGTGCCCAGCTTTTGCCAAGCCATGATACTTCTAGATGAGGAAGAAAGGACAATTGCATTTCCAGCAAAACCCAAAGAAGAGCGGGGTAGCCAAAACATCCTGTGCAGATACAGCTTTCAGCTGTGACTGTATAGAGTTTCAGTTCCCAGTGCAGATGGGGCAGAGACTCTTCTGTGACTGCCCCAGTGATGCTGGGCCTGCTGTTCGTGAGCAGAGGACTGGTGAGTGACAGGACGGTTGGATGCTGTCTTGGGTTCAGCAATAATAAAATGGTCCTTTTTGATTCTCTGAGAAGTAAGGACAGGGATGAGCAAAACTGCTGCCTGGGGCTGCCCTGCTCAGTCTGGAGAGGGAGTCCCCAACTCTGTTTGGTGCATAACCTCTAAGAGCCCAAGGCCTGTCACCCAAAACCTAAGCTGGCACTGAGGCCAGCCAGGTGCCTCAGGCTGATGGGACATTACTGCAAATAGGAGGTAACAGTGGCAGGTGGTTGTTTTGAAAGACAGCTTCTTCTGCTGCTGTGTATCTCACTTGTCCAGCCCAGACTCAGTCATATGCATCAGGTATGGGAAATGCTGCTACTCCCACTGAAGTCAGCAAGGACTTTGGTGGCTGGCTGCCATGAGAGAAGAACTGGTTGCTTACAAAGTGGGTGCTCAGAGTGCCCTGAGTCTTGGGGCAGGAGGGCTCCCTTGGTTGCGTGGGTGACAGGGAGCTGCTCCCTTGTTATTATTCTTGGTCAGAAGTGAGTCAATAGAGCAAACATGGTAGCATGCAAGTCTCTTCTATCTGGATCCTCGGGATTTTAGACTTTTGAATTTAAGGGGCACAAAAGCAGTGACTTTTGGTCACTTTGTGGATATCTATGTGAAGCGATGCTGCTGAATCTGTCCGTAGCACAGCAGCAGAGGAAAAAGCTTCTCAGTTCCTCAGGTCCACTGATCCTCAGTATTGTCTTTTTATTATGGAGAGAAAAACTGATTTAAAAGTAATGGGAGTGGGAGAGATGCTTCTGAACTTTCTTCTTTCCTCCTATCCATTGCAGATAGATCTTTGGCTCACAGAATTGCCCTGGGAAACTCTCAAATATCATCACAGGTGAAGATATTTCTTAGAAATATCATGCCACAGCAAGAGCAGGTTTCTTGCTTGGCTTTTCCAATTTTTTTTCATGAATCATGAATTTTGGATGCCTAAAACTTGAGTGTCCCCATGACAAGTATAGAAGCTAGGGAGACAATTATCTCACATGTGTTTGCATGACACTTGAATAATGTTTGTGTTGTCAACACCTCAGGGACACATCCTGTGCACAGGGCAGTGCCCATGTCCTGTGCATGGCAGGGTGTGTCCTTGAAGCAGCCATCAGAATGTGGATTCACCCATAGGTGTATCTACCCATCCTCCCCACTTTGACCACCTTTCCTACACCCTCCCAACTCAGACCTTCTAAAAAAATAGTTCCCTGTACAGCACTGGACTCCTGGTGTCCTTTAGCTTGTGGGAATCTGCAGCATCAGATCCCTCAGCAGACATTGCTTTTAAATCTGTGTCCCATCAATGAAGGATATGTTCTGGATGGCAGTACATTTTCAAATTCTTTGCTGGACTCGAAACTCCAGCCCATAGAAGGTGAGTAAATTTCTAAGCTAACTTCCATTTTTACAGTGGACATTTGCAAGGACCAAAAGAGGGAAGCACTGTTGGTAGAAAGTGCAGTTTGTATGGCATTCTCCTCAGTTATTTAATTCTAGATGTCAAAATAAAGTGCTGCTGAAAAGAACAAACTGACGCCAGTGCCGCAGGCGAGGGGAGAAGGCAGCAGGTCAAGCACGTGAGTTCAAACCCTGGATAGAGGTAATCCTGTTTGTGTGTCGGGAAGCAGGGGAATTTTCAAGGTAGGTGAGTCCTTGAGACAACGTGGGACTGTCAGACAGCACAAGAGATTGGTGTAACACAATACAGCGCTGAAATTCTTCTCCTTAGTAACTGTGTCCATAAGATGTACTTGTGTTGTG
The DNA here is from genome assembly GCA_030060385.1 of Muscicapa striata striata. Classification (NCBI taxonomy): domain Eukaryota; kingdom Metazoa; phylum Chordata; class Aves; order Passeriformes; family Muscicapidae; genus Muscicapa; species Muscicapa striata. The sequence continues at coordinate 116,762 of JAREIS010000447.1, read as the reverse complement.
GTGTGTTTTTACATTAATGGTTTGTTCTGTTAATGGTTTGTTCTGTTGTCCCCTATTTTAATGGTTTAGCTCAAATTGGACCTTTCTACCCTACCCTACCCTACCCTACCCTACCCTACCCTACCCTACCCTACCCTACCCTACCCTACCCTACCCTACCCTACCCTATCCTACCCATATTGTAGAATGTTCCTTGCTCCTCCTACCCCTGTTGTCAATCCACCCCATACCTCCCCTTGTTCCATTAAGTTCCCTATCACTCCTCCCGTGTGCCAACTCCCTTCTTGGACATCCCCTTTGGCAATCCCCTAAACCTGGATGCCCCATTGGCCCATGTGCCAATTCTCCTCCCCTTGCTTCCCTCATGGGCCAGTGTGGTCCAGACCCTGCCTCTTGCTCCTCCACAGGATATCCCCGATTGGTTGAAGACTTGTAACCTCCCCTTGAATTTCCCCCCTCATATATAAATTGCTGCATCCCTATATCTTTGGTCTTTTGTCCCTGGAACCTCCTTGGAAATTAACCTCCCCTGGAACCCATAAAAAGGCCTCCTCTATCTTTGCCTCCACTTCATGCAGCGACCAAACTGTGCCATAGAGCATCCGCTCTAAGCCACACCTTGGGTCGCCTTGCTCCTGAGGTGTGTCCCCCTCTCAGTGCAGAGCCACCAGTGAGCTAGCGGGAATCCAGCACTGCATCATGCTTGGGCTATGATGAGCTTTTATTTCTGCAGTAAAAGAATAGCAGAGGCCTTTCAGTGCATGAATTCATCCGTTTCTCTTCTGGCTTTCATGGTTTAGCAGTCTCCAATTTCATACTCCCACGAAAACCCTGCACTCTTGCCCTCCCCGCTCCAAATTGGTGGCTTGAGCACCTGGATGTTTCTGTACATTGTTGAAGGGAACTCTCAGATGACTTGGAGAAAACTGTGGGTTGCTGCTGTTTGAATGCAGCTCCTCAGACAAGTCCCTGCATCTTGTGTCTCCTGCAGGAACTGCTGGCTGTCCTGCACCAGCGAGGACCCACAACAGAAGCCACCTTCCAGATAGCTGACAGTGTGTGAGCTACATGCTACATTGCAATCCGTGGGAGAGTGCTGGAGTCAGTGAGTTAGGGGATTCTCTAAATCCTTCAAGGAGGAATCAAGGTGCAGGGATTGAATTAAACCCTTTGGGTGGATTGAAGTATATTAAGCCACTTACACATAAAGTAGAAGTAAGTCAGTAAGTTTTAGTAGGAGCTATAGTGCTTTTAGTAAGCAAAAGGTCTGGATTCCACAGTAGCTTGAGTCCTATTGAAGGTCGAAACACTGATATCTTCAGTGGAGGCTCCAGGGCCACAGTTGTAGAAAGGACTTAGACATAATAGAGTAAGAATATTGCTTACATTTCTTAGCTAGAACAAGATAAGAGTGTATGTGTAGTATTACACGTAACCTAGCGTGCTAAGAAATTAGGATTCTAATAGGTTGAGGAGTGGTGGTCTGAGCTTGCATGTTAGCTTGTTTGGAAAATCCTATATGAGAGTTAGTATTGGGGAGAGTTAGGGCTTTTGCCTTTTGCATATCTTGCCTTTCTGCTTTGCTGCCATTGCTTTTACAGCTGTCAGCACCCGAGAAGAAGATAGGAGCTGCTGCACCGACATCAGCCCATCGGCACCTTTGGGAACAGCTTCTGCTTTAACCTGGGACTCTAAACTAAACTTAGTAAGGACTTTGATGTCTGTAACGGTGCCTTGGAGACTGATGTGCTTCTGCAATAAATAACCTTTTTAGCAACTATTAGCTGCTTGCTTTTTTAGAGAATTACCCGATGAAGTTGGTGCCTAGAGCACTGGAGGTCGTAACTGCACAGGAGAGTACAACCCAACCTGATGTACACATCACATCAGCACTCTGAAAAATGACAACTAGATAAGGTTATAATTCTAGAGGCCTGTATTTCTAGAGCTCTATGTCTACAGATATTCAGGTAATCTATTGGTGTTTGTAGAGGTACAGGCTGCTCTTTCACCTCTTTCTCCATTCTCCTGCTTCTGTCCCCTCTTGCCATGCTGGGGAACCAGGCCGGGCTGAGCAGCACTTTCAGCCCCAGGCTGCCACAGCAAGTCCTGTGCAGAAGGACTGTTCTGCACAAGAGGAAGGGACTGAGGGGAATCATGGGGAAATGTGCCAGTTGGGTTCCATCTGTACCTTGTTCTCTTCATATCTGTATTCAGTTATACTTCTGTCTATATATAGCTATGTTTCTATATGTCAAGAGTTGTATTTGAAATTATATACTGTTATTCTTATTTATTTACAGGTATACAGAGATTTAGTTAGGAGTTTAGATACTTCTATTGAAGGAGATACTTTATTAAAGATAAATCTTTAGTATTTGCATATTTATGTGTATAGCTTCACCATGTATATTGTTATATTTACACAGATGTCAATATATTTATATACCATAGATTGTTATGTTTATATATGTATGGAGTTCTGTGTAAAGCTGTGTAGAGTTGTACAGTTTAGTTATTGCTTTGTGGATATTTAGGTATTCTAACTGATGTTTGTCTCTGTATATATTCTCTGTATATATACATATATAGGCAACTAATCTGTGACCTGTGATACATTTGATTGTGTGAACTGAAAATGGTATTTGTATCTTTGTATATGGTCAGTGCAGTTGTACCAATCTGCAGTAACCTTTTAAATGAAACTGGTAATTGTATATAAGCAGCGTGGTTGCAAGCCTTGTATAATCAATGAAATTTTTTAACTGAAAGGGGTGTTGAATTACGGTATTTGAAGCAATCAGCAGATGTCCACTGAGGATTTTGGCAATGGGTGATGATAGGTGTCGCAGTTGAGATGGGCACAGCACAACACTCTGCAGTTCACGCAGCAACAGCAAATTTTATTGAGTGCAGTTCCTTTTTATATGGTTTTAAAAACCCACACAGTTGATCCTGATAGGCTGAGTTTGGTTACCACCCAGTTCGCTGGCCAGTGGCTGCCTCCATCCATGCTTGTCAGGAACTGGCTGGCACTGCTTGAATTTAAATCTCCCTGCTGCTCAGTGCCTTCCTCCTAGGGATGTTCACCCCTTTTCCCTAATGGCACAGACTGGGGGAATTATAATTAGGGTATCTATGACTTTGAGGCCTCCAGGCCCGCTGTTAGCTGTTAAGGGCTGGGGGAAAATAGGCAGGCATGCACCACAGATCCTCCAGCTCCCTAAAGGCAGGGAAAGAAAACGTAAGGTTTGGATAAAAAGTGGAGCCACACATTCAGGGATAACTCACTGCAAGGGCCTGCTAAGGAAAGCTACAATTCCAAGCGTCACTTTGAGAAAGGGAAAGAAACTCCCAATCCAAGAGGACATCTTATTTCCTTGAGGACACTGCTACTTTCCCGCACGACAAGCAGAAAAACATAAATCAATTCCACATACAGTTAGCAGCTCTTCAGGTATATTTACACCTGTTATTATTTTGGAGTCCAAGAGATCCATTGTACAGTCTACAATCTATTTGTAGATCTGTGTACTCTCTGAGAAATTAATTTCAAAATGCAGCCCTAAGCACTTTTCAGACAGTTTCAGACTTGTAAGATAGAGATTTGTGTCAGCTTCTAAAACCCCTCACAAGCTATCCATCCTCCTACTCCTAGGGACATTTTACTGCATTAGCTGGGTGTTAGAATGCTTTAAATGCTTTTAAAAATTTTAAATGCTTTTAAAAATTTACATAAATCAGCATGATATAAGATAACATAATTTGGTTCCATAAAAGGCTATGCTTGTAGAATGAATCAGCATTAGCTTAAGGGAACAAAATTACATTATTTCAGTCTGTCAATGATCTTGTTTTCTTTGTACTTTTGCTCCAGTAAAAAAGTCCATAGCAGTATGACAATATTAGACCCTAAGAGAAAAGGAATATGCCATGTGACCTCTAGTGAAGTATCTTCTAAGGTAAGCTATTTATAGAGCTAAGCGGTAAAAACCAGAATCACAAACATCTAAGGCTGCAGAATGTTGTATACTATGTAGTTCAGTATGAGAAGATTCTGTGTCTGCTCAGATCAGGCCACAGTTCAGCCAGAACCCAAACAAAGCCTGTGTCCATGGTTGTTGCTGTGGTATGGATCTTGTGAGGATAAACCCCTTTGAGACAGAAGATGGACTGGAAGTGAGCTGTGCCATGCACTAATACAGATATTTCACTTTTGGAACAGAAGGAGAACAGACAGAGTGAGCTTCTGTGAGCCTCCAAAAGAAACATGTGCATATACCCTTGCTGTGATGATATCCAAAGTCAAAGGCATCTTCAAGGAATCCAAGTAGCTGTTACTACACTACAAAAATTAAATTAGAGCAATATGAAATTAAAAAGAGGTTGGTGTTGTCTCTTACTAGAGGTGAACAGCAGAAATATTTCTCTAGGAGCACTGAAGAAAAAGGAAAGCATAGGTGACACTTTTCAGAGCCCCAGCTAGATTAATGAATACTATGTGACCTATAGTAGAAGCCAAAGGTCTTCTTTCTACGTTGTGGCAGTTTACATTTATTTTAATGGCTGCTGAAGCTCAGATTTTTGCTCAGGTTCTGGGTTTTGGTTGGTTTGCTGGGGGTTTTTTCTGACATGGTTGATAAAATGAACAGCTTATTTGTTGGATTTTTGTTTCCCAGAAACTCGTGTTCAGCTCAGCCAGCCGGCAGCCCCAGGCCCTTCTCCCCAGGCAGCAGCACTGCCAGGGATTGCTGTGATCCCAGTGCAGGACCCAGACCTGGCCTAGCTAAACCTCGACAAATCGGCCTCAGCCAGCCTAGTCTTAGCAAGTACGTTTGCGAGAAAGGAGAAATAGACTGGAAAAACAAACAGCCTAAAAACAGTAGTTTTACTTACATCTGAAAAGTAATGTAAGTTCCTCCTGTTAGCTTCTTAATGACGTATTCAAAGGGAAGTTTACCTTTGGATGCCCAAAAAATATCCTGGCATGATGGAACTTACCTTCTCCTGCAGATTATTTTCCTAATTTTCGCCCCGGTGATGTCCCTGCTCTGTCCTGGTGTTTTGTCAGCCACCCTGTCCCTGCGCTGCCACCTGCTCTGTCCCACCGATGTCCCCTGCCCTGTTCCCAGCAGTGCACCGCTGTTGCCATTTGCTCTATCCGGCCGTGTCCCTTTCTTGGCCGGTGCGCTTCCCCGTCCCATCTCTGAGGTGTTCCTGAGCTATGCCGGCAGGGCTCCCTCTCGTCTCCGGGCGTGTTCCGCACCTTTATCCCGGGCTCTTTCCTTTCCTATCCCGGCGCCGTTCCCTCCCGCCTCAGGGGCGCGGCTCGCTGCGCAGGCGCACTCGCTCCTCAGTGACGCGGCGATGGCGCGTTGCCGCCAGGGGGCGTCGGGCGCCGGGCCAGCCGTGACGGACAGCTCCGACAGCCAATAGAAGGCGAGGAACGTGAGCAGCGGGACGGGCTCAGCCGCCGCCGCCGCCCTATCAGGTTGCGCCGCTTTGTGCGAGTCGCGTCACGTCCCGCCGCCGCCGTTGCGGCCGTGCTGCTGGAGCAGGAGGAGGCGCGGGCAGCACCGAGGAGCCGCAGAAGGAGGAGGAGGAGGCGGCGGAGGGGGAAGGACTGTGGGGAACGTCGTCCGCCCGCCCGCCGCCGCCTCATGCCGCGGCGCCGTCCTGCCGCCGGCCCGGGGACCTGCATGGCCGGGCATGGGGAGCGCTGCGCCCTCCCGCGCCCCCAGGGCTGAGTCGCCGCTCGCCGCCCTCCAGCGGCTGCTCGCCGCGCTGGGGCTGCTGCTGCTGCTGGGCGCAGGTACCGAGAGCGTGGGGCTGGGAGGGACGGGCGCGCAGCCGGCTGCCCGCAGACGCGAGGAGCTGGCGAGTCCTTTTCCTTCAGGTCGAGCCTTTCCTGAGGAGGGATTGGCGAGCTGGGCCTGTGTGCTCCAGGGAGGGGAAGACTGAGAGGTTGTGTGTAAATATCTTCATCCCAGAGGACAATGCCAGACTCTTACTGGTGCCCAGCGACAGGAAGAGGAACAGTGGCTGTAAACTGAAACACAGAAAGTTTCACCTTAAGATGAGGAAGAAGTTCTTTGCATTAAGCCTGGAACAGGCTGCCAGGGAGTTTCCCTCTCTCGAGACAAACCCCACCTGGACCCGTTCCTGTGTCAGCTGCTCCAAGTGATCCTGCCTTGGCAGGGGGGTTGGACTAGATGATCCCAGGAGGTCCCTTCCAGCCCTAAAAATTCTGTGATTTACTCGACTATTTGATAACTTGGCAAGACTTGCTCAGCTAGCCTCATTTATTTGTGATTAAAATAATATTACAAATACAGCTGACGAGAAATAAAAGTTTTGATGTTTTGAAAGTCTGACTCTAAACCCAGCATTCCCTTTTTCATTTTGTTTGGCATGGATCTTTTTGTTTATCTGCAAATACAGAAGTTCATTGGTGTTAGGGGTTTTTCTTGTACTTTGCAGACGTACATATGGCTTGCACAAAGAAATTTTCAACTTGCTTACACAGGTCATGGTTATGCTTAGCTGTAGGTGGAGAGTTCCTCATTTTACTTCGTGTTGTCTTGGGATTTTTACAGATTGGTGTTAGCTGTGCATCGCTGGCAAAACATACTGCCCTTATAAATATTCAGAGTAAGTCATGTGAGTACTGACTCAGGAAGGTCAGCTAAGGGGCAGGCAAAGAAATTGCTGATATCCTCTCACCACTGGGTGTATTGCAGAAAACAATTCTTTAAAAATGAAAGGTGGTGTTATTCAGCCCACTTTCCATTCTCACACCTCAGAAGTTTCTCATAGATATATTATATTTTCCGTTTTTTTAAACTCTTCCATGTGTCTTTGTAGGCATTTTTATGGTGTTCAAAACATGGTGGTGAGAAATTGCAGATAAATTTTCCCACAGATGAATTTTGGTAGATAGTTTTGCAGGCTTGGACAGCTGTTGCATGAAGTTGTGCACATTTTCTTTTTGAAGGTACCTTTTCTTTGGATGTCAGGAAATGCAATTTATTCTAGATTGGGGTCCTCCTGGTTTTTACCTGTGTGAAAAGTGTCGTTCTATTTCCCTTACTGTGTCTTGTTAATTTAATTTTTGCTCCTGCTAAGTCCTTTGGTAAAAGTTATTTTGAGAAAGCCGTTGTTAACTGCCATGAGAATCTGGAAGAATTTCAGATCATACCTGTGAGAACTGTGGAGGAGACGACTGTAAAACTCCAATTTGTTTGCAAGGATGTTAACTGCGCTTTTTTATGGAAATCAGGACGTCAGATAAAGTCTGACTGGTTTGCTCATGTAAACTGAACTGTGTAGCAGTTGTGTACATCTGATAAGTACTTTGTGGGGAGAGGGTGTGGGTGTACAGGTGTGTTAGCTGAAAACTTGCACTTCAGACAGCTGGGGGTTTTTTTGATGCATTAGTCCCAAAAAAATGAGCAGTGAAGCTTTACCTAGGGCAGTGCCAGGGAAATAAAGCAAACTGCTTGTCTGCTTACCTACCATCCTCCCCCCACCGTGGTTTCTGGAAGAGAACTTGATTTTTGCTTTATTCAGTCTAGTTTTTGCATAAACATATTTAGACACGTCTAACGTCTAAACAATGTCTAAGCAACATTTCTTTGTTGCCTTTACAACACTCTTCTGAGGGGCAGAATTCTATATAAAAATTCAGTAACTTATGTTAAGCACTGAAAGATTGAATGGAGACTTCCTTATTGACTAAGTAATTAATTTAAACAAAGAATTACATCATCACTTTGGCTTATACTTGACAGGACTGAGTGTTCTTAATTTTCATCTAGACAATATGAAGTAATGGAGTCCTGTCAGCCTCTGAGATATTCTCCATTGCTATCTTTCAACCTCCTTTTTTCTAGAATGCAGTGTTTCCCTAATGGGTGAGCAACTTCCTTTCAAGTTGTTTTCTCTGGTTCTTGTGGGAGTGGAAAGGGGTGTTGCCACCTAAGAGGTTTGCTTTATGTCTTTCTGCTGTCTGTTTCGTGCTTAGGTGACTGTCAGCTGCACACGTCTTGCGGAATCCAGAAGTGCACCACTGATTTTGTATCCTCCACTTCACATCTAGACACGGCTCTTGAGGACTTTGATAGGGAGTTCTGCAAGGCCCTGCGGGCATACTCTCTGTGTACCTATCGCAATTCCAAAGTATGCCGTGGAAACCTGGTCTACCATTCTGCAGTGCTTGGGATCAGTGATCTCATGACCCAGAGAAACTGTACCAAAGACGGACCCACATCCTCCACCAGCCCTGAAATGACCCATGATCCTTGCAGTTACAGTGGCCACACAGAAGCCAGAGAACGTCACGGGGGAGAGAAGACTCCTCCTCCTGCTTACCTGTTTTGTGGCTTGTTTGGGGATCCTCATCTGAGGACTTTTAAGGATCACTTCCAGACTTGCAAAGTGGAAGGCGCTTGGCCCCTCATAGACAATAACTACTTATCAGTGCAAGTGACCAATGTGCCTGTGGTCCCAGGATTCAGTGCTACTGCTACAAACAAGGTGCGTATTTTTTTTGTGCACTGTGCATGCATGGAGAAGTAAAAGGCTAAGACAGTTAAGTAAGTCACAGTGTGTGGCTGCTTGAGAATCTTCTATGCAGTAATATAAAAAGGTAAAAGTCTTAACATCTTCTTTAATGAACATCAAACAAAACAGGTTCTTCCTTCTGCTTCTGCTCATTACAAGAAAACCTTTGCATGTCACCACACAAACCTGTAAGGATACTGATGTAACACAGTTATTGGTTATTGTACATCTGTGACTGTCTCTGCACTAATTAGAAGTTCAAAAAATCATACAATGTTTTGGATTGGAAGGGAACTTAACGATGGAAAGAATGTATGTCTCTGCTCTTTTTTAATTTTCTAAACTTCACAGCTGTAACAGTAGAAAACAAATAATACTGAAAACAGCACAAAAAACTAGTTACCAAAGCACTGCCGGTTTAGAGCAGAAACCAGCTCTGCAGAGGGCAAACTGCAGAGAACTGAGAGGAGGTAGCAAGCTAAATGCTTCTGACAAGGACTTAGTACCTGTACCTAAACAAGCAGTGGCCCTAAAATTGTGCCAAGAATATTAAACCATTGTTGAGACAGGCAAGATTTAAGATTGCATTCCTCTCAAATACTTGAGGAGTTGAGAGTAGGAATACATTCAATTGTGTTTGATAAATGATGCCATTTCTTTAACTTAAGAAAAGTCTTTATCTCTTCCTGCTGAGTGCAAGTAGCAAGTGTGTCCATCAATTACTGAAGTATGCACAAGAAGCTGATATTGTCTCATACCTCTTTTGGTGTGAAAGGGCTTTTTTAAAAATTGTGGTGGTATAGCTCTTGTATTGTCAAGCTACAGCCAGGCTGTATGTACACAGGTTCAAGACATTTACACCAAAGAATTTTCACAGGGTTGTTAAGCCTGGAAGTAGGTTTTTTTAGTTACTGGAGTCAGAAGCTGGAGTTGTGTGTCACAGTAGGTAGAGCCTACGCATCTTCTGTGGAGTTGGCTGAGCAGGAGTATTACTATAGGAAAATCAATTTTACTATTATGGGTTCTGAAGTATTGACTAATGGCAGTGCTTGTTTGAGTGTACAGAGATTGGACTGAAGCTCAGAATTACATTTTCTTAACTTGTGCCAGTTTCAAAAGCAGACTTCATTGTGAATGTGTTCTGAAGGTTTATAAAATAAGAGAATGAGGCTAAATGTGAGTGAGCTTTGCAAAAGATACTTAATGTTCCCTGTAGTCTCCTTCAGTAGCTTTTTTCTAAAGATTTGTAAATAAGTGAAAGGAAAAGCTGCATTTCATAATCTGCAGTAAGCTTCTATCTTCAGTTTTGCTAAACTCTTGCAGAATTTTCTTTATTTGCTTGTTCCTGATAGTAGTAGAGAAAAAAAATTGAGACTCTTGTGTACAAATTGTGTGGATGGCTAGGTGTGGTTGTAGTGGATAGATGATCTTAAGTTTACCCATATTCTGTATATGTCTTTTTAAAGAGATAAAGAAGAGAACACTCAGTATGTACATACTGAGGGAAAGTATGGTTTTAAAAGGTATGCATTCTGTCTTTATTTAGTCTCAAGAGGGTTTTCTTTTGTCTTTTTCTTTGACTTGGGTAAAGTGGTTTTTTTCTTCTCTTCCAGTAGTTCCTGTCATTGCCCAAGTACAGCTAAGTATGCAGAAGCAATTAAATAAAACAAGATCTATAGTTTATGATACTAGAAATATTTCTAAGGCTGATATATCTTACGTGTTGCACAGTTGTTGAGTTTTTTATGTTTTTTTGGCATGTAACAGATTTTAGCCCATCTGTTGTAGGCAAGGAAGGTTGTTTGAATATACAAGTGACTTAGAAGATAAGTTTTAATATCTCTAGTCCATGCCCTTAACTCTGTTATTTCTTGTAGGAGCAGGCTACTATAAATTAAATAAAAAGCTACTGGATGTACTTAACTGATTTTGGCCACAGGGTAGCTTAAAGGACTTCTAGAGAGCTTCACTTTAGTGACATTGATCTCATAATGTAATCCCTAGCTGAGAGCATGCTAATAGGTCTTCTACCATCATCATAAGAAAAGTTTTCAGACTGTTCCTTTTCTGGTTATTCTGGCTATTTTTCATTGCTTGTATTTGAAGTAGATGTTTAATGGGAAATAAAAACAAAGGTGTATGCTGAACTTAAATTGTACAGAAACCAAAGCAAATACTAACCTAATTGGTCCTTTCTAAAGCAGCCCTAATGAAAGGTAGGATGATAAGAGTAGAAGATTTTGTTTTTCCTGAATGCATTTTTAGGGGAAGTGGTTTAAGAAGCCATAGAAACAGAATGGTTAATATTCAGCCCATTGTCCTTTTGAAAAGTGCAAACCATCACTTGCCCTTGTAGGGAGTTAGTACTTTTCACTTTTATCCCAGCTTTCTGCTGTGTCAGTCTTTGAGAGAGTTGGTAACCAAGGCAACCTTATGTGTGATGTTTTCTTCTCTCTCCAAAACCTAAGAGACTATGGGAACCCCAGCAGTCTGAGAACTATCCAGTAAGTTCATAAAGGACAGTTCAAGTAAGAATATGTGTATTGTTTCTCCCCTACCTCTCTACTGCACATCTGGCATGAAAATATGAAAAGCAGGAAAAGTTTCCCTTGAATTCCTTAATTGGAAGAGCACATCTTGTGAGAGTCGTGTACTTATTCACAAAAATGCTCTTGACATTTTGCTTGTAGGTGTTTTGCATTTGTACTCACAGTAGCATCTATTTCTCACCATGAACAAAGCTATTTTATGTTCTGTGGTCTAGCTGAGACTTTGAAACTCTTTTTTTGAGCTTGCCTGATGTATGTACTCCCCTGGGCCTTTCAGATGGAAAAGGAGGATCATGAGCAAGTAACTGGGAAACTGAGTTTAAGTTTAAACTCTTCTTCCTTTTTCTTTCTGGCAGACTTCTTGTATGGGTTTTGTGTAGGTCACTGGCATTATTTGTGTTTGATTTCTGCAACTCTAGGGAAATATAAAAAGCTTCCCCATCTTGGAAATGTTTTTGCAATTCCCTGAGAATAAATGTCTCTTACTGGGAGCAGGTCGGGAGGATATCGTACAGCGCATTAAATAAAATATTGGTGTTTTTAAAATTTTATTTATTGTGTCCTTTATTTGGAGGGGTACAAAGTCTTTATGGCCTTTTGCTGCTGTGACAGGTGTTCTGGATATCACTAGAGTAATTGTTCCTGAATAGCAAATGAGGCAGACATCCTTGGGCTTGCCAATGGAAAGCTTTCCTTCTTGTTTGGAGATGTCTTCTTGTTTGCATTAATTGGAAATGGAAGTTTTCCTGTCCATGTGTTTTATAGTAGATAGCTTGAGTGTGAGAGAATGAATTTAAGGACACTGAGAAGGAAAAAAAACGACAGAAATTTTTACTGATTCTTTAGTAATTTTTTTGGTTTAAACCTTGGAACCTAGGAACTGGTGCTATCAGCAGGGTAAAGGAATTTGGGGGATAAAAGTTCTTTTACCCAGAGTCAAAACACTTTAAATACCTCTTTTGTAGCATGGTTTCAAATCTTGGAGGAAATCTTGTGCATAGTGAGCACAATGTAATAGAAAAATAATTAAAAGGTAATTGGAAGATAAATGCTCTAATTGTTTTAAGAAGTAGAAGGATCAGGTAACTTGTCACATGTCATTATTCTCTTCATCTTTATGGACATCTTGTTTAAGGTAGAGATGAATTTGTCTTATTATGCAGAAGTAGCTTTATACTGTGGTTTCGTTGGAGGTTGCAGTAGAATGATTTAGGTTAGAAAAGGCCTTTAAGGTCCTTTGAGTCCAGTCACAAACTGTTTCTTCCACTACTTAACATGATCCGTAAGTGCTGTGTCTACATGCCTTTAAAACATTTGTGGGGATGATGACTTGAGGCTGAAAAGCCTGCTCCAGTGCTTGACAGTTCTTTCAGTGCAGAAATTTTATCTAATATTCAACCAAAATCTTCACAGCTTAAGGCCATTTCTTCTCATCCTTTCACTTGCTATTTGAGGGGAGAAACTGCCTCCCACCTGCCTACAACCTACTTTCAGAGACTTGTGGAAGCAGTGAGGTCTCCCTTGAGCTTTCTTTTCTCCAGGCTGAGCACCCCCAGCTCCCTCAGCCTCTCTTCATCAGGCTTGTGCTTCAGACCCTTCCCAGCTCTCTTTCCCTCCTTTGTACTTGCTCCAGCTCCTCAATGGCTTTCTGGTTGTGAGAGGCCCAGAAGTGAACACAGGATCTGAGGTGTCACCTCAGCAGTGCTGAGTACAGGGTACAGTCACTGCCCTGCTCACATCTGGCTACACTTTATCTGACCCAAGCCAGGATGTCCTAGGCACACTCTGGCTCATGTTCAGCCCACAACCAGCATCCCTGGGTCCTTTTCCACTGAGCACTTTTGCACTCACTCCTCTCTGTTCTTGGCAGTGTTATAATAATGGTTGAAGTTAATCATGTTAGAGGTCTTTTTCTACCCCAACAATTCTAGCATTCTATGAAATGCATAGTAAAATAGCAACATATAGTGATACCTTCATCATTCTAATTGCATTGTGGCACTAGGGAGGACAAGTACCAAGAACTCAAAGAGTTGAAAGTGTTTTTGTTTAAGGCACACAAGCCAGGCACCTTCTGCAAATACATTAGAAATGGCAGTTTTACAGCTTAGTAACACTGTCTTTGAAAGGTTTAGCATGTGCAATGGAAATTTAAGAGAACTTTGTGATCACTGTACTCATTAGTACTCATCAATAGGAGTGGGAGGATAAAGTCCAATGACAAACGTGCAGGTTGTATGTGTTGGATTTGTTTTTGTTTAGTAATCTTACTATAGCTGATGTTTGTTTACTGTATCCTCAGATAAAACTCTGGAAACCTTTATTTTCATTTTTCAAGGTGCCTAACTGCAGAAGTGCTCTGTATATGCCCAAAGAATAAGGCTGATAAACTGATAGTTTCAAAAATCTTCCTTTATGTGAAGATTTTGTCATTTGGGTTTTTCCATCCTAAGTTTAAAAAGGGTAGCTAATCTCTAGTCCGTAAACAGTGTTGCATAAGCAGCTTTGTGAAGCTGTTCTTGCGACCTAGACAGAGTATAAAAAGTAGGTACATAAACTGTAGGTACATAAACATATATAATATGTGTTGAGTGTGTTAGAAATAATAATTTTCACTTTTTAATGTTCGGTGTTACCTTGAGAATTTAAAGAGAGAAAGCTCTGTGATGAAATTTTGCGTAATCTCCCTTTGCAACAGGTTCTGGATTATCAGTGAGTACCAGGGCATGATACTGAGATAGGACTGTGTGATCAGGCAAAGCCCATGCAGCACTCTGGTTTTATTAATCTGGCCTATGGATTAGATGGATGTCACACAACAGACAACAGAATATTCAAAAGCAGTGTCTTGAGCTGCAGTGTTTAAATGCAAGTATGTCCTTGGAAAATCTTAATGGTCTCTGTTGATTCTCTGTTTGGTGTGTCCATGCAACATACGAGGAGGCCTTGCTCTCATTCAGCATCCAGTGTTATTACTAATCTTAAATTTGGGTGAAGGCTTCTTGTTCTTTCTCTGTGTTCTGAAATTGTGTGCATTTCATTCTTGTAAATGAGGGAGTTCTGGTGAGATCAATTTGGTAGCTGCTTCCTGATAAATTTTGCCAGGTGCCTTGCTTAAATGTTTTATCAAGCACCCAATTCAATGTCTCATTATAACAGTGAGACTTCTTTTTGGCTCCAGGCTTGTTCAAGTGCTAAGGAGACTTGGAGCTTTACTTCTGTAGGCGTGGAAATCAGTTTTTCCTCACAGAACAGCACAAATGTGCTCAAGGAAATAGCAATGTTTCTTTGTCTGAGCGGGCTGAGATAGAAGTCTGTTTCATCCAAACTGTGTTACACAAAATAAAAGGTCTCTTACTGCATTATGGCCTGGATTATATACAGAAATAATAATCACTTGAGAGATCTCAAGTTTCTCTTCTGTAGGTTGCTGAGCTTACTTTAGTAGCCACAAAACTGTGAGGTTATCTTTACAGCAGCAGAGGCACTTGTGCATTTTCTGGATTTTGGGCATTCCAGCTCAGCTGTGGTTCACAGACATCACTTCACCAAATTACTTGACTACAGATGGTCTGAAGCTATATGGCTGATATAACTCATGCTGTATAACTGATTAATGCAAGAAAAAAACAAAAAAACATTGGAAAAATCCAGTCAGCACTAATGAGAGCTAGCTGACTAGAAGTCAAAATAGTAAGTAGTATTTGTGTTGTGAGACAAACTCTGACAAAGCATCAACAACCTGAGATGAGCCAAATATTGAAAATAAAGGTTGTATTGTTTAGGGTATGTCTGCAAGAAATTACTGCAGTGGGAGGAAAGAGGTGGGAAGACTTGTGTCTTGCACAAGTGGTGTAAAGAGGTGAGGCTGATGACAGAGGCAGAGGTTTTATTTAAATTGTAACTGGCTCTTGATTTAACCTCTCACTCTTCCTTTAAAACAGAGAGACAGAAATAAATGTTGTGCAGAAGTGTGATGGCTAACTGAAACAAAAATGTGAGGTTGCTGTGGAACAGATTCTAAGTGTAGCCTTAGTTTAAAAATCCCTTCTGATACGTTTTGAAGTAAACTGAGTCTCTTAGCAGACTACCTAAATCTAGACTGTAACTCATTAGATACAATCGATCAGTGATGAAAATAATTATTAAAATATCTATTCTTGGTGCAGAGTGTCTTTTGACCCTTTCAAGAAGTCATTCCCCTCTAGTATTCTTCCTCTAAAGGAAGTAGCATATGTGTTTGTAATACTTAAATGTGAATTCTCATTCTAATTTTTGTTCGAGGAAAAGCTGCTAGACATTCCAAACTTGATCTGTAGTATAGCCTAATTATTCCCTTCAAGTAACACTGGAGGACCTGCTTTTTCTTTTGTTGTGACTTATTCCAATAAGTAGAAAGGTTTGAAAGGCTAGTTGTAATCTTTAAAAAAATTAAATTAATTGCTTTATGCTTATGATTTTGATGTTGAAAGTCACTCACTCTTAAAAGGCACATCTTTGGGTATCTTTCAGTCTTGTCTTGTTTCTCTATGGGCACATTTTCTAGCTCAGTGGACTCGAAGTGTCAAATCTCCCATTCCTAGGACTAATGTATCCAGGATACCTAAGCTATTATTTGACTATTTCTTCTTGGTTCTGATTATACCTTTCCCTGATTTTGCATGGTCTCATTCTGGTTTTGCCATAGTTGCCAGCATTGTGGGAATTATTCAGTCCCTATGCTTCTCTGTCATTGCAGGATGCATTCCAAAGCATTAAGAAACTGCCAGGCAGGAGGTAGTCGTGATGCCTAATGAAATGTAAAGTGTTTTGCTTTTCTGACCTCATGGCTATTGCCACGTCCTCATAGTCTTGCTTCCAGACCAACATAAGAACAAATTTAACATTTGCCATCTGGTAAAGTACTGCTTTAAGCACACGTTCAGGCTGTTTTCATTAGGCATGAGTTGTGGACTACTGTTTTAAGGTAGTGGGCAGTTCCAGCTATATTCAGTTACAAAACGGAAAAGGAATTGAGATAATGATTTCTTTCCCTAACTTTGTTGTTTTCCCCCCCTCCCCCACAGATAACTATTATCTTCAAATCATACCAAGACTGTACAGACCAGAAAGTGTATCAGGCAACGACCGATGACTTGCCTGCAGCTTTTGTTGATGGCACAACAAGCGGAGGAGACGGGAACACCAGGAGCTTGCACATTGTGGAGAAAGTCAGTGGCAGATCGGTGGAGCTGCACGCCAGGTACATCGGGACCACGGTGCTGGTGCGGCGGGTGGGGCGGTACCTGACGCTGGCCGTGGGCATGCCCCGGGAGCTGGCCATGGCCTACGGGCACAGCCAGGACCTGCAGCTCTGCGTGCAGGGCTGCCCTGCCAGCGAGCGCATCGACCGCGGCGGCCGCCTGCCGCTGCCCGGTGCTGGGAAACCCGCTGCCCTGGGGGGCTGTGTCTCATCCCCCCTCAGGCTACACACTGGAAACAGCCACCACCAAGTGCCACGAGAAGATGCTCGTGAAGGACATCTATTTTCACTCGTGTGTGTTTGATCTGCTCACCACTGGCGATGCCAACTTCACAGCTGCTGCTCACAGCGCCTTGCAGGATGTGGAGGCACTGCACCCCAGCAAAGAACACTGGCATATCTTTCCCAGGGATGGATGTGCTGGTCTGGGCAGGGATAGCAAATTCTTTGTCAGTGTTGGACTTCTGTGCTCGATCCTTGTTGCATATTT
Organism: Muscicapa striata striata; assembly: GCA_030060385.1. Lineage (NCBI taxonomy): Eukaryota > Metazoa > Chordata > Aves > Passeriformes > Muscicapidae > Muscicapa > Muscicapa striata. The sequence continues at coordinate 99,919 of JAREIS010000447.1, read as the reverse complement.
GTACGATTTCTTTTTTTTTTAGACTGTAACAAAATTTTGAAATATATATTGTCATAATATATTGAGTAAAGAAAAATATATATGTATATACCATGTATATGAAGGGATGTTTTTGTCTTTGGGCATCCACCAGATTGGATGTTAACTGTTTTCATGTGTGTATGGTTCAGTATTCTATGTATCTATTTGTTTTACAGTTGCTGAGAAGTCTTATAATGTCTCTGCATTGGGACCTGATAAAAAGCACTTTATTTTTTACATATTAAATATGTAAGTATGTGTCTGAGTAACTGTGTATTACACATAAAATACTCAGTGCTTTCTCTGAGTATTACTTGGTTTAACACATTTTTTTAACTGAATTAACTTGTGGGTTTTCCCAAGGGACCTTTCATTAATGTCAAACATGTATACTTTGAAGCTAGTGAATGGTCTCTGGAGAGAGAGGGAACACTTTTTTTTTTTTTTTTTTTTTTTAATTCACAGACGTTCCAGTTATCTGTGTCATAGAAGGCTACATATTTATATTTTTTCATGCTTGGAAACCCCACAATGTACAAAGTCTTTGCAAAATGTTTTAGATGTGGTTCATCAGTATACCAGTAAGTATTTATGTGTATGTGAAAGAGTGACTGTGCAGTATGTAAACACTTTAAATTATTATAATAGAAGAATAGTTGCCCCCCCTTCCCAGTGAGGAATATCAGTAAGGTGGTATAAGTGACCCCTGGTGGGGTGCATGGAAATTGGGGATGTAGACCATGTACTTGGCAGGTGATCTATAAATAAATATTCAGTTTGTCTCCTAGCCAAATAGGATGGGTAGGATATTGGTTAGGAATGTGCTGAATACAGTTGTTATACTTCTTGCAGATGCTTGTTTCCTTCTGCTATATAAGATGTGTAAATTTATAACAAGCAGCTGCACATCAGGCCAGTTTATTGAAAAAGATGAGTTTGTTGAAAGAGATGAGGAAACTAAGATAAGGAACCATTCCCTCAGGATGCCAGTTGTACAGTTCCTTTGTAGTGTTTGCAGATACTTACAGGAACTTTAACACAGGAATCTGTGTTACTGCTGCATCCCTCCTGAGAGGCATTATAAAAATCCTCAGGTTATTGGAGAATTCTCAGACCAGAAGAGCCCTGGAACAGAAGATTACTTTCTGTAAAACTAAAGAAGAGGTGGTGAAATCTGAATAAATGATACAGAAGAGTCCACACGATTACAGAACTTAGTGTAAGAACATGATCTGCTAAGTATATATGGAGTATTTCAGCTGCAAGGCTGATCACACAGTGTGAAGGTAAATTGAAAGTGCCAAAACTTAAAAGAGGTTCTGTCAGATACATAAGAAGAACTACACCTAATAAACCCAATCACAACTGTGAATGTTGCTTCACTAAGCTTGTATTATGGCTAGAAGTTGAGGTGTGTGAGAAATAATCTTATCTGGAAGATGTATCAGTGAAATTAGTTGTGGAAATTTCTGTAGATGCAAAAGGAGCTTTTAAATATATATATGTATGTATATGTTTACTGTACACAGAAGGCAGCTGTCATACTTGTAGCAGCTTACTCACAGGTGTCAGTCTAACACCACAAGCTTTGCAGACAGCTGTGTAATGTGACCATGGGTATTTTAGCACAACAATCAGCCATTACTGATGCTATCTGTTTGCTGGCCTTTGTCTTAAGCTACCCTTGGATATTAGTGGCTTACTCAAGAGGGTTTTTTTTTAAGTGTCTTCTAGAGCACTCCTAACCATATGCTACCAGAGCCTCTAACAACAGATGATGATTGTTCTTTTGTAGTTGTGGAGTCTAACAACTTCCTTAGTAAGCATGTTGCAGGACTGCAGAGGCTGTATGCCTAATCCTTTATTTTTTGTGTACAGAAGGCTCCTAAACAGGGATATTAGAAAAAGAAATAGTACACTCAATTGCATGTCAAACCAAAAATTCTCTTTTTTTTTCCTGGAAAACCTATCTGGAAGAAAAATCTGTATTGAGCATCTGTTAAATGGAACACATCCAAAGAGTACAACTTTTGTTCTTTTGGTCAAGTTACAGACCTTCAGTATTGCATTTTCTTTCAGACTGCTGCTGTACTGCCAGAAAATAGATCACCAATTATTTACATTCTCCTACTTTATCATTGTAACTACCATGCATTTGTTTTATGGGTTTTGAGGCTGTGCAGGTGTCTGTTTACTTTCATATGCGCCAAAGTGAAGCAAACAATTCTGTAAGCTTTGTACTGCCTGATGAGAGTTTCTTTAGTGGACATGTTTTGAAAAAAAGCCAGGAGTCTCGTGGCTTTCTTCTCTTCTGAGAAGAGACACACAGCACAGTTTAAAATCTCGCATTAATTTTCTTCCTGTAAGTACAGCTGTGGTCTTTGACACTGAAATGTTCATGCTGTTTAATGATACAAATTCTTTTCTGTCTTTCCTTGTTCCAGCTATACAATGTCCAAATAGGACTAGTAATGATTCCCTTTTTTTAGCAGGTATTCTGTGTTTTTTACAAGATAAGCATTCCCTGTATTGCACTGCTTCTTTTCTTCAACTGTATTCAAGACAAACAGGGACTGTGGGGATCAATGTTGTCCATTAGATTTTACAGTTCTCATTAATTACATTGTTATGGAGAGCAGCATAGCCACAGATTAAGTACAAGTATGCAAGTAAATTTGTGGTGCTGATGTAAAGCAATTGCATCTGTTCTGATTCAGAATTCTTTATGTTTGTAACTGAACTTTGTTGACATTAAAAGCTGCTATTAGTAAATTAACTGTGAACTGTGATATTGATTACAGTCTTTGTGCAGGGGTATATACCAGAACTCCTTAACTAGATATAAAAATGTATGTCATATGGGGTGTGCCAATAATTTATTTATAGGAATTATTTTGTGCTAGTTTAAAAGTTTAATTTCCATTTCTGTCTACACTGTAACAATAGAAGAATACTGCTTTATGAACACAAAATATGTACTTGTCATTGATTTAGCATGTGCTGAGGGCTGGATCTACAAAAGTTTTGTATGGCTAGTTCATGTGTGAAGTATGTAAATCTAAAACTGAGACACACAGTAAAGCCCTTTCAGCTTGAACCCAGATGTTTCTCTGGGTTCTCTAATTCTCTTCTTAATTCAGTAAGCCCCCTTAAAGAATTTTTGCTGCTGAGTAGAGAAAACAAAATTAATTTTTTTCTGCCGAGCAGAGAAAATGAAATCAGTCTTGAGGGTTGTACCTGCACCCCAGCCAGAGTCACATGTTGGTCATCTGCCTGGTTTACTTGCAGGACCTTTTGGGTAGGTACTTGACTTGCTCATTCATATTTGGCAGGTGATGGTGGAGTTATTAACAGTATCGTGGCGGTGAGCATTCTGCTGGAGTTTGGGAGAGAGCAAGTTGAAATTCCTCTTGTGCCTTGGTCTTTCACATCTTGTGAGATTAATAGCTGGGAGCTATTATCGAATAAACACTATTTTGTGGTGTTACAGGGGGATGGATAGCTTTATCCAGACATGGGTCCAGAGGTCTTAGGTGCCTCAAAAGAGACTGGGAGGCATACTTGAGCATTTGAGAGGTATTTCACCAGATTCAGCAAACTAAACCTGTAAGCTGCCTCTGTAGTTGGTGGAGTAAATGGCAACTTTTTAGATTGGATTGAATTATCTTCTGGAAATGCCTATTGCTATTGTCCAGGAGAGAAGGAGACAGCTATTTTAAGTAGCTAAAGTCAGATGAAACTAGTCAGATGCCCTGATGAGTGCATTTTAAATTCCAGCCTAGGTTCATACCCAGGGACTTGCAGAGGAACAAGAGCTGCATTTTCTAATTAGGGTATTTTATCTTTTAGGCTCTTCTTGGATATGTCTTTGCTGCCATTACCATACAAGTGTTTTACAGAAAGCAAAACCGCTTGAACAGCTGAGGTTGGCAAAACTCTTACATACTTTACAGCCATATCATTAATGTACTTGACTAGAAGGTAAGAGATGGGTATTTCTTTAAATACCCCACTCCAAACTGTGTGTAGGAGATGTGTAAACAAAGGTTTCATGCCTACTTGGGTGACTGCAATAGTTACCCTGCTGGGCTTACCACTTATCTGGGAGTGATGAAAGAACAAGTTGCTGTCCTTTCTCAGGAAAAGCATTCTGCTTGGAAGTGTATGAGACCAGCCTTCAAAGAGATTTTTGGAATTGAAACCATTCCCACTTCATAGAGGTGGGATATGTCAGAGGAATAACTTTCTGTAACACTGTTTGTAGAGACATTTCAGTGCTGGTAAACCCTTGTGGTCAGGTCAAGTTGAAAAGTCATGTACATCACCATCTTTCATGCCATCTCTAATCTCTTACTTCTAATCTCTGTAGTGCCAGTGGTTTGGCATGACTTGCCTTCATCCAGTTCTTGTTCCTTCAGGTGCTGCCACTCATCACTTTCTACCTTGCTTAAAACACCATGAAAGAATTCTCTCTAAAAATAAGTAAGTTGATCCTCAGCCATGAGAAAAGATTGTTACCAGAACAGGCTTCTTTTGGGGAAAAAAAATTACAGTGCTTTAAAAATGCCTGTAAAAAGGCTCTAATCATTAAATTGTGCCTTGCAAAGTAGTGTTTGGGATTCTTTGGAATGCTACCATTTCAGAATGATTTTTTTTTTATGTGGATGTAAAAAAAGTCAAAGTCTCACCTTCTTGCAAATGAGATTAACTTTATGTATATTAAAGAGATCAATAAATAGTCCCATTGGGAAAGCACAAAGAGATCCTCCTCTGTAATAACAATAACTGGTAAAAAATAATTTCAGATGTGCCTGTGTCTATGGCAGTCACAGTCTTCTGCCCTTTCTCCACAACTAGTCAAGGTTTCTCGGCCAAAAAGCACAAAATCCTGCAGAGATGACCCTCTGTGTTTGAGTCCTTGAGAGCTTTCCATTATCAGACCTGTCTGTTCTCTGACAGAAGTTCTAAGAGTTTCTTCTGTCTCAGCAGACCTACAGCTAACTCTTGTAAGACAATGGATTCCTTTTTGACTTTCTCTGGATGCGTTGTTTTGTCTTTTTACTCTGATTACAAAATCTGACAATCCTGATGTTGCTGTTTTGCAAACCAAAGTAGAAGACTCTTAAAAGTGGAAATGCTTTCTGCTTTGGGGTTTAGACTCAGATAAAAATTTGACAGTTACAAAAACGAAGCCAAATAGAGCTATTTTCAAAATTGTGTTAGGATGTTTCTCCTGCATTGTCTGCTGAGAGCAAAGTGTGCAGGGAAATCTCTAGTTCTGCACATTTGAGAGTATTTTGCTCTGAGCTTTTTCTGCACTAGCTTGAACAGAGCAAACAGCTGTCAGCAGCTGGAGCACCTTACATGATCTTCTGAACATTTTTACCTGTATAGTTCTACCAGGAAAGATCCATTTCATGCAGTCAGAGATGTGAACCAAAAGGCAGGGTAAGAGGGAGGATGAAATAAGGAGGTTCACTTCAAAAGTGAAAATCTTACCAGCTCTTTCAATATTAAGAAAAGATCAGTTGTCTGGTAATTATAATGCAAACCTTTAAAATCAGTATTCTGTGTAGTATCTCTGTGGGTAAAAAAATAACAACCAGAACCCTGCAATCTAAAAGCAGTTGATTAGTCTAATGACAAAAAACCCCTCCAGTTTCAACTTTGCTCAGAGGATAATTATACTGACTAGTTGAAGTGTCAGTAGTTAAATGGCAATGTATTGGCCTCTAGTGGAGGCCTTAAACCAAGGGCTGCTAACTACAGTGTAATTGTGGATGAATTATATTATATTATATTATATTATATTATATTATATTATATTATATTATATTATATTATATTATATTATATTATATTATATTATATTATATTAGCTACCCCAGGTAACAATTTAAGCAGGTTTTTTTTACCATTGATTTCCCCTCAGTGGGGTTCTTTATTACATATGTATATGGACATAGAAAGTCTCCTTGATTTTTAGTTTCCAGATACAATTTTCTTTCGTACCAGAGCGTTCAGTGGTTAGAGACCAAGACAATCAGGAATTTCTCCATCTTGCCTTTTCATCTCTGTTGCTTATGCATAGTCAGCACTCAGTATCCCACTCCTAAAGGGGGAATACAATTCTTCCATTCTTCATTTATTTCACCCTCAGACATAACTTTGAATAGGGATCATTGTATATCACCTTTGGCTGAAGCTCTGCATCCTTGAATCTCAGACAAGTTCTTTCCTCTGCATGTGACTTCAAAGCTTTGTTTCAAACTCGTAGCAGTCACCAATAGCTGCATTTTTCTACAAAGGGACAAAGCAATGCTTGTCACTTCCTTACACTGATTGTTTTATGCTACCAAGGAGCAGCTGAGTTGAAGTTACTATTTCATCTCTAGGTATCCAGCAGTGCCTTCCCACCCTGCACCCACAAATGTATTTTAGCAAGCAAATAAGCATCCTACAAGAAAAATTTAAAGCGTGTCGTTAACAGAGCCTTGTGTTCTCACTTTTCTTCTCACATTGATTTTCTATCTAGACAGATTTTCATAATTATTGTTGGAAATTTCCTATTTCCTTTCTCTACTTCTTCAGTCATGAAAAAATGAGTTTCTACTTTGGATCCAAACATCTAACCTCATTTTAATCTCACTTTCAGATACGTCTAGAACCTAATTCCTTTGCTCAGTTGTGGATCAAAGCAAAACTCATCTCTCCTCACCTTAAGGGAATGGAGCATCTGGCCATATGGCTGGTTCTTGAGTTGGCCAAGCACTAGAGCAGCCTTATCAGCCTCTCCACAGTACCCCTGTGAAGCAGCACATCTCCTTTATCCTGACCCAGGTCAGGTAGGGTGGTAGGAGGACACCTCTGTCCCTCCACAGGGAGTTCACTGTCACTTGCAACCTTCCCCAGCTGTTCCTGGGGGGACTCAGGAGCTGCCAGATGGGGGGATGTCCCAGCCCCTCATCTGCTGTTGGGGTACTAAATCTGTTTTGTAGGTACAGATCTGCAGGTGGAGCACAACACCCCCAATCTTTGCCCCCTTCATGTCCCACACCTCTGTGCATGCACAGGCTCTGCCTCAAGTGCAGCTGATGCATCCTTGTTGCAGTCAGGAGAAATGATTAGACAAGGTGAAGCACAGGTTAATGAGACTGTAGTTAAGATCAGTGAATTGCTGGAAATCCTTTGCTTTTTGCCCTTGTTAGTGCCCCCTGAGAGTTTGGCAATTCTATCATGGTGTTATCAAAACACAGTAATGGAAGCTTCACTTTCTTTTATCTACCAGCTGTAACTTCAGTTCTAAAGGTCTTTTCTTAGATTGTGTGATGCTTTGTTCTTCTGTTCTTGTCCCTCTTTCTGAATGCTGTAAGCTTCACCTGAAATATTAATTTCAATCAATGAAGTACATCAGAAATAGCCCTGTTTATACATTTTTATTTGTGCTGTAGTCGTTATTTAGGAATCTGATTGTTCTTTCAATGGGAAAACAAACCAGGGCTCACTTCAGAGTCTGGAAAGACACTAATCGTACCAACCATCTAGTTCTCTAAGCTTTAGTTTTGGGATTGATTGCAAGAAGGTTTCTACACTCTGGAGCTCAAAATTAGCTAACATACATATTTTACATTTGAATTAGATTTGAGAGAAATACACAGACTGTAGGAAGCACAAAAATTTTGCTATTCACAAAGCTGAAAATTAATACAAATTATGGTTAATTATTACATATTTAACATTAATAAATAGTTGAACCTTAGCAGTGTTCTGGAAAAAGAAGTCAACCATATTAAAATATTTCAGGGTGCTGTGTTCTTTGACATTACTGACAATTGCTAGCAAGTTTATAGAAATTAGTATTTTTTAAAACAATCTGGTCATGCATACATTTGTAAATACATTTCTTTTAACCATAAAAGCATTATTCTTTCACAGTCATATAAACTTAAAGACAAAACCATGGAAAAATTCACAATGCCAGAGGTTTAAGTCCAAGAAGGAGACATAGGAGTCCTGTAACTTTATTCAAATAAAAGGAGAAGCCATGGGGCATTTCCCCTGGAGTCCCTAAAATTGTTGGGGAAAGTAGCCCCCCTTATTATCCTAAGTTCCCAGCCACATCTTTGCAAACCTTAGTTATAATTGATTTAATATTTTCTTCCTGGGTCTTCTTTGGTTTTGCAATTATTCACAGTGACATCATTTTCTGTCCTTTAGCCATTTCTGGGTCAGTAGGCATGGCTACCACCCTGATTATGTGCTGAATGAACTGCTAAGCAGGGTATCATGCATGGTAAAAAAATTAGAGTTGCTATAGCACATAAAAGGAAAAATAGCATTTGTACAACCCATAGTCCACTAGGTAACCATGAAAACATGTGCCATTACCATACTTTCCATGTTTGGGCTGGTGCATGAGCTAATGGTATTATTTCCTTTCCTATCTGTTTTACCATTTTTCTGTTGTCATACATTTGCAAACAGCAGTTTCAGTCCTTTATCTTTCCACTAACTCCCCCTTCTTCTGTTATTAGATAATCTAACACCATCCTGTGTTTAAATATCACATTCCTCATCTGAGTGGATTGGTCAGCAAGAAGGTCAAGAGCTGTAGCTGTCTGGTTGGTTATTATTTCAAAGACAGCTTGTTACCTAATTATCTAATTACAATTATAAATGGTTTCTCTGGCAGTTAATATGGACTTTTTAGGATTCCAAGTGGCTGGTCCATAGTGCTGTATGATCTGTTCTGGTGGCCATTAATCTTTTCCCTGCTTTTGGGTGCACTCTCCAGCCAGGGATGTGTCAATTGACTGCTTTTCTCTAGTTAAATCATCATATGGAATGATTCCTAACTGATTTCCCTGAATTTGTGGTAGCAAAAAAAAAAAAAAAAAACAAACCAAAACCCAACAGTCTAATATAGGATATATAACATATCCCTGACCAGTTTGGAGTAACTTGGGATAATCACTTTGGTCTCAAATCCAGTAATGTCCTTTCAAGGCCCACATTCCATTGGCAAAAAGGCCTTCCCACCTTTCATCAACAACTGGTGGGTCAAAATACAGCTTGTTTCCAGGGCCTAACAGTACTCCAACAATAGTTGCCACACTATAAGAGTCAAAAATATTTGCATTTCCAGGCTCCTAAATGGGAGTTTCCATTTAAAGCTACACGCCCAAGCTGTTTGGTTGGGTTTGGACCAAAACTCACTAAAATGGGTTTGAGTTCTGTTCTGATGTTGCCACTTCCATTGAAAATCATGGACAACATGCATTTTACTAGTAAAATTTTCTCGGGGGCAGCTTCAGAGTTGGTGGTCAGAAAACCTGTCCCTCCCTACTGCTTTACAGACTTCAAAATTCCTGCAATAAGTGTGGTAGGATCACTTTACCTAGTTACCATTAGTGAGCTTAACATGCATTTGATTCCATCTGCCTCAGTATTTAGAGCAATCATAAGGAAGGGAATTGATGAATGATCTTACAATTCATTTAATTCAAACAAAATGAGGAGGGCTGCACTGTAAAAGGTAGCACATCAGATGAAAGCTCTATTTTAAAATCTTATCCAGAGCATGCTGGAAGGTGATCTGTTACAGTAGCTCACCTCTCTTCAGTCACTAGCAGAGGCATTTGAAACAAAGAATACAGTTTTAAAACACCAAACTAGAGAGTGCTGTGCTTCGTGTGCTTTTTCTTTTCCATTAAAGCTCATGTTAAATTAAAGCTACAGTAAATCTCTCCTGTGCATGTTTCCCTCCAGCATTATGGTTAATGAATAACTCCAACCTAACTCTTCAGATGTATTTATTTGGAATTTGACATTACTTACTAAACACTTAGACTCTTGGAAAGTAATTCTCCAGCCCTGTTTACTTTCATGACATGAAAATAACAGAGGTAAATCTTACCCTTCCAGATTTTATAGTTTTGGTAGAGTTCTGTGAGGTAGAATTACAATTTTGTATTCTAGATATTTTGAAACTGACCTCCTGCTGATTGTATTCTGGATAGAGAATTCACCTGCAGATTTCATTACAGGAAGAATATCATCAACCTTCCCAAGTGAAATTTAGCTAAAATTTAAACTAGAAAGTTGTCTCTCATATTAACAACTTCTTTGCATGCAGTACCAAAAAGAGATGGAACAGTAAGTTCCGAACAAAAAGACTAAAGGGCATTTAAGGCTGTGCACCTGTATCAGGCTTTATTATTGATACTCAGTGCCATGGCAGAGTTTTATGTGCTGCTGTCATTGACTGCATTTCACAGTTCCAAGACTGGAAAAGAATTATGATCTAGTATGCTTACACAATCACAGCTCTGAAGGTCACTGTACTCCTTAGTGATTAAAAAGAATGTCAGTGCCATTTGGTCTGTCCAACACAGGCAGGCACTTATCAATGCTAGAATTAGGGAAACCCACATCCAGTAGCCAATTTTAAGTGATGAGTGAGATTACTTCAGTTATTGTGGGGAAAACACAGTATCCAGCAAATAGAGCACTGTGGAGATCTAATAGTACTGCAGTAATAAAACCTCTCATTATTTTCTCTCATGTGATCAGTGTCACATGATTTTCTGTCATGATTTCTGGGTGTTTATTTTCAGAGAAGACAGACTTGCCTGATAAAAAACCTGTGTCTAATAAATAATATGTAATGTTCAAGTGTGTTATTCAGGTTTCAGCCTCAGTGCTTGGACTCAATATAGATCTAAAGTTTCTATGTCAAAACGTCTCAGAAGTTTGCAGCAGTGATTTCCAAAGTCTTCAAGAAACATGAGGGTGAAGTCGTGGGGTGGGAGTTTGGGGTGTAAAAGGTGCACTCAGTACCAGGAGGGGTTTGGACACTTCAAGTTTGAAGAGCAGGCATCAGGGGGACTTGCAGCACTCTGGGGCAGCATTTCCTTCAGTCACCTCTCTGGCATGCCAGAAATACACCCTCACTTGACTCCCAGCCTTCCAGCAAAGCCTTTCTTTTTGTTAGTGCAAACATGGGATCAACTGTGGTAATGCCTCAGTCTCAACAGTAGTTTTTGAATAGCTTTATGAAGGTAATTTAAGAAGCAGAATTATTTTGTTATGTAAGGTTCAGAAATAGTTATTTTCTTTTCAACAGGACAACAGCAATTCTTCCATCTTTATGCAAATTAATCATCTTTCATCTTTTATCCCAAAGCAATTTTTCACTTGCTTTAAAAGCACAAAAAAAAAAAAAAATTACTAATAAATCAGTAGGGCTATGGCCCTGGAAAATACATGCTAGAACTATTGGTTTTGTGTTGGCCATATCCAAATACACCATGGGAGTTGAGGATAGGTGGACCAGAAGGTACTTACCATTACTCAGGTGTTCTCAACTTATATGTTAAGATAGGAAAATGGAATACAGAGGAAAATAAAAAGCCTAAGAAACAAACAATTAATTCCATGAATCTTCCCTTCATTCTGCTCCTGCCAGCATGCCCAAAACTATATTTCTTAGGTACTGTTTCCAGACTGTTTCATGATAAAAGACTCAGCATAACATTTTAAGAACAAAACTGAAATTTGAGGTGCAGCCACACTAGCTTGTTGGAAGAATGAAGACAAAGTGACAACACTACACAGCTGTCCCAACACAGTTCAGTAAAACAAACCTTGTTTGGTACAAATAGATAACTCATACCAGGTATTACTGATTTTAACATTATTTACTACTCTCTGACAGAAAATATAAATTGTCTACATTGATTTCTGTGTGATTCCTAAGCAATGGTGAGGTAATTTCCTACCAAAAAGAGCTACTGTCACTCAGCACAACACTAGGCTTAACACTGGAGATGGAAACAGCTCCTTAAAATGCTTTGCTACCAGAGTACTTCCCTGGGATTTTATATTTTAAGTTGAGCCCTGCAGCCACACAATTAGGGCTGTAAAACTGACAAGATACATTTGTGGATACCAAACTATCACACAGGGACAAAACAAGCCAAGCAAGCTTCAGAAGGGCATCAAAGATATTTACCCTAGGGAGTCGGTGTCTCAAAGGAAGATCAGGGCACACTCCTCTTGTAGGAGCGTCATGTTACCACTGTAGGAACTGCCATCTCCTCAGTGCTCGGTGCCTGACTCTTTTTGCAAGCCCTGTTGATTGTGGTGAAAGACTCTCAGAAACCAGCAACTGTCCAGATGTTGCTCAGACACCATCACATATGCATGGAGGATCAAAATGGGGGAAAATACAGAGCAACTGTGAGCAGGTAAATGATAACATCACCACCCTTAACAACTAAGAGCAACTAGAATATGCATTTCTCTGTCCTTAAAACTTTAAGAGCAGCAATACAGTTTTTAATCTGCTTTTTCATATTTAACAGCAGTCTGCTCTTTTTTGGGTAGTACTGGGAATGGTAGACTAGAAGTTAGTAACAGGATTAAGATGGAAGTCTTAAGACTTCCATGCAGGGTAGACAGAATGCCTAGGCCTTTATTAAAAGCCATATGAGGACTTCTCTTGCAGCCCCCAGAATTCTTACTTCTCAAAATCTTTAACAGACAGGCAGCATTAGTATCTAACATTCAGAACTGGACACACTCCTTGAAGACTTTTCATTACAAATATGCAAAGGAAGGATCAAATCTACATTTAGACTGAATGATAAATGGCTTATTTGCAGAGAATATGGGATTGAAAAGTAAGATACACCATAACAGGCCTTAGCAGCAATGAAGGTAATTTCCATCACCAAATTTCAAATACTTAAAACATAATAAAAACCAGAGGGGGAAAAAATTTGAATTATTGCAAATGTGATTTGTGAATCTGTAAATATGACTGAATAAGTTAGTTACAAAGCACAATTGGACTAATTCCCAAAGATCCACATCATCAAAGCCACCAAGGATATCAGAGACCTGAGGTACCTTTGGTAAAAATGTACAGACCAACCATCCCATGTGAGGCTGGTGTGTTGTATCACAGCCACACACATGGAGAACCAGGCACCACGGGAATGCCCTCTCTGTGCTCCAGGATGCATCTGTGTGCTTCCCAACCAGGAGGAATTGTGTCCATGGCTGGAGATGCACCAGCTTCTAGGTTTCCACCCTTGGAAGTGGAATGTGCACAGTACACACGAACAACCTTATCAGACTCTACTGCCTAAACACTGTTCAACAATAAAGCTTGAAAGCAGAACCACTCAAACCCCTCAGATCCTGTGAAGATGAAAAGTTAATAAATGAAGCAGTATTAATTAGCCAACTCCCAGCCTATACTAAATGAGCTTAATACTTAATGTGCAGCAACTGTGCCTATAGTAAGATCCTCAGAGATACTCTGTGGACAGATTGTGGTTCTATGGTAATGCTTTAATATAATCCTGCTTAACTGGAAGAAATACTCCACATTGCAGGAGCAGAGAAAAACTGGAGGAGCAGATGTAGCTCCTGCCACATAATGCCAGGCTAAATACCTTCTCTATTTATCACAAGGATTAAAATTCAGTACTTCTAATGTTTTTATGGTTAACCTGGGGAAAAGTAACACTGCATAGAAAAAACACAGCAGAAAACTACAAGACCCACATGTCCTTTTAGTTTAAATTTAATTTTTCAGATAGAAGTTATCTATGTACAATCAGTGTGCATTGTAACAATTCTGTCAATAAAGTCATAATTCAAATCTTCTAAAATATTAACTACCTGCATAGCACATTTGACATTATTGCCCATGTTGAAGAGGGAACATATGAATTTACAATTAATTTTGATTGATTTGGATACTGAAGTGTTCAGGTATTTTACACACTTCCTTTAAAACCAATGCACCTGAAAAGCTTTCCAGAGCATAGTTTAGCTAGATATTTCTTACCATTTCATTACAAACGATCACAACACCGACAGTTTAATACGGAAAAAAGACCCTCCCCAAAAAAACACACCCAAAACCCCCCAAACAAACCAACCAACCAACCAACCAACCATCCCACAACCAGCAAAAAACCAAAAAAACACCAAAATCCCCCAGAAACCCCACCAACCCAACAATAAAAAAACCCATAAAACAAAACAAAAAAACCCAAAACAAAACAAAAAACCCAACAAAAACAACCACAAAACCACAAACTAAAACATGTGTCTAAAGTATCCAAAAAAGGGAGCACTAAATGGAATAAAGTTCCCTTTCCCCATTTTGACATTCTGAGCAGTGACTCCATCAAAATCTTTTATTGAAACATGTAAGTACACTGATTTTGTTTCATAATTGTGACAAGAAGTCCTGAGTTGGTGGGGAAAGGAACAGTCAAAAAAAGCCTGAGGGGGCAAAAAGCTCACTTAATAAATTTACAACAATTTACAGCCATTTGTTTGTGTTTCGCTTTTTTTATTATTGTTTGTTTGTTTTGTAAAAAGGCATTTGTAACTGATCACAAACAGGACAAATCCTGGCTATTTTACAGTTATAGGTACAGAATTTAAATATTCAAGCTTGTGATGAAAAGCGGCAAGGTGGTCGCAGTGTACAATGTAAACAAGTAGCTTTGGAAAGTGAACAAAGTCCTTGAGAGTTCTTTACTAAGAAAAAAAAAAAATATTCTCCCCATTCCCTCCTGAAATATGAGCACAGGTCAGTGTTTAAAAGTTCGTTTACAAACATAACTTAAAACATTATCAGCCTCAAACCACTTTGACATGAAGAGTTTCATAGTAAGATCCAGTCTGAAACGGGCAGTGTTGAGGTCCCTGTAAAAGTAAACATCTTCCATTTCTTAAAAAAAAGTGCCACAGCATTTGCAGCACAGTGCAGCATAAACTTTAAATACAAAAATATTTTTCTTCTGTTGGGATAATAGACCTTGCATCCTGGAAAGAAGTAACAATACTGCTACCGATAGAATATCCCGTCTGTATCTTTCAAGTCATGTAAGGCAATTACTGTGTTAATTTACTGTATATGGCTAAAAGAAGGTCCAGAAAATATCAGTCTTTGTTATGTTTTCCGGCTACTCCACGTATGTTCAGGTGTACTTTTGTGATCTGATGAATGTTCAAATGGAGATCTGTGACCTAGGGGAGATCTTGAACCATAAGGAGACCTCTGATCCAGTGGTGACCTTGGGCCACTACCTGAAGCTCTGTGGTCCATTTGCCAGTCTGAGTGGTACCTGTAATCTCTGGGAGATTTATGATGGCTGTACTCGGAAGAGGAACGATGTTCTGAATGTATCCTGTGGTCTGAATGGGAACGGTGATCCGAATGAACACGGCTGTCTTTCAGACTCCCTTCCAGGCTTGACCTGTGGTCTCTGCTCCTGTAGTCGTCTAACTTCCTATGTTTGCTATCACTGTAGTATCTAAAAAATAAGAACTCATTTTTATTAGATTCACTGGTAACACATCAAGAGCCACAATTATGTAAAATTGTGACAGAACTGCTTAGACAAAGATCACTGCTGCAATTTTGTGATAATCAGAAAAAAAATGTTTGGTGCTTCCTACAAGCATAACTAGAAAAACACAAAGGGAATTCTGACCAGACTTCAATATTGCTCAAGAAACTCACCTGCTGTCTTGTTTGTAGTGATCCCAGTCTCTGTGATCTTTTCCATTGCTGAAGGCTGAATAGGGTCTTTTCCTGGAGTCACTTTTCTTGTAAGCATCTCCCTGATGCCTGTCTTTATGATGATCGTGGTATTGTGACTGATGTCTATCAGAGGAGTAGCTGTCCCTGCTACTGTCATCATGGTTTGTATTCTCCTTCAGTCTTTCCACATCTGTTTAATAAAGGAGAGGTGAAAAGGAAGTATAATAACATCTTTACTTCGCTTAATTCAAACAACACTTCTACTCGTCAGCTGTAAACCAGTATGAAAGGGACATCATTTAAAAGAAACAATATCTAAACAGCTGAAAATCAAATGTACTAATGCCAGTGAACACAAGAAAACCTCAGAATTAAGAGGAAAGCAAGCTACAATATAGATGCAAGGACTTGGAAACTGAACTTCTCAACCTCTCCATTCAGTCTTTGAAGCTCAGTGTCCAAATGAGCAGGGAGTAGAGGACACCTTCAATATCAATTTTAGACAGACTAGCAGCAACAAGAAGTGGACACAGTATGAGTAACAGTTTTAAAGATACACCTTGTTATCAAAAGAATTTCAGTGGTATTCCTAAAATACATGATTGTTGATTTTAAGTCCATGACAATATACTTGAAGGCTCAGTAATACAAGATTAAAAAAAGCACTACACAGAAAAAGGGGAGTGTGGGAACACGTGGGGAAAAAAACAAAACAGTGTTATTGACAACAACAAAAGACAGCCCCTCTAACTAACGACAGACTGTGACTGACTTATAAACTGCTTTCTTACACCATAATGATACTGCAACAGCTACAAAGTCACAGAATTTCCGAGTTTGCAGGTTTTAGGTAGACAACCACCCTGTCCAAAATTTAACACAAAAATTGTTTCTTAATTTTTTTAAACGATGCTCAAATAACCTGCTAAGTACCAGCTTCACTCTGCACTCTGCTGGATTTCACCAGCAAATTAGTGAAGCTTTTCAAATTAGCTGATTTCTGTGGTATTTAACTGTGTGGAAAACAGACCCAGGAGACATGTGAAGTGCAATACACATGAATACTTAAGGTATTTAACACAAGAATATACTTAAAAGTTACTTACCTGGATTTCTAATTACATGTGTATTTACATTGCTGCTAATATTCTGATCGTTGTGTTGCTAAAAAAGACAAGTACATTGGTAAATGCACTTATTAGTAAATCCCAAAGTTCATTTGAATACATTGTAAAAATACCCTAACAAGAGAGACTACTAAACTGCAAATACAAATACTAGCTTGAATTGTATTTCCATGTTCTTTATAATCCTTTATATCTAACAAAAGTTATAATAATTAAAATATATATTTGTGGTTTTTGAAAGGATGTGAAAATATTACCTGAGATTCTTGACGTTTTTTGATTGCATGTTTATACAGTTTGTGCAGCTTTCTGGCATCAAATTCTGTAAACTTAGAGACAAAAATCCACAAATTTCTGAGGAAAAAGAAAAGAGAAGTTGTAATTATTCTTTAAATTTCTTTTCCCTGTAGAAGAACATGGATTTGACTGAAATTATTTAAACACTACTCAGTAAACCTGAAATGCTATATGATCTACATAGTATTGCCTACTTGCACAACAAATGTTATACAGCTGTAAATAAAACATTTATAAGATTGATTCAATTAACAATTTTTCACTGATTAATATTTATCACACCCTCAGGTGTGTGAAGTGCATGGACAGTAGTACTAAATAAGAATTCTGTTAAATTTTTGTGAAATGCTTATTAAAGACATAGCTATCAGTTTATGTTTATCTTCTAATTTTTTTTATTTTTAATTCTGAGCATTCACCAGGTTGTAAATAAAAAAAATTAAGTATACCAAGAAAGTAAAAATTCTTTCAAACTTGAAATCTCTTACAGCATAAGACACTTGACCAGCAAACTTTATTATATTAAAACCATCAGCAAGGGAAATTTTCCACAGACTTTGAAAGTCTGGTCAAGTCTTTTGGAACTAAGTAAGAATTGTGAAAGAGAATGGAAATCACAAGATAATAAATCTCTGCCTAAGCTGTGCTTGAAGGAACCAAAGAAGAACAAAAGCTATCAAGATGCCAAGATTCTGAAGAAAACTTTTCCTTCCATGATCACAGGTAAAGTTTTTTTAACAGATACTGATTTTTTTAAGTGAAATTTGCAGGTGGCGTGCTTAGAAGAGTCTACAGGATAACACTGTACAAAAATATTTGAAGTGTGGAAGTTCAGGAAGCAAAAGTATGCTCCTTCACTGTGATTATTTAAACATGGTAATTTCTGTCCAGAAGTTTGTGTAAGTAAGCAACCAGTCAATGGTGTGTCTAATGAGACCATTCTAACCTAATATAAACTACACTACTTCTTATGAAATGTAACTGAAATATGTATTTTATTTATCTACACATGATATCATAGCATTACTATGAATAACAGCTCTATTACAAGTTTTTGCTTAAAATAATAATAAATGTACCAAAATGGAAGACATGGATCTTGTTTTTGTATCTCAGATCACCCTACTATTTTCAAGTAAAGGAAGTAAAATCAGCAGAAGCACTTACATAAACAGACTTCTTCAAGAAAATGCAACATTTAAGAATTTGATATATATAATCACAGCATGTATTTTCAAGCATAAAGCTATTAAGTGAACATTCTGGAAATGTAAGTCAAATTGCATTAAGAACTTATCAATGAAATACAAGACCAGCATTTTTCTTACTTCTTTTTATATTGTCACCTGATATAGATGCAAACTCTTCCCTCACTTTTGAAGTACATTACGATAAATACTTTTATCAAGTCGTAGTTAATACATAATACGTAATTTAATTTTAGAGTACATTTAAAAAAAAAAAGAATTCGACAACTTTGAATCATACATTCAACACCATTTTAGAACTGCGTACTTTCAACAGGAATTATTAAAAAACTGAAATGACCTGAAGTTGAAAAACCAGATCTTTAAAGGTAAGAATAGTTTTGACTAAACACAGTGGTACACTGTGACCAGTACCCAGCATTTGCTGTCAGTGTTAAGTAGAGAGAAGTCTTCACCCTTCACCTCAAAATACAGGGCTCTGCATCAATGTGTAAAGTCATAACAATGTATAATCACCTCTTAATAGAGCCCTATTTAAAACAGCAGACAGATATAATAAAGGGGGAACAATAAATAGCTGAAACCCATTATTCTCTCAATGGAAACAATTGTAGATTTCCCTTTTACAAGTAAAACCTGAGAAAATAACTCACTTTCTCCACTGTTTAATTTGTTCAGGATTTGTGTACTCCTTTAGACATTCAGTAATATGATCCCCAATTTTGATAAGACACTGTCTAGTATGTTCTAGCTGTTCTCTTTCAGAAAGGCCCTTCTCTGGTCGATCCAGCTGTTTCAATGCTGCCTTGACAGGTCTCATTCTTTCCTTGCACTGTAAAATGGAAAAAAATGAATGTATCAATTCAAAAGAAAGATTTATTCTAAAGCATGACCCACCTTTTACTGTGATATACAACCACAGGTAAAGACAATATTATTAGAAATCAAATGAAACATAAGACTTCCTCACAGATCTTAAAAATATTTTACAAGTTTCCTTTGGAATATTATCAATCCAATTGGAAATTAATTTCTCTAGGAAAACATTAGATTGTATAAGATACATATATAAAGGTGTAGAAGGTGCTAATGTGTATGTCTCAAACACCAGATAGCTGTGGGCTAAAGGCCACTTTTTTTTTCTGTTCAAAACCACTGTTGTGGGCTTATATGGCAGGTCAGGGACTAACATACTGATTTTCATTACAAGTGTGTAATTTACTAATAAAACTTTGTAAGCTTTTGCAGATCCTCTCACTTTAATTGTTCCTTTCCTCTCAAGCATCCAAGAAGAGTGGGACACAACACTATGATTTGAGAAAGAGCTAGTTTGATATATAGGATTTCTGAGGAAAAGGACTTACAACAATTGTTAGTAGTAAGTGAGACAAGCATGTAGGACAAGACTTATCCTTTTTATAGCACCTGCAAAGCTATACAAACTCAATGTCAAAATTAAATGAGTGTTCAGCACATTTCAAACTTTTTTTTCAAAACTTTCGGCAACCGCTACACTTGGCATTCAACAAAGGATCAAAATTGCTTCACTGACCATGTTTTAAACCTCCCTCCTATGCAGATACTAGCAGAAGTTATGCTACCTAGAAGAAAGCTAGCTTGGGTGTAACACCATAAAGGTTGGAAACAACCTCCAAGATCATAAACCCAACCTTTAACTGAACACCACCATCCCGATTAAACTGTATCAAATCCCATATCCAGTTGCTCTTTCAAACACTTGCAGGCATAGTGACTCTATCTCCTTCCTGAGCAAGCTGTTCACTGCCTAACCACTCTTTCACTGACGAAATCTTTCCCTATATCCAACATAAACCTCCCCTGAAACAGCCTGGGGCTCTCTCTCCTTGTACTGTCAGTGGCTCCCTGGGAACACAACTGACCCCCACCTGGCTACAACCTGCCACCCCAGGCAGCAGTAGAGAGTGGTAAAGTGTCCCCAGATCTTCCTCTGGGCTCAAAAACCCAGCTTCCCCAGCCACTCCTCATAAGACTTGTGCTCCAGACCCTTCCCCAGCTGCATTCTCTTCTCTGGACTCACTCCAGCACCAAAATGTCATTTCTGAACTGAGGGGCCCAGAACTGAACCCAGCACTTGAGATGTGACCACAGGAATGCCTAGACTAGCCACAGATAAAGGTCATGCATTCTTGAGTTT
Organism: Muscicapa striata striata; assembly: GCA_030060385.1. Classification (NCBI taxonomy): domain Eukaryota; kingdom Metazoa; phylum Chordata; class Aves; order Passeriformes; family Muscicapidae; genus Muscicapa; species Muscicapa striata. The sequence goes on along the minus strand of JAREIS010000447.1, from coordinate 79,516 downwards.
TCATATTTTGAATCCAATGTTTTAATAATAAATCCAGATAAATCCAGTTAGCATGATTTAAATTGCAGACACTTGCTTAGTCATACACTGAACTCCAATAGTTCATGGTAAACGTTCATGCATATCCTCCTTGTCATCATGGGCACAGTCAGTTAAGCCTGAACAACATTTCCATTTGAAAGTGCAGTTAAGTATGTTTAATTAAACTGCACCTGACCATGGCATAATGATAAACACCAATCACCTCCTTCCCCCATTCTTCTCCACTACCATGCTACCAAACCTGGAAAAACCAAACAAATACCTGGAATGGAATGAAATGGAATATCACCATTACCAGGTATGCATCTAGGGACAACTCAGAAAAACTGGGGAAGCTGTTCCATTGCTATCTCATGCCACTAAGTAATTAAGCATCTGGTTTACATATTGCAATTACCACAGATGAAAGTAGCTTTTTAAAAGACAGCTTATAGAGTACAATTCTTAAATACAGAAGAGATCAGAAACATCTAACTGCACACAGAAACCAAATGATTTTCTGTCATTAGCCACACAGACATATTCACTTGAATCACTCAAGGCCTATGCTAAAAACACACGTGAGTTACTTGGATTGTTTAGAATAAATCCATGGACAGTAACTGCCATATTCACAAGAATCCTACTGGCATTGTCACAGCCAGCACCCACAAACAGACCTGGCTAGCAAAATCACTTCTCTTGAAATGTGAATGACAAAACAACCACAGCTGTTCAAAGTAACTCAATGATACTTTTCCAGAGGCCTCAGCCAATCTATAAAACTTCATATAAATTGTGCATATGCATTTTTAAAAAAATGTTAATTCTATTTTTGTAAGCAGTAGGGATTAAATAGAATTCATTTGGTGTCAGAGACATTACCTCAGCAAGATATTTCTAAGTGCCTTAGCATTGCTTCTTCCTGTGTTTACTAACCAAAGTCTCCTATACTTCAGCAGGAAATTGCTGAAACCTAGTTTTTCTTGCTGTTTTACAAAGAAGAAAAGCATATATGATCTGGTGAAGCCAAAGACTCCATCAATTCCAACTACACTCTTTCACATCTGCTCTTTGAGAAGCAGGATACGCAAGTGACTCTAGAGGCTAAATCTTTATAGAGTTTATATTTTCAACCTATTAATCCTACAAACTATTGGATAAGTTTTTCTATTATCCCACATAAATACTGCAAAAAGTCAAAATACAACTGCTAGAACAAAGTCAAAAATTACTTCAGTACACTGTCAATAACATTAATAGATCCGAGACTCAGCAAAAGATCACCTGTGTCACTGTGCCAAGTACCAGTATTCAACATCAAGAATATCAGAAATTGTCCTAATTTAGTGTATATTAAGTATACACACTAATTTATCAAAAGGAGACTTACCACACTAAAAGTTTTCTGATCTAGTTCTTCAGATTCTTCTGATATAGGAACTGGTTCACTAGATGCAGTAATATGAACTGGAGTATCCAGCAATGGAATTCTTTTAGTTTTTTCCTTATTTTCTGATTTTATTTCATTTACCTAAGAACAAGATACAAAAATACATTAAGTACATTTTATTTTAGTTCTGCAATTATAACATATGACAATCCCAAAACTACTTCAATGTATAAGAATAAAATCTATGCTGACATTCAATGACAGTACATTTTACTTGCTCTGTGAAATGGAAAAGGAAACAGAAAGAAAGAATTTTTTGCACATATTCAGTCCAATTAAGAGATATATCATTGAAGATGTACTTCCCCATTTCAAAGGCCTGTCCTTTTGGTTTCAGGTAGTAAAAATAAAGCTTCAAATGAAATAAAATACTTCAATGAAATGACAATTCATCAGATGCAAAACACTTTTTCATCTCAAAGTCATTCACATAAACCTGGTGGCCTTCCCTAGCACTATGTAAGATAAGTAAACCTAGTTACCTTCTCTTCCTTTACTTCTTTTTCTTTCTGTGTGGATTCTTTTACTTTGTTTTCTCTCTTTTCTTTAATATCCTTTTCTTTTAATTCTTTCTTATCCTCTTTTTCTTTTTTCTCCCTTTTCAAATCCCTCTTATTTTCCTTTTCTTTTGTCTCTCTTTTTTCTTCAGCTTCCTTCTTTATACCAGTATCTGGCTCAGGCTTTTCTTCATTTTCTTTTTCTGCTTTAATTTTTTTATGCAGATGTTTCATTGAAACAATCTCATCCTGCAATATGCAAGCATATATGTCACGTCAAACTGGGTTTCTACCTATAGAAGTTTTGCAACTATCAGATTAAAACACTTTTTCCTGTGCATTTTTTATTTCTGGATGTAGATTTATCAAATCACCTCTCAAACAGAACTGAATGCAGCTGGCAAAGAAATATGAGAGCTATGCACTCACTTCCTTGATGTGACAAAGCAAGGTAGATTTGCTAAAGGCAGTAGGTATGAGAAATTGTGTCCATTCAACTTGGAATAAAGTTTGAATTTGGTCCCTTTTAAAGGCTGTTAGACTGAAGAACTGAAATCTAAAAAAAAGAATGGTCTTGCAAAACTGATCAGTCAGGACAGTCAAGTGATGGGAGATGCTGGAAGACCTCTGATCTAATTAGCTTTGCCCCAACCCCATTTGACTGTTTGGAGGTGAACAAAGTATTACTCACTGCTCTTTATAATATTCACTGAGAAGGTCTGAGATGGAAATTAATATCCTTTCAGACACAAAAAAATATAATAAAATAAAGTATTATTATACGACAGGTGGAAGAATCATTAATCATGTTTGAATTTATTTGGACATACCAGAAAGGTGCATACAGAAACTGCTTATCTGTTGCATAAAAACAGATGAAATACTGTCTAGTATTTTAACTGAACAAGTTACTTAGAAGAGGTATGAAGTTTTCAGCCCAGCTAGGGCTGTGTTTTAGTGTTTAGGTATCATGGAAAATTTCTAGCAAAAATCCCATGATTTAAAAACTTATCTGATAATTCTAGCAGTAAAACAGGTAAGTTTTAAGTACTACACAGAGTGTGTAATCTACTTAAAGCCAGTTGTGTAAGACAGTTGTGGTTTACAGTCCGGTTTTCAGAAATGCAGTTGTTATTCAGTGTCCAAAAGTACTGAAGCGATGAGTACCTGTTATTAAAAGAGAGGGCAGCATTCTAGGCAGTTTCCCAAACCCAGTTAAGTCAATCAACTGACAGCAGTATCCTCTCTTTTGAGTGGAGATGAAGACTAATACTCATTTTCAAAGTAGTCTGAACCATTAATTTGCTTAGTTAGAGTTCAGTTGCCACCGTTAATTTACTGGGAATTGTGGCAACATTTAGAGGTCTTAGTCTTACATTCCAAACAAATTATTGGAGCTATAAACACAAGGCAGTCTACATTGATGATTTTTTTTTGCTGGTTTTTTAATTCATATTTTATTCTTCATAGTACAATTTAAATACATACACTGAAAGAGTGGTTAAAAGTTATTATTTTTTCATAGATTTATAATGGTTTTTCTAACGATAACTTTAACTATGTATTCCATAAGTATTTTTTCTTTTAGAACAGGTTGACAATTACAGTGGCTTGCAGTTGTTTGCTTTAAACCAAGTAGAGAGTATTTTATTGATACATATAGAATTCTAGTCACTTATTTCAACTGTTTTCAAATTAGCTATGACATGACCCTAAATTTTCTCAAAATTTTTATGTCTAGTGATTTTGCTATGTGATAAACAACAACAACAACAACAAAAGGCACAACAAAAGCATAATACTAAGATTAATAACCAGAGGTAAAAAAACCCAACATGGTTAAATAGTTTTTCTGAAAAATGAGAGCCATGATGTATACACAAGCTTTCATATGCAAGCCTTGAAATGTAATTTTTTTATGCTCCTCATTCTAATTGAGTTTGATGGTATTTTTCTAGCCTCACTGAAACACCCTTTACCTTAAGAATCATTATCAGTGGTTGTAACAAATGAGCAAAACCCCAGTAGTTTTACAACTGTGATTTGCACTTCTAGCAAACACAGTGCTAATGCCTTTAAAAATGTTGAAACTGAGCAATATCACTAGTAATTAGACCATAATATTTTTATAACAATTTGGAAAACTCATAACTCTTCATTTATTAGTTTATCATTAAATTGAAATACATACAGTTTTCCATGTGCTTGTACTGATGCAACATCAATTGTAGTAGCCACGACAAAAGGATGACTTTCAGGTGTTCTAATTTTATTAACCGGAGGAGAAGATAAAATACAAATTGATACTAACAGGAAGAATTGAATAGACATTTTTATGGTGTGAAACATACCTTGTTATTCTCATCATCATCCTCATCTGATTTTTCTGAGGGCTGTGGTGAAGAATCACTTTTTATTTCTTCTTTTAATTTTGCAGCCTTTAGCACCTTATTCTTCTTAGTTCTCATTTTTCTCCTCTTTGAATTGCCCTGAATACAAATTGATCTATTTAATCATGTCAACTGACAGGCATCTTTGCACTATATTTACAAAACAAGATTTGGTTTTACATCAAAGACAGGGTTCCTTTTATTTTACTTATTGCCACTAATGATCACCACTTTACTCAGGACTGGAGAAAGAGCTTAGTGCAACAGTAGAGAATACACACAAATAATAAGGGAATAATACAACATGAAACTTGCAATTAATATCCTGAGTCTGTCTTATGTACTACGATTAGCCATAGAGTAATACTAAACAAACAAAAAGTGCAGAACTAAAAAAACGAAAAAGATCAGGTGACATGACCATAAGCATATAGTTTTACCTTATTAATGAATGCCACATTTTACTTACAGCTCCAGCAAGCCTTTGTGCTTCCTTCCTCGCAAGGTCTTTATTCAGTAATTTAATGAGGTAGTCTGCACGGGTCTGTAACTGCTTTGCCTGGGGTTTCTTATCTGGGTCATCAGGCAAAATCTAAGGAGGAAATGGTAGCATCACAGTTTTGAGTACAGACAATCAACTTTAGATGTTAGCCTGGAACGCATGGAACAGAAAAAGCTGTGCAAAAGGACACAGTAAACAATCCACTCCAACTATACCTAGTAAATACGTCAGAATGTTTAAAGCAAAGGAGAATTTCTCCAAAGTTTTCATTTCTCTCCAATGAAACCAATGCAAGCAACCAATGCAGAGTCTTGGAAATTTCCTCAGAGTTTAAAACCAACTCAAGAAACCAGCCTCAGATTTCTGTCTCCACTCTGGTATTCCATCTAAGAAATTCCAGGCACCTGTACCAGTCAGTCACAGAACTCCTGACTCCTGACTCATTCATCTTCTAAATGCAGCTGCCAAGAACACATATATGTGGTTTCAAAAGCTGGACAAATTAATGAAAGGCAGAAAACAAATTTGGACACAAACCTGGCTGCTCAAATCCCAAAGCTATAGGTTGTTGGCACTGTCACAAAGTTTACTTCACCCCAGGCTTTTCCTCAGTATCTGCTGCTCACTATTGCTAAGAAGCTATTGCACTAATTCTAGTACAGCTACTCTCAATGTAGTGGAAGACAGCTTCAACTGAAGAACCTGGGGATTAAGTGGGGATGGAGAAACTAAATTAAATCTCTAGAAAAACCTCCCTTCTCAAACGATCAAGAACACAAACATAACAAAACCAGAATATCAGAGATAAAGAAGGTAAAGACTGAAAAAAAATTAAATTACACAGTGCCAACCACATGAGAATATCAAAACACAACTGCAAGACCATGCTTCAAAATATTCAAGACCTCAAAGTCTAGTAATATACCACAAGAAGGATATGAGTTACGTATGAAGTACAACTGACATATAATGCTTCTGCAATTTCATTTATCATAAAGTAAGCTCTTTCAGTAAAACTACCTAGCAGCATCAATACCTAAGCAAACAGTCCTTGACAAGACTACTGTAGATGACATACCTTCTGTGTCAAACTGAGATCAGGATCCATTTTTATCATTTCCCAGCTGCCATAACCATATTCATAGATGCCTATTAACAAATTGGAATCATCCTCCTTACCCCAATCTATATCAAAATGAGCAGCCTTAGTGTGGCATGGGATGACATATCTAGAAGAAATATATTAGAAAGACAAATAAATGATTTTTACATCTGAAACTTAACAAGAGGGAAGGGAACATATTAAGGGTAATGAAGCTAGATTTATTTTCTCTGCTAAGATGCTGGTAAATTAAAAAAATTAATCCAAATATTTACAATAATATTTTTCTTATTTCTATAAAACAGTTATTGAAATCAGCACTGGAATATGTTTTAAAGCTGATTAAGACCAAAATATGAAGAACAAGTATCTGTCTGTACCATGAGCTGTGTGACAGAATTAGCTAGCCATGAATAAAAGCAAAAATCATCCTCCAAGTGTTCTAACTAAGTGGATCATTTAGGAACTGTAGTACACAAGGTGGCAAATTTATAGGGTAGGAACAACTACTGCTGCACTTTGATACTCCTCTCAAGCAGAGATGACACATTTAACTCCTCAGCAAGCCTGAATTCTAGTCCTAATTATTATCAGTAACTGAACACAGTTCACAGCAAATACAACTGGCAAGTTAAAGTTGTTACTGGCTTCTGTGGCAAAGGACAAAGTACAGCTGTGGAGCAGGTTACCACTGCCAGTTCTTAAAGGGACTTAAAGTTCTTAGAGGGACAATGCTTTAAATAGTGTTGAGTCAAAGCTGTGGAAAAAAAAAAAAAAGCTAGTAAGACTTGAGAAGTTTTCTGCATTATTACTCCCTTTAAAATATGCAAAACCATTACCTTTTTCTTTCTTCTGGATCTGAAGGAATGGATTTGTGCAACGGTGCCAACTCTTCTTCGTGAGAGATGACTAACTTTGCATTTACTTGCACTCCTGAGATTCGGAATGTTGGGCCTTTAACCTTCCCAAGTCTACCTCCTTAAAATAAATGACAAAGCTATTAAAATATTCACCTTTACAAATAACATCAGAAAAATATAAAGAAAACAATTATATTACATCATCTTTTCTTGACCAAATGCTTGAATTAAATGCTTCAAAACTGAAAAGCACCTACATAATAGGAGTACTTCTAAATTTCACAGCAAAATAAAAAGGCTACTGCATTTTTCAGTAGTAAGCCACACACAGAAAGTGGAAAAAGCCATGTTACTGTAACACTGTTTTTTTTAAAATCATCCAGTACGCACACCAATATTTTCGTATTTCTCAAAAAAACTGTTTTCTGTTATGATCAGAGTGCAGGAGTAACTCATTCTTCTCGACATTTTTCACTGTCCCCTCAAGCCCATTGAATACGGTACCTGCTCTTTCTTGTCCAGCTGAGTTGTCCTTTAAGGCTTTAATGCACCCATTATGTACAAGCTCTCCCAAACGTCTGAGATCTGTCTCTGATTTATCAACCAGCTCAGCATCTCTAGCTACAGCATCTAACCTGTAATAATAAAAAAAATAATCATTTTTGTAACTCTGAAAATTTGGCAGTTATGAATGATTCTTTCAGACTCTAAAATAAAAGAAATTATCACAGAAGTCATCAGTCATCTGTTGCTTCTATTTGGCGTACAATTTTGATCCAAGAAAAAAAATCCCAAATTATTTAGGTCTGAGGACAATTATACAAGAACTGTAAAGAATCCTAACCACCCTAGTGTTAAGTTCCTGCACATTTCTTTAGAAAAGAAAATTAATCACAGACATATGTATCATATGATCATATTCACTATAAATATTTGTAAGTACTAATACTTCTAAGGATGGGAAGTTTTTCTTAAAATAGGGAAAAATGAAAGAAGATTAAAAATGACAACTGACAATATGTAAAATGCAAAACTAACTTTGACAGTCAGAGTGAATAAACTGATGGGCTTTCAACAGGCTTATCAAACATGACAAGTGAATGATTACCACCAATGAAGATTAAACAAGTCAGCAGATAATTATAAAGGAAGCATTCCTCCAAATGGCAAGATCTGTTGTGTGGCTGTCTGCACACACGCCACACATGAAGAAACGGAAGGTGCTATACTAAAGTCACACTACATTAAAGATGATATATTTCCCATACTGACTAAAGTTTCATGGTACATTCTAATTTTTATAAAAAAGAGATTCCAAGTTGCCACACAAATAATAATCAAACAACTTTACCTCTCCAGAGGGCCACCAAATTTCTTGTAACTCTTGATAAACCTAGTAACAGAAAATAATTTTGTCATTTAAATATATGCTTAACAAACAACATTTGTTTTAAAGTTGTACTGACATAATTGTTAAACTTAGTATGATGCTATGTGGACAACAGGGGAAAAACAAGTAGAGAGAGTAGTGCAGCTTCATATATTCAGATAGCTTAAAATCAGTTTTATGGGTTTAAGAACTGTTATAAATAAAACAATAGAAGATACAATTTATTTCAGAAATTACTTTATTAATTTCACAAGACTGAGGATTCCGCAGCTATATGTATCTAGAAAATGAAAACTGAACGTGGATTTACAGTAAATTAAGATTTCAGACATCAAGTTATGTGTAGTTACATAGTTATTAAAAAGAGCAATCTCCAAAAGGTATTTGGAAGATTTTGGAAAATGACATGAAAGATACTCTCTGTTGAAATATCTAAGCAATGGAAAGAAACTGGAGATACTTGGAGGAGAAAGGAAATTAAATACAAATTAAAAAGTCAGAAAATAAATTTTAAAAAAGAAGACAGAAAACTTCCTCAACAACAAAATTGCTTGTGTAAGCACAAGAATAGCCTTGAAAAAAGTACCAATTTGCCTTGCTGTTAGATGAGATAGAAATCAAAAAAAAAAAAAAAGCTCAGAAAACTTTACAACATTTTAGAGAAACATGCATACTTAAATTTCAGAAGCAAAATAGCTTCTGAATTTCACAAACCCAAAAATGTGAACGAAAACAATTCCTCCTCCTCCTACCAAAACAATACTTCAGCAAATATTTAGCATATACAGAAGGGACCAATGATAGTATAGGATTTTATATCTTCTTAGTTTTAAAAAAGCAGGATATAACAATTCAATTCCAGTGCCAAGAAGTTTAAAAAGAAAACAAAATCCAATCAATTTTTTTCATTTGTCACCAAATAGATGTAACATATTCTTTGAGCACTGCAGGTTTTAGATAGATTGGTGGAAAGCAGATTGCTGTGCTTGCTTCTTTTTAAAGGAAAGTTCACCTCTTGCAAAATCACTGTCAGTAAACATCCAGTGAAATTACTCTCTTCATAGGCTGCAGGAACTAAAAATTTAAACCAATCATGAATGTTTTTCAAACCTAATTTTATACCCCATTAAAATGGGTTCAAATTCTTGCTGTAATAGTTCACCACGTCAGCCACAAGGTAAAAAAATAAAATGCCTAGAATAAAAAGATTTCAGACAACTTCAGGAAAAACAGATTACCAGCTGTAGCTTCGAGAAAAATAATAATATTATTAATAAAAATAATAGTAATTTCTTGTCCCTTTAAACATGCATATCTTACCGCCTTATCTCTGCATCACTAAATCCTTTAATATTTTCTCGAGGAATAGTTCGTGGTCTTCCACGTTTTTTTGGCCTTTTTCTTTCTGAGATGGAGTCGCTATCAGATCCAGAGTATCTTCTACTCCTACTGCGCCTCCCTTCACTGCCATTGAAGCTAATCTGGAATTCCAGAACAAGCAAGCCATGTAAGTAACAAATATAAGCAAGTTTTACCTGCTCTGTCAAAAAAATGTGTTCAGAAAAGGAAAAAAAAACCCAAACCGCAAAAGCAGCAAACTACACCAAAAGCAACACAGAACTACAATTCAGTCAGAACCAAGAGACACCTGTTTTGCACAGTTTCTCATCCTTGGAAGCATGTATATTTCTTCAAGTTCTTTTTGTCTTTCCTCCTCTTCTATTCTTCGCCTCTGGACCTCTGGAATGATTTCTTCCCAATTTCTTGAATTTCTTTCTGGCTCCAACTCAATATCATCTTCATCCATATTGGAGAAGTTGGCCACCTTGTACATCAAAACGTATATATTTTCATCAAGTCAACACATGACACAATTTTTGAAAGACTAATAAACTACTGTTTTAAGAAAACAAAGTTAGAAATGACATATTTTATACATTTATACATATAATATTTACATATTTCATCTATTTATATATATGCTACTGTTTTATACGACATATATAAAATTTATAAATACAAAATTTTTCATGAAACAGTCTCTACTGAAAGTGCTTTTATTCATTTAGGAAAGACAGACTCCTTTCAGCCTGGGCTAAGACCAGATACAAGGAGAATCATGCCCCTCACAGCTGTATGATTGTTGTTTAACGTCCTTCAAAATAGGGCTAACAACATTTAAACACCTGATTTAATGTGAAACTATAATAATATAAAACTAACCAAACATTAATACCATGTAGATATCAAAATATGTTGTGAATGAGTGATTAGCAGGAGAGCTATTTAATAATCTCCTGAACTAAACAAACTTATCACGCTCTCCTTTTTTTTTCTGGCACACATAGTATGTTTAACTGATAACACTTAAAAATATCTGGCATTCCAAGTTTACTTTGGGGCTAAAAGCAACTTGGAGAAATTATCAGCTAAGAACCACAAAGAATATATTGCATTAAATGATACTATAGCTGCTTAATAACAAAGGCACTAAATAAAACACAAAATTAGAATACTAATAATTAACACATTCATAAATACATCTCCTTTTATTATGAAAATACATAATGCGTTTTTATTTGTTTATACTGATGGTAAGGTTTCCTGTATAGGCAGAAAAACTTTTTACTAGGAAGTGATATAGAGTTGACTTACTGAGGCATGTATTTCAGAAGAATGAAGAGATAGACACATAGAAGAGACATAGTACTGTTTTAAAAGGGAAGTATAATTATGGCAAAAGGAGGGAACAGAGCCATACCTTGAACTGCGAAAGCAACTCATCTCCTACAGTTAATGGACCTGGCTCATTTTCCCGAGTTTCAGCCCTCTTCAGTATTTCATCTATATCCATTTCCTGAGGATAAAAAAAAGAAGTTTCTCTTTACAATTAAATAATACATACATATTTTTGGCTGTCTTACCTACCTAGTCCAGAAATGCTACTTACTTGAGGCTCCTGCTCTTCCCCTTCTGGTTCTTTAAAAAGTTCCTCAGCACCAAACTTCAAAATTGCAGACAACTCCTCCTTATTAAAGGGTGTTGAGCTGAAATAAATGGTGTTTCAGGAAAAATATTAAACTTACTAATTTGGAAAAGCTCTCTCTAATCATGAGACAATTAAGCTTTCTTTTTACTGTTAAATGTAAACTTTTCAGATATTTGAGATATGTATTTACTACGCAAATAAAAATCTACAAAGACTTTGTATCTTATGTTTTGCCTTTATTCTTAAGGGTAAGTTGGTATAGAAACAAACACAAAGGTACCTTGAAGGAGTAGAGCCTGTATGTAACACGGTTTTCCCTGTAGTGTCCATTCTCTGAATTACTAAATGATCTAACACCATCTTTTTCTTGGCTCGTTCAAGAATATCTTCTTCTACCGATCCTTTTGTGACTAGTCGATAAATATTAACCTATGTGTATTTAAAAAATAAGAAGTTTAAAAGTAGAAATCTCTGTCTCCATTACATAACTTCTGAATTTTTTCACGGGTTTCAAATATGAAATACTAGTTTAATCACATTACTCATCTTTACAGAAATGTTTTTAAAAAACCAAATAAATAGTCCTAGACCTTTCTGTATAACCTTCAATGACGTGGCACAAGCATGGCCAGACTGTATGTCTGTCCTCCATACGAAGGAAACAACCCTGAGAAGTAGCATATTTAAGCATCAGGGATATGCCTGATGCAGCTCTTATTTTGCAGAACGATATCATAACAATGAATATAAGACAGACTAGTCCACAACTTTTCTCCCTCTCCCACCCAGATACCACAGCTGCCATATTATTTCCTCCTCTATGGAGACTTAGGAAAAATAAATGAGCATTACTAACATTTCTGGACATGCATACAAAGTATTAGTTATTCTCAAAAATACATGAGGACTAAATGAGAGTGGACAGCTGATGTACAGAACTGCTGTCCTTCAGGTCTGGAGCTTAAACTGAGTGTGTTTACCTGCTTCTTCTGTCCAATTCTATGTGCTCTAGCCTGTGCTTGCAGATCGTTTTGTGGATTCCAGTCAGAATCAAATATAACCACAGTATCAGCAGATGCCAAGTTGATACCTAATCCTCCAGCTCTGGTAGACAGTAAAAAGCAGAAGTCCTGAAATCATAAAGTAGGAAATAGTTTTATATATATAACTCTTGTAATATTCCTAAAGGAACCAATATACTTTATGCACTGTGTGGTGTGGACTATAAAAAAATCTTCTACTACCGAATCTGTAATTGTTCTATGCTTAAAGCTTCTTTAAATATAAAGCAAACGTTGACTACCAATTTCTTTCTTCACGTTACTTCTCAACAGTTTAAAGAAAGCAGTATCCTACATGAGGATCACAGTGCAAGACATCCCAACAAAACCAGACTGGCCAAAAAATACCAAATCTTACTGTCAAAGCCTTTAATGTTACAAAAACCCTCTCCCACCCCCCCTGCCCCAAGCCCTGGAAGACTAACAGAGCAGGGAAAGCACTTGAGCCTACACATAACTGATGAAGAGACAGAGGCAAAAATCTGCCAAGTTTAATGCTGTTCATCATATTCATAAACAATATGATAATGGGTAAGCAGCTAGGAGAAAAAAACCTGTAGGCAATACTAAATTATTGAATCAGTCTTTTATAATTTTGAAAGACTGTAGAAGGATATTGAGACATGCAAAAAACTGTCATATGAAATCCAAGCTGAAGTAAAGCAGGTTAAAAAACCTCGAACAAACCCAATTTTCACTAGTTACAAGAAACAGTAACTATTACAATAAGGAGAGTTCTGAGAATTGTGTTAAAGATTTCCAGCTAGCCCGTAATTTAGTAATACAAAAACTCTACAAAATCCCCTCCAAAATATTATGAAATTTTAGGAAATTAAAAAAAAAAGCTGAGAGCATTCTTGCTGCACAAATGCACAGTTTGCCTCAATTTTAGAAATGCATGGTTTAAATTCTTTTTCATTTCAAAAAATGCACAATGTAATGGCCAAGATTTCAGAAAATGTCAACAATGTTTATGAAAAAAATTTGAAAGAGAGCTAGCTTTTGTATTAAACATGGAGTTCGGTCCTTCTCCCTCCAAAAAGCAGAAACAAGCTCAGTAGCAACTAACAAATGCTATCTTCAAATACCAATTAAACCAAACAAACTAAACTCGAAAATCAATGACCAACCAACCTCCCTTCCCCCATAATCTGACAGAGTAGGACAAAATATTTAAACCAATCCAAAGGTATGAAATTACTTGCACAATAGGAGTACTAAATAACTTACAAATATTCCAGTTCAGAATCTTAAGAATTGTAACAGATGCCTACATATCCACAGGCTGCTCACAAAGAATTAGTGACTAGAACTAGAAACTCGTACTTTATTATTTCTTCCATTGCATGTAACAGGGGGCAACAAATGCAGATAATGGGAATCATATTTGAAACAAGTAAAATGATTGTTCTTCAAGGATATATGAAGTTAGTTCTGCCCATTGCCGAAGGATTTTTGGATGCTAACCGCTGAAGTTTAGCACTCTTGTAAACATTATTAAATTTTACACAGGAATAAAGCTGGGGTTAAAATTCTGCAGCATTTATAGAGCAATCAGCTACCATTTTCCTAATTTATGTGTTTTCTACTTAACCTGTTCTTAAAAAAATTTTATTATATAAACTTTATACTCTAGGCAGTAGCAATGAATTTCCAATCTTATTGAAATATTCCTCACTTTTTTCAGCCCTCCTTTTCTGTGCAATGTCTTTTTGTAAAGACATTGAAAAAATAAAACACGTTCTTCAGGAAAAAAAATACTGTACCTCTGATCCTTCTGCATTAAAATGATCCAGTGCTTGTTTCCTCAATTCCCCTTTTATTGATCCATCAAGTCTCTAGAGATATTGAGAACTACAGTTAAAAAGTAATTTTTACACAGCATTGAATATCAAAGCAACTTCAATTGTCATCTGCCAAGACTGTTATGTGAAGGGAAAAAAAGCAAATAAACAGCTCACAAAATTTTTAAATTATCTGCTTCACTTCAAAATAACATCCATCTAAGAGCCAGGTCCGCTCCTAGAAAAAGACATTTTCTTCCATGTTTTTTTAATCACAGTGGTAAAGGTTACAGAATCACAAACATCTTGTCTAAATCCCCTAGTCAGGCAGGGACAGCTAAAGCATGCTGCCCAAGGTCATGTCCAAGTAGCTTTTGGACCTCAACAAGAGACAGAAATTTCATAACCTCTGGACAATCTGTTCCAGTGCTTTGACACCTCACAGTAGAGAAAAAGATTTTTTAATATTCAAGATCAAAGCTTCTTAGCTGCTATTACCTGCAAGTTTCTTACCTGAAATGGGAACTGACGATATTTCAGGTATTCTGCCAGGATGTCCAGCATCCTTACCATCTGTGAGAAAATCAGGACTCTGTTGCCACGTTCTCGCAGACGAATCAGTAGCTTGTCAAGAAGGATTAGTTTCCCACTGCTACGTATTAAATGCTACAAAAACCAAGAAACATACATTGCAAAATAAATTAATCTCAACACTAATACACACTGGGGTATGCTGAACATTCTTCTGAGGTTTGCTTTTGTTTCTATTATAGTGGGCAGAAAAACAAAAGGCAAATTCTGACATTCTTGAAGAATATTATCGTTTAAAACATCCATACAATAAAATGTAATTAAAACTGGGCATATTTATTTACTCAACTCTCTGTTAATTATTCAGTTCCAATTAAGAATGAAAAAATACTTCACTGTAAAAATCCAAGATGCACATTTTCTGGAAAATCTGTTTTTCCTTTATACACCTCAAGAAAAACTAATGAACGGCCAAGACACTATAAAATTCTGTGAAAACTACAGATGTAAAATCTGTCTTTTCATTTTTTTAAAAAATTAAATAGTGACATTACCTGTAAGGCCTCCTGTTTATTATAGAATTCATTATCATCTGGTGGTTTAATGAGGTAGCAATGGTTGCAACACTTCTTGAGTTCCATCATGATGTTCAAAAAGCCTGAGGTGCTGCCTTTTGAACCTTTGCTAAGGGCTTTATAATTCCTCGTTAAAATCCATCTATGAAATAAGATGTACAATATTAGTAACTTCTAACCATATGGGAAGTGAGACAGATGTAAGCTGTCAAAATATGAACAAACTAAAGAAAAAAAGTATATACAAAATAGTATATACCAATATGCCAAACAAAAGAAACTACATGAATAGACATTAGACCAATGTAATTCCTCAGCCCTTGCTTCACAGAATTTTATTGCTGTGAAACCCTATAGAAGCCTCAATGTCTATACATTATAAAACCACTGTAATTCAGTAAATTGTACCTAGACATATCACTTAAACAGAAGAATATACAAAGAGTTGGTACATACTTGTAATATTGCTTCTGCAATGCACTCATTTCCATCCTCAGAATTTGCTCAACTTTAGCAGGTAAAGACTTTTCTACATCTTTTTTAACTCTTCTCAGCAGAAATGGTTCAAGTTCTTTGTGAAGACTTGCATAACCATACTCTCTCCCTTTTCCATGCTCCTCTTCAAAATCTTCCCATGAGGAAAACCTTCAACATAGTAAAAGGATAAGCACAAAATAGTTACATACTGTGAACACCCTGATGAAGCAAAGTTCAGGAAGAAAGGTAACACAGACACAGAATATGTATACATATACCACAAAAACACACATACATTCAGATTTCTTCCCCACTCCCTTCTGATTTATCCAATTTCTGAATTTTCATCTCCCAAGAAATCCCAGATATTGTGCCTGTAAATAGAAGAATGGAATTTTCCAAAAATGTCTACAGAATGAAAACCTCTGATTCCACAAGGGAAATGCAACGTTTTTCTTCTTCTGCAAGGACTTGTCTAGATGGTTGAAGAAAATTCCATTATTATATTTCATCAAGATGGCAAAAAAGCCTAGACAGCCATCTCTTGCCTTGTCTAGAGGGTGTGCAAGAGAACAAAAATATACTTCAAATGTGCCTCACAGCTTGTATGCTCTAGCTGATGTGTAGCTATTATCTGTAGACTTGAATGATGGAGTTTATGATCAAACAAATGAATAATGGCTACTCAACCTCATTGGCTTTGCTTGTAATGTTCTGAGGAAGTCAGTATAGTCCATTGCTTGAACTGAACAGAGCTATGGTGTTTGGCATTTTTAAGATGTCAGACAGGAACATGTGCTTTCACACATGAGCTCTAGTTTACCTTAGGTTTAAACAAGCCAGTACAAAATCAGATCAATGCAATAACCTTATCATATGCAAAACATATGGGAAAACCAGCTATCTGATTGCATTATAGGATTATTTGGCATCCTGACACAAATTTGTTTTTATTAATAGTACCAACACAAGAAACATTTCATTCTTCTTCCCTCATAGCAAATCTACATGTTTTTTTCCTCAGGCTAAGATGAAGCCTTTTTTCCAGGTTCTACCCATACATCAATCCATCACTTTTGCACACTGCTAAAACAGGAAAAGGTGACATCTGCTACCAGCATTACTTACCTAAAGCAGCATGAAAAGATATACACATGTACTTTATGTAGGATATTTAAGCTGTCTTTCAGTACAATTCCCTACTTCTACTGATTCTCACATCACTACATTAATATGCTATAACAGACTTGACAAAAAACTCTCTTACTTTTCTGGCATGATGAAGTGCAGTAAAGACCAAAGCTCTTTGAGAGAGTTTTGCAGAGGGGTTCCAGTAATAAGAAGACGATGGTTAGACTTAAAGTCTATTAATGTTTTGTACAGAAGAGAGTCGTCATTTTTCAAACGATGAGCTTCATCAACTCCTATGAATGCCCAATTGAGACCACCAAGGAATGACTTAGAAAAGAAATGGAGAAGGGGGGAAAATATTATTCAAATTCACATATTTCATGATTTTCCACATTATATAATCCCAATAACTTCCAATTCCTTCTTGTAAAAGAAGTAATAAACCCAATAATGATAAAGCAAATCACTTCTTCGTTTATTTTAATAAAAAAACCAGTTATTTGATTTTAGTACTAATTATGACTTTCACATTTGCCAAGTTCAATGAAAAGCTGTGTAGTCATCCTTAGAAAGCATAAATTAAATATATTATTTTAAAAAAAGTCCAGAAGTCTGACCCATCTTTTTTTACATGGCAGGAAAAAAACCAAACTATTTTTGACTTCTTCCCATACAAACAAATGAAGTAAATAAAGTCAAGTGCTTCTTGAGTATCTGTATCAATTCCCACATACCATTAGGAGGATTAACAATATCTCTGTGTGCTATCACAAATGAGACAGTATTAATACATGTACACATACTACTGTATGCACTATATCACAGAACAACTATATGGGACTTCCTAGCTTTGCATCATATTTGAGACTAAGGATTGGGTTCTGTTTCAGTTCCTTGATGGTGGTCTGCAAGTAAGTAGGGCATTAATATGGGAGGAGATCATTACAGTAATGACACTCTCAAGCAAACTGAAGAAAACTAAGTGTTACCCACCTCAAACAAGGGCAAAAGGCTGAAAGCCTCACCACACATACATAAAATCCAGAAGTGCTTAAAATAAGAAAATCTCCCCCAGGAAACAAAAAACAAAACCCCAAACTACACAATGTCGTACCTTCAAAAGCAAGAGCTTTCAGACTCTCCATAAATTTGCCGGGTCATAAACCAAATACATGCAAGTCTAAAGATAATTATATTAGGGAATATATATTTTGTCTCCCAGAGGGACAATTACCTTATCCTTTAGCAAAATTTCATATGTTGTTAAGAGTATGTTAAATTTCAAACGTTTGGTCTGTGGATGCATCCATTCATGAGTTCTTATCTACAAAAAGAAACAAGTAAACTATAAGCTGCAGAAAAAAAGTCTTGCTGACTGGAATCAATTTAAATACTGCAACATGTAGATATTTAATAGCACAAAACAAAATAATAATGAAACGGACAACGCACACATCTATAACATTTACATATAAATGTATATATATTCATATTAACATATATACATTTTATACACAAATATGAACAAATACATATACATGCTATATATATACACACAGATACACATATATAACATACAAGAACTTTTTACTTTGATGGGTAAGATTACTAATATTAGCAAACCAAAATCCTTTCAGGAAATAAAATAAGATCATGACTGGCTTTCTTACATACTTACTCTTACTATATCCACCTAAATAATCACATGGCAGAAGATAGCTGGTTTTCAAATGCAAGACCACATTTTTATCTCTGTTCACTATTAAGCAGAAAGGAAATTTCTCACATACATCTATACAAGATCAAAATCCAAGCTTTCAATTCACATTTTAAAGACAGAGGGCTTCAGCAAATATTTGCTCAGTCCCAACCAAAATATTTAACATAAGCAGATGATAATAATATTAAGTATGTCTTGTTTATGTACAAGACCTTCCAATGACAAGGAGAAATACTCACCATATTTCTACTAGTTATGTCTCCTAAGTAAACTACAGCATTCATCTGAGGAGCCCAGGTTTGAATCTCTCTTTGCCAAGATGTCAAGGTAGAAAGCGGCACAACCAACAAGAAAGGCCCATACAATTGGTGCTCGTGAAACAGATAATTCAGAAAAGAAATTGTTTGTATTGTTTTACCCAGACCCATTTCATCTGCGAGAATACAGCTATTCCCTCTAAAAAAAAAATAAAAAAAAGAAACAAAGGGGAGGTATGGAGAGGCGGAAGGTTTGGATAAAAAGAAATTATTATCTTTTGAGCATAAAACCCACTCATAAAAGTTTTCAAGATTTTGCTACTATACATTTTGAAGAAATTTATTTACATTTTTTTTCCATAAAAAGATTTCCAATCCCTCCTACTCCCTTAAATTAACAAAAAAGTTGCAAGTAGTCCTTCTGAGTCTAATTTTTAAAATTTAACACTAATGTTGACATTCCAGAGATTTTTGGGTTTTTACATTTTACTATTTTAGGTTTGTTGGTTGTTTTAAAAATATTAGTTATTCCATTGAAACTAAAAGCAAAGTAATGACACATCTTAGCTGGTTTTTTTGTTGATAAAGGCCATAGAATGATAATTTTGGTAGTACTAGATACTACTACAGCAAAATAATTCCCTTCAGACCTCTACTTCGAGCTTACAGTATGAAAATCTCCAACTTAAAAAAATAAAACATCCAACAGAAAAAAAATGCAATACTTTGCAAATGCTTGTAATTTACAACAAACAAACTTGAGACTTTTGAGATTACTTACTTGCACCATGAGTGAGCAAGCCAATTCAACCCATTTAACTGATAATCTCTTAACTCTAAACTTTCATGTCCTCCAATGTAAGATGGTTGCTTCTTTAGTGCAACAAACCGTGGCCTTTGTTTGAGAACCTGTGAAAAGCAAATTGATCATCAGTCAGATGATCATCGTCAGATTGAACTGTATCTGATTAAAATTACCAAGAGATCTTCGTAGAGAAAAGTAATAGGACATATTTAGGTCATCAACTCCAGATTTTATCCATCAATGTAAGTAAGGCCATATAAAAACACCAAGTAATTTGGAAGCTGAAATGAGTTTGATTGCTAACCTAAACGTCACAATATGAGTGACATTAACTCACTCCAACTTTTCTTTTAAAATAAACTACAATACTAAACAAACCCATTTCTGAATGCTAGTAAAAATGCAGGGGATTGGCATCTACAAAACCTACTCTCAGTAGTGCTACTGTCCACACATCCATCCTAATTGGTACGCTGAAAAAATTCCCCAAAAAATTCATAATATGTATTTGATATGCAGATTAAAAAAAAAAACAAAACAAAAAACCAAAATATTTTTACTATTGCAACTGGTGTGGTAGCTTGAACTTGACCAGGAGCCAAGCTACCACCCAACTGCTTACTTCCTACTCTAGAGAAACAAGAGAGAAGTGAGAAAAAACCTGTAGGTCAAAATAAGGAGTCTAAACCCCACAAGTGGCGGCATGTGAGTCACACATCAATTCACCACCAAACTGATGACCAACAAATCTCTAGGCAACAGGCAGCCCCTGCTCAGCCCACTCAATTTATTGTTGAGTAAGACATTATATGGCATCAAGCACCTTTTTGGTCAGCTGGTGTTCAGCTGTTACTGCTGTGTTCCCTCCCAGCCTACTCATGCTGGGGATAACACAAGAGGACACAGAGAAGGCAGTTGTGCAAGTGCTGTTCAGCAACAGACAATATGTGCTACCAAAACCATTTAGGCCACAAATCTAAACCACACACTGTAGAGGCTGCTATGAAGAAAAGTAACCCTATCCCAGTCAGATCCAGTACAACAGATTATAAACCCATTGCAAATTACCTACTCACCTTGCAGTCTTTAAAGGGAGTGGTCTTGGATTGATTTCTGCTGAAGTACTCATCAATGCGTGCCTGAAACTTTTTGGCAATGAGAGCTCCATCTTCCCAGCTGCATTCAGAATAAGGCAGACCCTGCCACTTACAATAGTAGTCTGGATAACCAGCAGCTGATTTCTGATTTGAATGAGCTGCAAAAATGCACCAGAAATGTGATCAGCATTTTACTTTTGTGCTGTAGGAAAATACTGATTTTTGGTAATAATACAACAGAAGCTAGACCCATACAGACAGCCTGACAGCTCTTCTCATTACCTGAAGCTTTGCCTTGGATTAAAAAGTACGTGGTATCAATATTTTGCATTTTTTAACTACAAATACAAGAGCATTGATAATATAGAGAATTCTTGACATTGATTTCTGCCCACAAGTTTGTAACATACCAATTATTCTTTCCACTATCTGGTATTGTTTATGTAGATCATCTGTAAGCTCCTGCTGGCAGTTGTAATATTCCACATCTTCTGGGGAAGCATTTTTCAGCCTGGAGTGGGAATTCATTTACGACACTTATTACACCATACAGTTCTAAAATTAAGAAAATTCAGCAACTCTATAGCTCTGAATGTAATCATCCCATGAATCTTGCCTGGAAAGCTTTTTTGAAGGAAAAAAAAAATCCCTACGACAAAATGGCTGCATCTAGCCAAAGTACCATTAATGACTGAAAAAACTTATTGTTGAAAGTAAGTATTCTCCATTAACTGCTTGACTAGTTAAACTAGTAGCTGCAGTAGCTGTGTCTCTGGATAAGCAGTCCACTTTACAGGTTATTTTCATGGAATAGTAGTCAGGGTGGCTTACTCTGTAAGAATCCACCGAATGATTAGTTGCTAAAACTCAATTCACTGATTATATTAAACATGCTAATAAAACTGGACACCAATGAGGTGACTTTACAATGTATACATTTCTTCGTGTTTTTATTCTCAAGCTTCAACCTCAGGTTTCAGCAAAGAAAACTGAATTCTTCAAAGTAACCTGAAATGGCTAATGCACCAAGAAAACATTGATCCTTGAAAACTTATTAAAAGCTACAATTTATTATTCATTTTAAACAGTACCTATCTTGTTAAAACTCCATTTATACCACACCAGATTCACACACACACCAGATTCAAGGGATATTGGAACATATTAAAGGGACATCGGCTTTCAAAGTTTTTGCACACACACTCAAAGTTATGTTCTCAAAACCAGGTAACAGGTCTCAGAAACACAATAGAACACCTACAGTGTTTCAAAATAAGTATCATAAAAAGATTCACCATCTCTTTGTTTCCTGATCCTTTTTCTTGTAATTGTCCAGTTTCTTCATTCCTTTAACATTTTGTTGCTTCAGTGTTTCCTCAGTTTCCCACGTGTTATGGATGTGTGACCAACCTTTCCATTTAATAAGATACTGTATTTCTGCCGGCTCCTTTGATTTTTCAAACCCAGCATTTGGGTCACCATCTGCCTCAACTGCATATATTGTAGTAGCAGCACCTGTGGCTAAGAAAGAAACCACATCATATGCCTTGAGTAAGTGTGCATTGTCTTAAGTTACCCAGTTAGAAATGTAGTAAAGTAACTGGTGGCAATTTTAGATGAGCATATACTTGACTAGTGTCTACTGCACTCACGTCATTACTATTATTTGAAAGATTATGATGTAGAAATAACACATGCACAAGTAGTCAAGAGAATGAGAAAGGCAACTAAAACTTCTACACCTAACCTGCATCTTTTCTTATGAGAATTTTATTTGTATTCTTGGTTTTTAAAGCAGTCACTAGGAAATGCTCCACACTAACACTGCTTGTCATCTTCTGTTACACTATTCTTATCACTGAGCATAAACAAGACATCTGATGTTAAGTCTGATAAGCCTCAAGACACGAAAAACCTACTAACAGGGACACTATAAATCTCCTTATTCCTAATCAAGTTTGTTGCTTGTCCTGTCTCTGTTACATTATGAGGTAAAAATTATAAAGTACAGATTAAGTATGAACTATATTGTAGCTGCAGCACACTAGCAACAGGAAACAGGCACATTTTGATGAGGACAGGTTACAGAATAACAGAATATTCTGCACTGGAAGGGATCCACAAGGATCATGGAGTCCAACCCTTAAGCCTGTATGGGGATCAGACCCATAACTCTGGCTTTATTAGCATCCACCTCTAACAAAGTGAGCTAATGTCAGTGGTGTTGGTAAGAAAATTACACCAATGCTGCTGGAGCAGAGAGGCAATGCCAAAAAGCAGCAATATCATCTGGGCAGGAAGAATGAAGGAAGCTTAGCTCCTAAGGCTTTGACCACAGCAGTAACACCATACACTGGAGTAGGGTTCGGGATAGCATGGGAGAGACAATTTGAGAGAAAGAAGATACAAGTTCTGAGAGGGTCAATTAATTTAAACACTAGGTGTAACTAATGGAGAAATGTATCACTGAATTGCAAGAGGTTCAGCATTTGGGTGGGGTTTTCCATGTGTTTGTTTTTTGAATTAAGAGTCCTAGGACGGGAGAACTGGTTACCTGGGACAAGGAACAGGCTGAGGTACTCAACACATGTTTTGCCTCAGTCTTGACCAGCAAATGACTCAGCCACACCAGAGAAGGCAAAGGCAGGGAGGGAATGGGAGCAGGAGGAATCACCCAATCCAGGAGAAGGTTTGAGACCAATTACGGAAACTGAAAGTGCACAAGTCCACGAGACCTGATGAGATATACATCTACAGGTCCCAAGAGAACTGGTGGAGGAAAGAGCTAAGCCATTGCCATAATTTTTGAGGTTGTGGTGGTCTAGGGAAGTTCACACTAACTGGGAAAGGAGAAATATAAACCTCATTTTCGAAAAAAGGGAAAAAAAAGGACCCCAAACTCTGGGGCCCCCGGCATAAGAAGGACGTGGGCTTGCTGGAGTATATCCAGAGGAGGCCAACAAGATGGTAAGAGGGCTGGAACACTTATGGTATGAAAACAGGCTGAGAGTTGGGGGTGTTATGCAAAGAGATGAGAAGGCTCTGGGGGGACCTTACAGCACACCTTCTAGTACTTAAAGGAGGCTATAAGAAGGCTGAAGAGGGACTTTACACGAGAGCACATAGTAGTAGGACAAGGGGTAATGACTTCAAACTGAAGGACAGTAGGTTTAGATTAGCGAAGAATTCTTCCTAATACCTATGAGAGGGGGGAGGCACCATAACTGGTTGCCCAGTTACACCTAGAGAAACTGCTGATTTGCCATGCCTGGAAGTAAGTATTCAAAAGGCCAGGTTAGATGGGGCTTTGACCAAACTGGTGTAGTGGAATCTATACCTGCAAATGGCAGAGGAGTTGGAATTAGCTAGTCTTTAAGGTCCCTCCAACCAAAACGATTCTTTCAGTCTATGATTTTAACTTGCAGACTCAAATACAAAGCAGCATTCTAGATACCACTGCAATTCTAGATGCATTTTGGTAGCCACTCCACACATTGCTCTGTATTTGTACTGCAGTAACTGAAATCATAATTTCAGTGGTTCAGCCATGCCAATACTGTCTTTCAGTGTTCAGACTACTAGTCAGCTCTCCCATGTAGTCTATTTTCTCTACTGCATTGTACATAATTTGTGCTGATTAAGTAACACTGAACTTTACAATGTCATACTAATTTGGTGTGCATTTATGCAATTCAGAGATATCTGCCTCCCAATTTTTATTTTCTACCAAGGTATGCAATTTTTCTGTATTTTATTCTGCAATACTTAGATGGGAATAGCAGCATTCTTATGAATATGAAAGGTGAAACAGTATGACTTCTTTGTAACTTTAAAACTACTTCTTTAAAAAAAACCCTACTTTTTTAACTTATAACTGAGAATACACACTGAAGTTGCACCATCTTTAAAAGGATCTTAAAAACACTTTAAAAAAAAAATACCTCCTTTACGGCCAACTCGACTATCCATAAATTTTTCTATTGTTTCAAATTCATCTTCTTCAGGTTGTGGAACATCTTCTCCACAAACTTCAAGCAAATCATCAGAATCCGTCTTGGTTTCTTCAGCTTCTTTGTAACTGATGTTGACAGTTGCCTGGCGACGAGATCCCCTCTTATCATAATCATCATCATCCTCCTCCTCCTCATCATCATCCTCCGATGAATCAAGTTGCCTCTTTTTTGGTCCTGCACTCTTTTTCCCACTTTTTGGCTTAATTCTTGAAGACAATAATGTATGACACAACAGTGATGTTTCAACAGGGACAACAATAAATCTTCTGCATTGTTTTCTGAATACGTGTATTTAATGAATGTTCAACTACTCTGCTTTCTCTTAAAGCAGACAGAAAAAGTACTCACTAGAAAGTATTAATGTATTATCATATTATGCATACATTTTTTAAAAAGTACTTTTTTTTTTTCCTCAGTAAGTATTACTGTTTTCATTTGCATGTATAGAAGTGGTAAATATTCAATTGCTTTTAAGAAATAGTACCAGAGTATTCAAATGCCCAACTTCTTACCTGGTTGGAGGTTTCCGGCTTTTGACCTTGTTTTTTGGCTCATAGTCAGATTCACTCTCTTCACAGCTGCTTTTCTCCCTGTCTTCCTCTGATTCAGAATCTGAACCAGTTCCTGATACTGACCCTGATCCTGACATTTGCCAGTCTTCACTGTATAGGATGAAAGACAAAACAGTAATTTCATGTTGTTGCATTTCTTAGAACAGCTATTCATGAGGCATCTGTTGTAATTTCAAGACTATTCACAGAAATAAAAATCTTGTAACAGTTTTTTTATATACAGTTGACAAAACAGAAAGCTGTCTTCAGTGAATACTAGTGAATAATTAAAAAAAATACCCAATGGCACCAAAGGAATCTGGACTAAGTGTTCTGTTCTACAGAGGTAGATTTAAAATCTAAAACAACAAAAATCTGGATTTCTATATAAATTTCAGCATGAAGAAACGAGTCAACATGACACTAAGAAAACACAGCACTTAACAAGTCTACCTGGAAAGATACATATTCATCAGAAGTTAGACATGTTCAAATTATAAAGTCCTGTCATATTGTAATCTGGAGAGCCCCATACTGTCTAATACCTATGGTCTCAGTGGCCTATGTGAAGAATCAGCTACTTCGGCACGAGAATTGAAAAATAACAGAGGTAGATTTGAAAAACGCAGAAAAACCTGAACTGCAGCAACTGGTGAGTGGCACTGGCTCCCAAAAGCTCCCACTAACTCTCACATCACTGGCTTCACAGCCAGGAACGGTACTGTGAGTACTCTGAGTACTTCTGAATGAGTAGCAGGATTCTCTGATTTCTGCTTAACTGAGATTTTTTACTTTGTGACAGGAAAGATGTACAGTATCTTGATTCAAACTCTGACCCTATACAGGAAAATTCAATCTTAATAGCTTAATTAACGTTGAATAAATTTTTTTAGTATCAAAACTGTAAGAACTTTTAAACAAGGAAAGGAAAGGAAAAAAGGAAACAAGCAACCCCACAAAAATCCAAAAGAAAAGCCCTTACTAAGGGATTGTAACTTGAATTTTCTTTGAGACAACCTATTTAAGTGGTTTCCCACCTCCATAAAATTTTTATGGATGGCCTCCTACTCAAAAGTAAACTGCAACAAAGTATTCTAGAAATAAAGGCACTGATAAATGTTTTCAAACAATATTGCAGACTCTTTTGCTGAGAAACTAATGTGACAGAAATGCTCATTTGAGAGTTTTATTTTAAAATTACAAAATTGAAAATGAAAGATCAAGACAAATTAAAAAGACAACTTAAGCATTTCAAGAGTGAGGAAATCGAGCTTAATCACAAGCATCTATCTCTATGAAAAAAAAAAGTGTGCTGTTACTTAGGAAAATATCTTACTCTTTATGTTTTTTCTTCTTGGTTTCACTAGATGAGTCATCTGCTGAATCTTCACTACTTGAGGAGTCCTGCATGGGAAAGAAACAAACCAAAGTCAATTCATTTTTACAAAAAGAATTAAGTACTTCTAACAAGTAGATTCTGAAAAGACACATCAGTTATCAACTTTCAAATTGGAGGCATATTATTCATATTTTACCCTCTTCATGCCTTGCAATTTAGCTATTGGAATACTGTTATCGGTTTTTTACTTATCTGTGGACACCAATGAGGCATCAGGCTGAAAATTATAAGGCCTGAGCAAAGCCTGAAGTTTTTCTTTCTCTCATGCTAAGAGAAATTTTTCCCAGGCTTGAGACAGTTTCTCTGCTCCTTGCCTGAGCCTTCCCAAGGTGATAAAGACTCGGGAAAAACAGAGACAAATTTATAATAAAGATTCGCACCTGGTGTTTTCTGAAAAACAAGGAAGAACAGGGAAAAACAGTTCTCACGATCCATGAGAAAGTTTTGTTTTCTTCTGTTGTCCAATGGACTGCTGCTCCTTTTGCAGTGTGCGATCCACACTATAAATGTGGCTCGCTGCAGCAATAAAATCACTTTTCTAGCCATCTAGCTAGAGGAGTCTGTGTTGCTAATTGACTCGACCTTAGCGCAATAGCAACACTTACCCATCTATGAACACATTGTGCCAACACCACTCTGGAGAACACCATAGAAAAACCCCATCTTGAAAAATCAACATTGTGCCTACATAAAAACAGTCATGGTATAAGCTGCTCCACATTAAGATGATGTCTCTGTAAAAATCCCAATTAAATCACCTACCCTCAAAAGCTTTTCCACCTTCCATATTTGTTCACATTAAGACATCAGTTTAAGAAAATTTTGAGAATAGCATGTCCCTTCTTTCCTTACAATAGAAGAAAAAACAAACACCCTCTTAAAGTTAGATTTTCTTAAGGCCAATCTCATTGTCCTAAACTTAAGTTAGAATAACTTTTATCCTGAAAAGTACCTTTCTGGAAGAGAGTGTTTAACAGCAGTAAATTAACATTTTTATGATATGTGATTAAGTCTGCTGTTTAAAAGATGAGCTGCTAAATCAGACAAAAACGGAAATTGAACCAAATTAGTGTGAGTAAACAGCAAAGTTTTTGTATACAGGACAAAAAGACTGCTTTACAAATAACTTACATTTCATAGCTGTGATTAGTGCTCTTAAAAGATGTTCCTACTACAAAAAGTCACCATTTCATTAGCCTGTGATTCAGGTTTTGCAATACCCAGAATACAGGCCTCATTCTTAAAATACAAGAATTCCTTTGTTGCAATTATTACAAGACTTGTAAAAATTAGTTTTCTACTTCATATGGAATTTCTGAAAACTACAGCAGACATCTTTTACAAAAACAAATTGAAAAAATACTTTAGCACTTTTATTTCTTTTTATGAAACTCAAGAAGTGAGAAATACCATGTGAGTCAGTACTGTTCAGCTTGAAAATTTTGTCCAATGACAACACAGAATAGCTACCGAAAAGCAGCACAAAATCAAGGCTGCTGTAATTTTGGGACAACTCACTTGAAAACAAGTAACCAGAGATACCTTTCCTTCTGTATAAAAATGTCAGTTATTTGAATGTTAATTTTATACACTAACCCCAGGCTTCTACGCACACTCAGAATATAAATTTGCTCCATGTAATTTCATTGGAATGTATAAGACAATAAGACAGGCATGTGTACATTTAAAAAATTATATTAATCACCTCTTCTGAAACACTGTCTGATGAAGCTGCCTTTTGTTGTTGTTGCTGCTTCTTGAGCACTGCTGATCTTTGCACAGCAAGTATACTTGGACTAGACTTCCAATACTAAGGAATAGAGATGCAAGAATCAGTCAAACATACTGAAAGTCTCTAGTTTACAACATACTTACTTTTCCTAAGTATCATCTTAATTTTATCAGTTAAAAAATTTCACTGCAAAACCCTGCATTAACTAACAATATCAGACAGCTTTTTAAAGTCGTAAGATTTCTACAAAACAGAATGTTATATGCTAATCACCAGGATAATTACTGCAACACGTCTAACCATAGTTGTGTAAGTAACTGTTAAAGCAAAACTTTAAAAAGTATATTTTTAAATTCACACAGATAAATTCTTTCAGATTGCTTAACTGCTATGATTTTCATTCGTATGGTAATAGTTAGGTACATGGGAAAAAAATTACAATCCTTAACAGTCTTCAGTTCTTGGTGTGACTGATCTATAACTATCTTCATAAATATGGTATAGCACTCCATAAACACGGAAGAGTGCAGGTAATTCTGGTTCACCGGATTAAAGAGATTTCTCAACACCACTTTTTCCTGCATTTAGCTGACTTATTGATAAAGAATGCTAACTGCATGTAAGCCTAAAATTTAATACAATCAATTATTGATACAATGAAACCAAGCATTAGAGAAACAATGTAAAAACAGAATTCAGGAATAACATTATGTGTATCTTTCTCTCCCATAAATTCCAGTTAACTAGTGCAGGCCTCTGTGTGATGAAATTTAGGTAGGCTTTTAAATCAAAATACTTTAAAATGTGAGAATTTGAAAAGAACATATTTAAGTACTTATATGAGAAATCTGCCCAATGTTTAAAACAGCAAAGTACATGCTTTCACTAACCTAATCAAGTTAAAATCTAATTAGGAACACTTCATTACCTCTTTTTATTTTTTAAATGAGTACTCACTGCTCTTGAAAATAATTTTAAAATTTTTTTTTTAGTGTTTCCTTGCCACCTCCACCAAAGGATTCGTTTATGTCTCTTGTTTACCTCAGATCCGTCAACTTTTGGTGGTTTAGATTGAATTTGTTTCTTCTCTCTGGATGTGTCAGACTCTGATTCTGATTGAGTGCCTGACTCTGAACCAGAGTCAGAGTCACTGCTGCCTGACTGGCTGCTGCTTCCATCACTACTGCTTCCAGAGCTTGAACCAGATCCAGAAGCTGATGCTGACCCAGAATCGTCATCTGATCGGCTGCAATGACAAGTTAGTAGATATTACACAACTGCCAAAGTAACAGGATTAAAAGAAAAAAAAAAGTCACCTTAGCTTTACCTATAACTCAACTGTTAAGTTAGATGAGAACAAATTGAGGCAATCAACTAAATTAGTTGAATAAAGCTAAAAATAAACAAGGAATAAGAATTCGAAGTGTAATTAGATACTCTTGAGTGAAGCCAAAAAAATATAAAGCAAACCATCCAAATTAATACAGCAGTGTCACACAGGGGACTTAAAAGCAGTAGAAATGCTTTGTAGCCACTCAAACTGTTAAGCTTCACCCCTTCAAAATCCCTGCTTAGCTCCACTAAATGCCATATTACCTAACGGTTCAGTCTACTTCACAAAGGCCTATCCAATATTGTTTTCAATCTTCATAAATCAGTGGTAGTCCTTAAAACAAAACAAAAAGCTACACAGACTGTGCTCTTCTGTTAGCAGCACACAATTTTCCCATGCAGACAACTGAATTTGTCAGAGGTGGTATGATTTGTGCTAAAGCAGTTTCCTTGGCATACACATGAGCTGTCTAAATTATTTCATCAATATATTCATTTTACATCAGATAATTACCACATAATTAGTACATACATTAATTAAATATATTTATTTTATGACCATTCAAAAACTTTACCAAAAAAGCATGTTTTTCTAGAACAATTGCACAGAGCAGATGAGTTTGAAACTTTAAGTAAATTCCTCACTAGATTGATACTATATTTCAAAGATATCATGAGAAAGATACACCACACAGCAAAATAATTTCAGATTATGTACACACTGACACAAAAAAAGCAGAGTAAACATGAAGCCAGAACTGAAAATGTTAAAAGCCAAAACTGTATCAAAGTCCAGCTGATCTCTGCCAGCACAATTCATCTGGCTGACAGTCAGCTGGAAGTGATTTGAGAAAAGAGAGAAGATTCATCTTCTGCCCTTGTATATACTTAACTATTTCAGAAACTGCAAAACAAAGCAAAATCACACCTCTGCCACCAACAAAACTGTGCCAGCAAAGAAGAAATGAAGCTATTAACAGATCCCTGGAGAGTGCAACTCCGTCAGCCATCTCCAACCAGCAACCATGAAATAAAGAGAGACAAAGTGAACATGGTGAAGCTTCCTTGCTCTGAAGGGCAAGATGTGGAGAAACTTGTTGCTGCTGGGCTCCTTGCACTTGCTGAAAGGAAAACTGAGAAACAACAAGGCTGCTCTGAGATTTGCAATGTCTTTCATCAAAGTCTTGCTTCAGGCATTGTGCTATAACACTAACCTCACTTGCCCAAAAAGCAAGTTACAGAATATGATGCTACAATATACGACCAGAGGTTAAGTAACACCAGAAATTAATGGCACTCTACAATTGTGTTCTTAAGAGATTTTCATTGTAATAATTTTTGCACACAAATATTGCCTTACCTTAAATACTGGGTGAATCGCACCTTTATAAAACAACCATATTTCTCAGCAAAGCAAAGTGTCACTAAGTACATGTCAGGGGGACTACAGAAGGCAGCACTAACTGTAAATGAAAATATATAGAAGAAAGCATGGAGAGACACAAGTAAATACCAGCCAAAGTTCCAGTCACAAAAAGTTACCAAAAATATGTAAATCCTACAGTGCCTTGAAGGAGGAGAATCAAATACTTTCATGCAGGACAAGGCTTGCTCAAAGAAGCAACAATAACTGGATTACTAAATCAAAAATTTATGCAAAACACTAAGCCATATGGATGGTAATTAAGTTAACTTTCCACACAGCATAAAATAGTTCACACATACTAATACTGTGCTAACCATGGGTCCAGTTATATATGGAGACAGAGGCAACCAAAACAAAGTGCCTGTTTTCTAAGGTAGCATGGGGAAACTAACATTGGAATAAGACATTTTGGTCTACTTGCTAATATTATAAAAAACATCTAAACCAGAAGAGAATGGTGGAGAGATAACAGAAAAGATGAAAAAAAAATAGTTTACTTAGAAAAGTAAGCAAGAATTACACTGATTACATAGAATCACAGAACCATCAAGACTGGAAGAGACCCTCAATATTATCCCGTGAACTCAGCACTACCAGTGTAACTCCTAAACCACATCACCCAACACCAGACCAAATGCCGGTTGGGACATACCCAGGGATAAACAATTGATAGGAAATGTTAAGTTGTCTGATGTTCTTCACAGGAATTGGCTCTAAGTTCAAAACGAAAGGGACTAAAATAGGGAAAATAAAAGTGTAGTAGATAATGCTATTTGCTGTAGAGTTGGATGCAGAACAAACCCAGCTAATGCCAAATCTTATTATTTGCTAAGAGATCAGCTATCATCTAAGGTCTCTGTTAAAAAATACCACATGACAACATGCGGATAATGATGTAGATCATAAAGCATTCAAAGAAAATACACAGGCTCCTTATCTTGCCAGCTAGCTCTCATCAAAGTTGAGTCCAGTAATGAATTCCCATTAGGCTTATGAGAAGGAGTGGCAAAAGAAGAGCTATTCCATAGTCCCTTTTTCTCAAAATAAATTGGCCTAATTTGGAGAAGAGCAGCCTAATACAACTTAACTGCATCCCAACTCACAGTAACATCTGACAAACAGTAGAAAACTGAGCCACATTACTAATGAATGCAAGACCACAAAACAAACCTGCACACAGAAATAAAAGGAATGGGGATAAAAATTATTGAAATTACAGGAAGAAAAAACAAATAATAAAGTTTACCACAATCAATTTAGACCGGCCGTAATGATACAACGCATGAAGAACAATGTATGACCCCTACCAGATATTAACATATGGTACAAAGAACAGAAAAAATAGTCATTTGAAATTCAAATACTATAGCATCAATAATACTAATCTTTCCTATCCCACAGTGTTGAATTGGAACAAGGAAACAGGAAAAGACAAACTGAGTAGCCCAAAGTAATTTTTCAACCAGGGTAACAGCAACAACTTGCTGAAACATTTATCAAAGCTTAGTAATCTATGTCAGTTTACATACATGCATGCATAAAACGTTTGAAATTAACTCATAAAAAGCAATACAGGAGTTCAAACACACAAGGCTAGTCTATGTTGGGAAGAGCTTTCTTCAACTATAATTATCCAAATTAATGCAGTTGCATGAAACTTGTGTGAACTATGAGCTCTGCCTGTGCACCACATACTCCCAGATATCTTCACGGAACTACAGTGCATATTAAAAAAAATAGGTAAGAATAACAAACAAGCCTTCATTTCTACTGAATAGCAAAAATTTTCCCTGTTGACTTGCCACAAGATAAGTAACTGACAGGCAATATTTCTTTTATCATGTACTTTCATACACTGTTTCAACATGAACCTTGGAGGCAGGAACTCTACAAAGACAGCACTGTAAGTCAGAAACCTAAAGCTCCTGTTTGCAAAGGAGGTAGAAAGTCAAATAATAAATAAGCTCTGCATAAAGACAAATTGTAGATTTTTAAGACAGCATAGATAAGCAGAACTGCATGAGATATATCATCTACAAATCCCCAACAGCTGCAACAGTCCATACATCAAAGGACTTTCTTTCCTCCAGAGAAATATGAAGGACTTGAACCAACAGTAGTTGTGATGGGGCACATAAGGCAAAAAACACACCTATAGAAAGAACTACAGGTTCAGGGCTCAGTTTTCAGTGTGTAAAGTATTTTCAATATTAGAAAGAAAATTAGTATTTTTCTTTCTATCTTATAAGTTAAAGATCAAAAAGAGAGCATGTTTATGCCAAGATCAAAATATTACACACTTCCAGATGCATACTGTCCCTTTGCTTTTCCTGTATGTAAAAAAAAAAAAAAAAATATTTGTCTAGCACTTCCAAAGATAATATTCTGTATAACACAGCAGTTTAAAGAAAACATTTTTGTATCAACACAACAACAACAAAAAAACCTCTATTGTCTAATAGGACTAGCTATCTATTCAAACAGAAATTGAATAGAATTTTTCATCCTAAGAATTTGTTCTTAACTAGCTCTAAAGCTCTGTATCTACAAGGCAGATGGAAAGAATACAGTTGATTACCAACTGGTTTTTTTTGTTTCTTCACATATCTCATGCAAAGCAGTTTTAGACCAAAATCATACCAAACCAACAATTCCCTTTGGATATAAAGGAGCACCTTACTTGTTTTTTACAAAACAACTGTAAGAAAGCAGCAGCAATGAAATAAAAGCATAGACCTATGTAACTTTTTCTAAAAATTAAGAAGTCCACCAAAATATGCAAAGACATAGTTGGGAAAAAGGGAGAACAGCTATGCAAAGAGGAGAATAAAGATCTAAGCTTCCTCTCACAACAAATGGAAAAGTGAAATGTATCTGTGGCATTTTCTAGCCATGTCTCTTAAGCAATGTCCGTAACGAAAAAACTGAGGCAGCGAAAATTAAGTCCTACTGAAAACCCAATGTAGCAGCAGTTTTCTTTTTCCTTTCAACTTCTATTCAGCAAAGATACTAGCAGTTTACTATATCATATCAATTTAACACACAGAGACCAACAATTTCTAGCTCTTTGCCTCTGAACACGTAACATTGCTGGGACATTATCTGTACTTTTTATTTCTGTTTCACATGCAGTGCTGACCTAAACAAAACTTAACAATGAGTTGCTGCTTTGTGTTATCACATGAGCCAGTGACCCTGCCAGGGGACTAAATGAGACTAACTATCTCTCAAAGGAAGCCTTCCTAGTGATAAAGACAATCCATACTTCAAACTGATGCAAGGAATGCCAGGATTTACCTAAAGGGTTTATCATGCTCTAAGGAGACAGCCTTTTAGCTGCAGTACTTGCCCTAAAGTGTTCTTTGAAAGATAAACAGCTTCCCGACCTCCCAGACTCACCACACTTCTCTGATGAGACAAAACTGGCACAGGAAGACAAGGTGTGCAAGACAGTTTGTGGGGTTATATAAAGAATATATTGGAACTGATATTTAGATTTGTTTTTATTTAAAACAAAACAAAAACAAAAACAAAAACAAACAAAAAAATAAACAAACAAAAAAAAAACCCAACCCAAACCCAAAACAAAGTAACAACCCATGAAGTAAGAAGGAAGGAATCCAGGGGGAAAGGAAGGGGGAAAGGAAATCCCAAACCACTAATTCAACTCTATAGACATTCAAGTATTTAAGACATGGTTTGACACTTGGCAAGCTCCCTCAGCCCTTATGTCTGATGGCCCGGTGTCACACAAGGCAGTTGAGAGGCCCTGGGGGAAGTATTTGCTCCACAACCCAGACGGGTCCCAGTGCTGAGATCATTCCTTCTGTGTGCAGTGAGACAGAACACAGTTTGTCTCTGCCTGATTAGGTGGAATCATGGATAGTATTACTTAAGTTTTAACCAAACTAACCCTTATAGAATGGAGAAGTAGTTTTTAAAAAGAGTCTTGTAAGGAAAAAATGGACGAAGGTACTATGAGTACATGTGAAAAGAAAACAGCAGCGCTTCTTCTACTACATTACAAACTCTTCATAAGCCACAATCCAAGGCATCAGAAAATGACAATTTAATGACATCTGACAAGAAGCTGGATTAAAGAAAATTTCAGTTATCAAGACTATTCAAAATATTACTTACAAATGCTAACAATTACTCTTACCCTAAATGTGTATAATGCCTTGAGATATTAGCCCACGGTAGAATGAAACCATCAAAATTAGCAAGACATCTGAAAATTAACCATCCAGAACACAAAAATAATTCTTCATTTTTTCCAGCAATGTTTCAAATAATGCAATAATAGTCAATCTCGTACTTTAAAAAATGTCCCTTAATTTAATAATAAATGGTTAGCAGCCTGATCTGAGGTTATCTTACCTAAGATCACTGGGAAAAAAACCTATATGCCATCAGAGAATTGCATTTTTGTTGCTTAAAAATAGTTAAAATAATGCATGGAAAACTACAGTGACAAACTGAAGCACGTTTCTCTGTCAGCAAACACTGCTGAAAAACACATAGAAAATATTGCTGAATGTTTGACGAAACAAGTATTAGAACAAATTATCCATTTCAGGTGGTTTGTCCTATGGTTGGATGACAGAACAGATGCTTCTAACATGTCCCAAATTCGAGACTTTCAAAAATGAGGTATACAAAAAATTACTTTTCTGAAGTCACTAAAGGAAAAGCATTAGAAAAGTCGTTTTATCAACTACCACTTTATAATCACTTTATATCACTTTATAAACTACTTCTTTAATTAAAAGAGGAGAAAAAAAAGTTTTATGAAAAAAACAATGCAACTGTAACTAGGTGGTTGCTTTGACTGTAATAAAAACCAGAGTCTAGTAGGGGCAGTAAGAGATTAAAGTACAAAATAAATTCATCCACTCCATCAACAATAGGCAAGCTATTGCAGCAAAGAATCTGGAGCCAGAAGAATGCAGGAAGTCACTGATGTTCTTAATTTTATGAAAACAAGTCCATTAAATAGTAAAATATTTACAATACTTTGCAACAAGACAGGAAATGAACATAAAAAAATATTTATACCGTAAGAGGTTGAACTGGTAAGATGCACTGTCAACCAGGAATATTAGTTTTTGGTGAGCTCTGAGGGTGTTGTTTGTTTTAAAAACAAGAGTGCTTCAAATATACTGACCATTTCTGTGGAAACAATCTGTTACCAGTCGTACACTACCTAGCAGGTATTTTAAGAAAAGACCAACAGACTTTATATATCCCTTCCAAGTGAAGGTGACACTACAACTGTGAAAAAGCAGCTGCTTTTCTAAAGAAACTCATGCCATAGAGACAGCATTTTGAAAACATATGTTTGGAAAGGTTTCCATCGTTATGTCATCTTATCATTAAAACCAATGCATTTCACCCAAGAAAAGCTATTGTATCTATACACATTAAAAGTTGAGAGATAATTTCCAGCCTTTTAAAAAATCTTTTAAAAAGTTTCACTGGGTTTTGAATTCATTTGTTTAAAAGTGCAATCCCTTCAGATTAACATGCATAAAATGATTGACAGGGTAGTTGGAAATTTACTAGACAAAATTTAAGAAAAACCTTTGCATAATTAGCCGACGAGATTGAAAAAAATAGTACTGTGACTTAGTAAGTACAGTAAACAATGCACTCCTTCCATCTGAAGCCATGTATCTTTGCTAGGTATCTTCTTCAAAAGTGCTAGTCTTTAAAATAAGGTACCAAAATAAACTCAATGAAGAACCATACCTTCAAACCACTGTGCCACAAAATGTTGAACCAAAATATTACTATACAAGGATATTTTTTATATTTCTTTAGTAAATGCTAAAAGGGTTCTTTTACCAATAAAACCTTATATTTTCAAATATTAAATCTTTATCTCATACTTTTAAATTTTCTATTTCTTGAATATGCCTTATAAGGCAGATTCTAGTATAAGTATTATTACAAGCACAGACTTCACAAGTGAACTAGATATAGATTGAGATGCATGCTGAAATATTGACAGGAGTGCACAAACAACGATTTTGAAGACCACTGCACTAAGGGATTAAAAGAAAGGTAATGGAGAGATGTCCTCCTTTCTCCTTAACCCAGACATATTAAGCAAGCCTTGCTTATCAAAAATGAATATCAATCTCTAATCCCCTTTTGCAGAATTAACTATGACCCTCTTCCATATGAGAAATAATTCAGATTAAATCCTAGTATTCTAAATGCTAAACTTAAGAGTAAAAATTGAATTACTTAAGAAAAGGTTTATCCATTTACACATACGCATTCAAGGAGAGAATTTACATCTGTTAGCTCCTCAGAGTAAAAGGAGAACGCAGAAACAAGAAACACAGAACTGCAAAATTTCTCTTTAACTGTTCCTACCTTTGGTCTGAGTTACAGAAATATTTACACAATTCGTACTGGAAACAGTATGCACTACCACACTTTGAAAACACATTCAGTCCTCACCAATGCATTCACCTATTGGTGAGATTATATAAAAATAACTTTTTCTGACATTGATATTGCTGCCTTCTCCAGTGTCCCCTAGGGTGTCAGTACCATTCACAGAGAGAAGACAGAGCTTTTCAAAACAGTCTTATAAACATTCTTAAGCACCGATGAAGTTGGGGAAAAAACAAGTAGAAATGATAAGGCAGTGTTTATTGAGACTGCTGTCCTGAAACTGAAGCATAAATCACATAGAATCTAAGAGAAAACCCTAAACTAAACCGATTTCAAATGAAAAAAGGTGTCTTTGGTATTATTCAATTTAGCACATCTACTACATGGTGTAATGCTTTCTCTCCTCTTCCCTGGCACATGGCACTGCAAATGTGACTAATAAAACAGACAACAGCATAGAGAACTCATAGCACACAGCAGTGCCTACCAGCACCACTGCAAATCTAGTTACCAGTTTTTGAAATGCAATTGTTTGAGTTTTTGAAGGTCACAAGAAAATACATAAAGTTTCAGACAGATTTTTAGTAGCTCAGCTGACATTTTCTTCATCTGCTGAAATGGGACACCCCACAGCCAGTTTTAACAAGACAAAAAATAATTCTAATCAGCTGGAGAAAGGTTTAAAAGCTTTTCAGAGCATGAAGACAAGTAATCTCTTATTTTAACATTTCAAATCAAATGATAAATGAGAATATTTCATACTGTGCTAAATTTGACTTTTAAAATCATTGCTACAGTAAGGACAAAGAATCCGTCTGATAGAAAGGCAGTTTACTTGCATTACAGAAACAGAAACTAAGCTCTGCAATAAATGTATTAAAACACAGGGAGAGAACAACAGTGAGGTGTCATAATATCTGGTTGCTTTCTCTTCCATGTTTGTCTATGGGATTCTTTTAACTTCGCTTGCATTTTTCAAGGCACAGTCTATAAGCAATTTATTTTCTAGCCAAAGAACTTTAAGTTCTTGATATAGTGATATAATTTAACTAGTCACTAATCTGACCAACTTTCCTTGCAACAAGTAACGGCCATATAGCGCAAAGCAGCACACTGGCTTTTACAAAATTAATCACATGAACTGACATTACAAATTACTGAGATTCTGGTGTCACATCTCTAGGGGGAGGATGCAACAAACACTATATATTTCCTCAAACACTGACTGGAATACTTGCACAATTAACTGTCTGCTGCTGTCTAATGCTTTCACACAAATGGTGCGTCAGAATTAAAGCTTCTGTTTCCCTCTCTCAAGAGCTCATCTTACAGAAAAAGATTTGCCAAGTGTGTATTTCTTGACAGTTCTTCTTCCTACACAACCTAGGGTCTTTGCTTAAGTTGCTGTATTGGAAACAGTTGAGCAAAGCACAAAAGCGGATACCTTACCCACACTCCTGTAGCTATCTAGGGTGGAATAGGACAGATGCCCTAGATACAATTTTTATTTTGTCGGTGCATCTGTATCTATTTTTTTTTTCTTTCTTCCAAAAAAAGCCTTATTAAAACTGATAACTAAAAGAAAACTCCACTGTTTTTAGGCAGCACAAACTAGGATCTACTTCTGTCTTTCCCTCAGCCTTTCTAAACTCAGTCAAGATGGTCTCTCCAAAAGACAGTGAAGAGCTGGAACCTATGTTTTTCACTCAAGTTTCCTGGCAGAACAGTCACTTTACCTAACATAATCAGAGCAACGATCAGAATAACAGACTTCATTCTCAGTTAACTGAGACTATTTATTGTGAATCTGTATTTGTCAAATTCACGCTACTTTACCATGTCACATTATATCTACCCCTTCCTTGTTCTGGTCTTGTACTGTTGACCTCTACTAACCAATTTTACTTTATTGTCCAACTTGCTTTCTTCCCAGATGACTGGGATTCCAAGAAGTCAAATGGCTCCAGAAATTATAAACACTATCAAGACCAGAATAGGAAGTGCAGATGCAAACAGGGCAAAACAAGTTAAGCTACATAATAGAGGTGTTAATATAATAGATACAGCAATACAGTAATAACATTTGTTAAGATTAACCACTGAAGACCATTCATGCTTTTAGGCACTTAACTCTATCAATCAAAACAAAATTTAAATCCATCTTCTGTGTCACATAAGCCTTCTTCCCTCCTCCACCTCCAAGCAAATTACATTTATTACTTATTTTTAAAAGGTAATATGATTCTGTCATTATGTGTTTAAAGGTGCCCTGAATAAGAAAACTTACATTGCATTCACTTTGCTCAACTGAAATAGAAAAAACAAACACTCAAAAACCCAACTACCCCTCTCCAAACTAAACTAAGACAGTACTATAAAAGACTGTGCAGATCATGGACCCTCACAAGGATATAGAAAATACAAACAAGCATGATGGATAAAAGCACTAATGATGATCTCCTTGGTACTGCTGAAGTGAGACTATTTCTTTACTGTGCAAACAAACCCAAGA
This sequence comes from Muscicapa striata striata, assembly GCA_030060385.1. Taxonomy (NCBI): domain Eukaryota; kingdom Metazoa; phylum Chordata; class Aves; order Passeriformes; family Muscicapidae; genus Muscicapa; species Muscicapa striata. Next base: position 39,501 of record JAREIS010000447.1, on the reverse strand, counting down.
ACCGATGAAAAATTCAGCAGTCAGCAGTAACTTCCAGTAGCAGGCCAACAGTACATAGTGAAAATTAACAGCAGGTCTCAGGACGGAAGTTCTACATGACAGATTTGTTTCACGTATGTTGACAAATTGTGGTGTAAAGTCCAGAAAGAGCACTTTGCAGGATAGGCACAGAAGAAACCTCTTACCTCTAGCCCTTGATAGTTCCATCTGTAAAGTAGCACATGTCAAATCTGATTTGTATGGAACTCAGATACACTGAAGGAATTTGCTGGAGTTTTTTATGAACACTGTCACTGGGTACTCCCTACATGTTCACAAATCTATGCCTAAATGCAGTATTTATTTGTGAGCTCTTTGAAAGAAAAGCAACATAGGTTAGAGAAGGTATCAAAGCTGGTTAAAACAAATGTAACTTTTTTTTCCAACTCCCCAAATAAACATCTATGTAATGAAACTGGGGAATGCTTTGCAGAAATGACAGGCTTAAAGAAAGCATCCTGCCACAGAGGCATTACTCTAGCTGCCACAGTCCTAAGTTCAGCTTCACCAGCTTATTCTTTAAAACAAGGTGCTCCTGAGAGGATCATACAATGAGAACCTAGGCACTGGAAATACAAATCCTAAACCAGAAAGTTAAACAGGTCACATTGCAAAAGAACTGACAGAAAATGCAGACTCCTTTCTAACATAATAAATGATCAAAGAACAGCTAATTTAACACCACTGATTTCAAGTGCATTCATTAGATGACATTACCCTACTAACCCTCTGTTTCAAGGCAAGCAATACAGAGAGTCACAATTTAAGCAAACTGAAGTTAAACACATGAAAAAAGAAAGAGATTACTATCTACAGAATCTTTGAAACATATCAGAGATGACAATGGACTGTCTCCTTTGCTGCTTGCTTTTTGGGTTTTTTTAAACAAGCTGAAGGAAGAAAAGCATTAGAATATGAAGACCCCATTCAAAATGTGCAGAAATAACAGATACTAAATGCCAAACTTGTAAAATAGCAAGTAAGTTTCTACAGGCAAATGCTACGCAAATAGTAATCTTTTCTAGTTTTATTTCTTCAAGAAATCTTAATTCTTTAACTTAATTATAATGCATAAAGCAGATGTATCTTATTTACCACTGCCAGTAAAGAACGGAGGGCACAAAGAGTATAATGTTCAATCTGCCAAATGTTACTTCCTGTCCTCAGTTATTACAGACTATGAACTCAATTGAGTTTTCCTGGTATGGGCTAGCACATTGTGTTTCCTGTCCTGCAGACTAATTATCTGTTGCTACAACTGTAAACAAAGGAATGTTATCAAAATTAAACTGATTACCTACCAACCCTCATGACCCTATGAAGTACATTGCAAGTCTTCATTTGAAAGATGCAAGTCACACATCTTAACACTAAAGAGGAGCTCCAGGAACCCATCACAGGCAGGAGGTATCAGTGACTACCCAGGGCTCTACTACTTTGTTGTGTAATGTGAGCAACCTTCAGCACACAGCTGGATTTAGCAGCAACACAACAATGTCTGTACCAGAAGCTCCTTAGAGACCACCAGCAAAAAACTAATAAATGGAATTTAATTAAAAACAAAACAAAACAACAAAAACAGCTGAAGCCAGCTGAAGCACCACATCTGGACAAGCCTGATGTATGCACCACCAATATCACATAACTTCACTTTATCTTGAGGAACACGAAAAGCTTGCATAGCCTAAAATCCTGAAATTCTCATAATAGAGGAAATTAATTTAAAATATGTGATAGAGGTATGTGCCATACAGTTGGGTTAGACAAAAAAACGGCAATTAACAGCAGGAGTTGCAAAAACAAACTTAAGATCATATGAAGATCAAGAGCCAGACCATGAATTTTTAATTTTTCCTTTTAGTTGGAGAGGTTTCTAGGAAAAAAATACTTGGGTTTGGATACATGCTCTATGTGAGCTCATCCAAAAAGAAGTAAAAAGATGCTTTAAACCTGAATTTGGGCACCTTATCACGCTTTAGTATGCTTAATTCTGTAAGAGATTATTCCTGATGAAATAACAACGTGTTAATTAAAGAGAAAAATACTGCAAAGAGCTTGCTTTATCCACTAGCTGTTTACAGTACATGCTACCAACAGTTTTCTTTACCATTCAGGTACTTCTGTTGATCTGCGAATTCTATTCCTCTGCATTAAGTAGATATCTAAATATATACAGTTTTATGTATATGCCCCCTTGCTGTATACACACATTTTTACTAATATTATCTATTAAACTCCTACTAAAAAGAAGCCAGTCCATGCAAGTAATTCTGCAAATATGCTTGGTCAATTTCTATTTTAACTCCCACTTAGATTTCAGGAAAGCTAGAACCTAAAGCCATGGTTTTCAATGAATCATTTTTACTTTCTATGAAAGGTTGCATTTACATGGTAAATTGAAGTCTGTTGACCAAGTCTTTACTCTTTGCTTAATTATGTGGCCCATAGACTTCGCAATCCACAAAACAAATTAAACACACTGAAATCATCATAACATCAACTTTCAAGTGTGTAAAGACTTGTAAAAGTCTTTAGTGTAAGCAGCTGCTTCCTGCTTACTGTAAAAATGGCTAGCTACCTTCCACTCAAGCTACAGCGAGCACTTGCCTTTTTACCTAGGAAAGGAAGGTATGCTCAAGTCCTCTATACCTTGCTCTGCAGAAACACATATAAGAGTAAAGAGATGGGAAATCAGATTGTTATTCAAATAGTGCCAACATTTTACTGCTGCAGTCCCTGTTCTACCTGGAACTTGTCTTGCAGTTCAGGTACAACTACCCTGCCCTGCTGATTAAGCTTTCTTATTACTATGTAACTTGAATGTATATATTCATATTGAAGTTTGTACACTGAACTGAATGCTGTCAAGAATACTATAAAAAGATACACCCCTTGAGTAAGCTTGTTAGCATAATGCTAATAAGTCTTTGTGTCTACACTCACTTGCTGTCCAGATGAACGGTATCTGTGATATTTTACCTTGAGCTATTTAAAAGCATTATAGAATAGTTATTTGAAGTAAACAATAAGCTGGAAAGTAGATGCCACTGTGATTACTGGACAGAAATTGGAACACCAACCAACAAGACTAGTTAACAACTAGTTAACTAGTTTACAATAATTTCCATCATGCTCAGCTCTAGTACTGATTTAGAGCTTCAGAGCTTGCTGAAATAAGCAAGGAAAGTACAAATGGTGCGGCCAAGCCCACTGTTCTGTAGCAAAACAGAACTTCAGGACCAACATTTGCAACCAGGCAAAGTTTTTTAGTGATCTAGAAGACAGATGAATAGATGAACACTGGAAAGGTATGAAGCAGTGTGGTAAACTGCTCATTCTTCTCACTTCAGAAAAAAAACATCACCTTCATAGCTACACACAGTGAATAATGGACAGCTTCAACTCCTTAGTGTGTCAAGTCAAAGGTCTATGATCAGTCCCTTCTCCAGCCCTCCTACTGCTGAGACTACTACAAGCTTTCCACAACTTTTTCAAGCCATGGTGTTTCCATAAAACACCATGTGCTGGAGTATTTTTGTAAATCCAGCCACTGCTTAACTTTTTGAAGTAAGGATGGTAGCTCTGCTACATCAGGCTGTATTTGTTACCACTCCAGAATGACAGCACAATGGAAGTTGACACCATACACTAAAGGCAAGTGAACTGCTTTACTACACTGGTAAAATATCAAATTTGCAAACTGACACAAATTTTGAGACGTCTCTTAGTTAACACCAATGCTGCTGCTTAGATTATCACTCCTTTAGATTATCTCTTCTTTTTTCCTACTAATACCTGCATTTGATCTTCTTTGCAATTTACTCCCAGCAGCAGCTCTCAATTGCTTCCTTCACTTATTTCCACTTCTAGCATTCTGAACAGAATGGGATCACTATAAGCTTAGTAAATATATTCTGTTGCTGATTTCTACCTCAATTCTCTAAAATTCACATTTCCAGATTTGAAGCATAATTACAGCAACACTTCCCAAGTTACAGTTAATTATCTGTCTGCAGCTGCAGCTTGCTAAGGTACCTCAGTTCAGAGTGAAAATCATCTAGAATACTGGAAACCTACAAATTAAAGTAAAAAAAACACTCAGCTATAATGCAAAAGTAAGCTATATAAAAATACTATGCATTATTTTAATAATGGAAGTAGGTTACACAGAAGAGGGTTCCATCATTTAAAAATGGCAAGTTTTCTCACTTCACTTACACTTACAGCTTTGGAAACATGAAAAGAAACTTTCCAAGCCTGCCTGTGAATTAGACTATGGGGTTATCAACACTTGTTCAGATTTCAAATTTTTTTAAGATGTGCTCAGCAGGACATTTAAGACAAAGAATAAAGTCTCACTTTCCAGGCAAATATGAAGTTTTGAATACTGTGCATCCTCCTGATAGTTATTTTTCATTAAAGTCATGGGAACTTTATGACATTTAATTGTTTTAGTCTTATGAACTGCTATAGCTTTAAAATAATGTTGAAATACAGACATTTATGAGAAATCACAGTTCAATGCAAAATAGTTTCTCCGTAGACCTTTAGCCAGGTTGCCTCTTTCAAGTAGTAAGAAAATTCACACACTAACTTGTCCCAGGTAGGTTCATGTTTGTTGGAAGCTTTTGTTTTGTGGTTTTTGGTTTTTTTTTAAAGCAACAAGCAATATTTTGTCCCAGAACAGACTTAAAACTTGTTTGTTAACTGTAACAATGTCAACCTTATAGGAAGCAGAAATCTCCAAAAATTACCATGTGTTAGAGCTTACAAATTATTCACAAAATTGAAAATCTACAGTCTTTCTAGGACACTTCAGTGTATAACAGGAAGCTTGACATAAAAATACACAAGAATTATAAAAGTCTCTTTAGTTTCACTGTTCATAAATCTCCTTGTGATTTGTACCCAGGATCACCTAAACAATTCTCTCTTCCTATCTTCCCAGTCCATCACATCCTGTAGAAGTTTGATGGCCAGCACACGCTGGCTGATTAGCTGGCAACTATACATTCTTCTTACATTTCTTCTCTTGAGGCAATAATTCAGCTCTCTCTCTACCCAACTGGAAGTTTCATAGTCTGCAGAATATAGTTTTCTTTATGGCCCTCTGACTGACAGAATTACCTAACCAGTTCAACAGGCCGTAATCTGACAGGATGAGGGGCACAAAAATAGCAGAGTCACAAACCACCTCTTAGAGGAGAAGTCTAATGCTTACTTTTTACTAGTAAGTTGATTTTTAAACCTCTAGGTTTATCATATTTCTAGTTTAAGAAATCCAAACTTTGTAGCGCACGAGGGGCTTTTTGAACTTGGAACTGTAAGTGAGTGAACTTAATTCCACCCCTACAAACTGGCTGCCATTCTGCATGGAGGCAAGGACATTCTAATCAGGCTCTTCCAAACATGTAAACATTCAGTACTTGATAGAAGACTGTAATTTGACATTAGAGGACTGATTTTAGCTTTATTTTTAGTTAAGAACATGGCTCGGAAACAGTCCTTTCACTTCCAAAAACAAAGTTAACACTTTCAGGTCTCCTAGTCTGACAGCTAGAATGACAGAATCACAAAGTATTTCATATCAAAACACTGAAGTGAACCACTGCCCCTTTAAAGACAGCCTAATTAGGGTTTTATATAATATATATTATGCACCTGTGCCTTGCACTTTATAGAGAATAGCTTTAACATTTTAATTCAATGTTTTTGATACTTCAGGCACCTTTTTCCTCAAGAGAGGTATTATTCTGCTGGATGCCTACATGGCTTTAATACTAATTCAGTTCTAGTATGTAGGACATATACATGATCACTCCCCTTCTTAGCTGAAATGATGAGAACATAACACGCAGATTAAGGAGCTGCAAGAAAGCAAAGCCAGTCTTCATAACTATGATGTGCCTGCCAACCACCACATTTCAGCATCCAGTTCAAATATAAATTAGTTTTAGTAAAAAAAAAAAAAAAAGGCAAGAATAACTGAAATAAACAAGTGCTTACCTTGACTCTCCACTACTGTTTCTTACACTTTCTTCATCACTGTGCCCATTCATTGTAAATATTAAAAAGTTTGAAAAAAATAAATAAAAGTCCACTCAAGTTACAAGGTGGATATCAGGAATCCACTTCTTGCTATGCTGTATGTTCTCCAGATGCTGTATGTGTTTGTGTGAGTGCTCTCAGTGGGTATTCAAGCTTTCTCCCAAAATACCTAAAATAGGAAAGGAAAACATTAACACTATTTTAAAGTACGCTTGCAACTAAAGACATACCAAAAATAAACTGGGTTTTTTTTCCACTAACCGTGAAAGGGGACATGCCTGATGTCATGTCTGTAACTCAAATATAGCATTTTTTGTGTGTTACCTGTTCATGGCTGATCATTTATCACCATTTATCACCATTTCCTTTTCTGATGGAAAAAAAAAGAATTTCCCTGCTGTCTGTGAAAACAACAAAAAATAATACCCAGAGAACAACAGGTCTTTATACTGGAAGATCTAAATAAAGTACACAAAATGCAGGGAAAACCTGTCTTGTTTTTTGTTTGACTGCAGCAGGGTCCCAGCACACACTTCTTTTTGCCATTATGCTTCTTTATGCAACTTTTCATGGGCGGTGCTATAAAGATGGCAATTTCTGCTGAACTACTAGCTGCAGAACAGGAAAAATTACAGAAATTACATTTTCTTTAGTACTGCAAGGTGAGAAAAGTTTACTGCATAGTAATAGATAGTGCCTCTCTGTACTATACATTGCTTCTTAACTTCGGGCATAGTATTGAATTCAGGAACTATGCAGATCTAAATATTAAAGAAAAAATGCCTAGGTGAAGAGGTAGGTAAATAATGTTCTGCTAAGATCTGCTTAGTAAAATGTATTTCATGCACAAAACACAAGTGAAGCATTTCCAGGAACACACGTAATGCTATCCACTTACAGTCGTGGGAAGGAGCAGAAAGATAAAAGATTGCACTGTTTAACAAGAGCTCCCACTAAATCGAACCAGCAAGATCCCAGAAATGGAATGATCATTATTCCATATACATCAGCCTCCTAAGCCAGATCACCACGCAGTCAGTATTCAACGCAGCCAGAGAAAGTTTAGGCTCACGGTAAACGGGCCGCAACTATAAGCTCAGTGATAATCAGATCAACTTACGACCTCACAGACTTAGCGGTGTGAAGGCGATTAGGGTCTTGCCCGCCCCGGGGTGCTCCCCAAGAACAAGCCACAGCCCAACCCCGAGCCCATCGAGGCGCTGTCGAGGGAACTCTCGCTCTGGGGCGGGCACTGCCCTGCGCTCACACGGCCGGGCCGCTCCGGCCCGCGAACAATGGCGATGAGGGACGACAGCGCGATCACAAGCAGCCCCGCAGCCACAGCGGGGCCGCCAAGCGCGACCGGGGACCCCGCGGGGGAGGAGGGGCGCGCCGGGCCATCCCGCGCCGGCACGAACCGCCGCGCCTCTGGCACCCGGAAAACACCGCGGGCCACTGCAAAAGTTTCTCTCCGCCGCCCGCCCTCTGCTCTGGGCCGTCCCGATCCCGACTCTCGTCCTCTGCCGCCCGCGCCATTCTGTTGCCGCTCGCCCACAAGGGAGCGCGGGCAGGGCCGCCCGCCCGCTCCGCTATCGGCGCGGCCTGCACGGGCGCCGCTCTCTGGCAGCGCTTCCAAGGCCACCGCCGCCGCCCTCCACGATCGCTTCCCCCGGCGCCCCCCACGGCCCGGAGCGGAGCCGCGGCCGCTCTCGGGCCGCCCGGGCGGCTCCGCACTGGCTCCCCCCGCAGGAGCGAACGGGAGCAGCTCGACCGCACTGCCCACCTCGGCCCCGGAGAATCCCTCCCTCTCTCGGCAGAGAACAGGGAGCGGGCCCGAGGAGCCAGCCCGGCGCCGGGCATCCACCCCCCTCGCCACCGGCAGCGGGGCCGCATTTCCTCCACACCGCCCGCCCCCCCCTCTGGCTTTCATCTCCGGCAGCTGCACAGCTCCCGGCCGGCGAAGGGAGCCATGGCGGCCTCTGCCTACCTGCGGTGCGTGGGGCCCGGCCGGCCCAGCCCTGCCCGGGCCCCCCCACGGCCAGAGGCCTCGCTGCGCCCCGCGGGACGTACTGCTGCTCGCACCGCAGCCCTGGGTCGCGGGCGGCTCCCGCGGCCAGAGCGGGGCCTGGGCGGCCCGCCGCTGCTCCTGCCGGCTCCGCGCTGCCCGCGCCGCGGGCTCGCTCGCTTTGCCGCCCGAACAATGGGGTCCGGACCACGCTGGGAGGGGCGCAGGAGAACCGGGGTGGGCGCCGCTCCCGCTCCGCCGCCGACTCCTAAGTCCTGCCGACCGCCGCCATCACGCCGCCGCTCCGCGCAGCCTCCTCCCGCGGTCGGATGGAAACCCCGGGCGTGATGTCAGCCCTGCGCCCTGGGACCGACCGGCAGCGGGAGGAGGAGCCTCGGGCGGGGGCGGCGAGCGGCGGCGGCGCCGCCGGGCCTCGGCAGGGCGGCGGAAGCCGTGCGGCGGGCCTGGGAGCCGGCGGCTCGGCCGCAGCTCCCGGCCGCCATCCGCCCTTACCTCCTCTCTGTCTGGCGCTGGGTAGGCTCCCGTGCCGGTGTGCGGGCGCAGGGCGCTGCCCGAGGGGCGCCATGAGCTGAGCCCGGGGCGGGCCGCCTAGTACTGCGCTCCGCGGCGCACGGGTTTTGTTTGCGGTTTTCGGTGTAAAATCGCGGCCCGATGACAAACGTGACCGCGTTTCTCACTTCACGCAGTTCCAAGCGGTGCTGGGGCGTGCATAGGGAAGTTTGGACTTTTCCCCTGGCAGGGAAATTACCTCCCTCCTTGAGTGCAATCGTCTACGCCCGGTCTTATGCCCGCTCCTAGCATAGTTTAACGAGATGCACGGTCATTATTGAAAAAACCGAACAACCCAACCCCGACAAAAACAATGCAAGCAAAAAAAGTGATTTAGGCTGTGTGTCCAAATGCTTCCGGAGTGGCAAAGGAAAATAGCAGCTGAGTGAGAGTGTGCTGTAAACAACACAACACGGCGCTGGAAAGTGGAAGCAGCTCACCTGCCTTCTTCCCGGTAAAAGCACACCTGCCCTGTCAGGCCCTGTCACTCTGCAGGAGGATTGTGGGGACATTACTGACTGACGTCTGGCACCAGACCTTTGAACACCTTGCAAGGGTGAAAGACGTCAGTTCAGCAGGAAAACAATTAAGGTAAATTTAAAAATAAAACAACCTAACCCCTTCCTATGGGGAGGTGGTTGTTCAGCCATCCCTAGGGGAGCAGCGCCCTATCACATATCCCACCATCCTTCTTTTCCCCTCAGTTTTTTTATACGGAGCATGATGCCATATGGTCTGAAACATCCCTGTGGTCATTTGGGCTCAGCTATCCTGACTGTGTCCCCTTCCACTGCCTTGTGCATGTCCAGCTTCCTCGCTGGTGGGGTGGGATGAGGAGCAGGAAAAGCATTGACTCTGCGTAAACCCTGATCAGCAGTAATTAAAACATACTTGTTTTATCAACACTGTTCCCAGCACAAATCAAAAACTTAGCCCCATTTCAGCTATTGTGAAGAAAACTAATTTTATCCCTGCCAAAAGTACACACCTACATGTTTAGTTGTATTTTACTTAATAATCTTCTTGGCTTCTTCAGTTTTCTTTATCTAGATTTGTTCAGTAGAATTTTTCAGCTCTCAGCCTTGGAAATCCCTTTACAAGGTATGTTTTCACAATAGTTTAAATAACTGGAGTTAGAACTGCTGTAATACCAACCTCATCAGCTACGAGAGCCAAAAACTAGCCACTTAACTGTCTGAACTTGGTCACCACGCAGCTGCACATGCAGTGATCCCTGAGCAGTGTCATAGTAGCAGCAGTTGTTACTTAGAGTGCTTAAAAATTGCCAGAAGAGTGTCTGGAGATCTTTCTCCACATCCATAGAAGAGAAGGACTTCTCTTCTACGTCAGAACTTCTTTGTATTGCATCTTTAATCAATTCCTTCTTTCCCAGACGTCATAGTAAAGTATGAATGACATTCCTATCTTAGCAGCATTTTATACCATAAGTAAAACTGTCTTCTGGTATGCACAGCTTTCAGTCTGCATCAAGAGAGAAATACACATAATTCATGACATTTTAATGACAGATGGATAAAGCTTTTTGTCATTATAGAAAGCTGCCACCCATGGAAAAAATGATAATCAAATATAAAATAAAGATTATTTTTTTTTTCTGAAGCTGTATTGCAAATTTCTGGCACCTCACCAGGGTGTGGGCACCTACTGTGCTGAGGTGTCACTGATTTACCCCATCCCTGCTTCTACAACAGTTTATGAGTTGGGTATTTGCTTATAGACAAGAGATAATCAATACACTGTGCTAGATATCTGCACTGTTATGCAGTGAGCACAATGCCTTTCAATGTCTGTGTTTGCAGATTACTTGTCTTTCTATGGTAGGGGTCCATATTTATCACAGTAATTTGTGTTTAAGAAAAGACTTATCACTGTTCTTAACATCTAGAAGTTTTGGACAAAGAAGCTTTGGACAAAGATAAGATTTAGAGGAAAACAACGGTGGCAAAAAAAGCCCAATTCTTTTATAGAGTTTGTTGAAAGACAAACAAATTGATTCAGTGCTTTCAGGTCTAGGAGGAAAAAGCTAGTCTGAATTTTTTATCAGTTTTGTCTGTGGGTCACTTTCAGAGTACTCTTGTTAGAAATCAGTTTAGTTTAGATCTGCAACTTGCTTAGGTCTTCACAAACTGTTGATCAGAAGTGATTCTTCAAAAACAATTTTGTGTAAGATGAAAAGTCTTGCTAGGTTTAAATTATCTGCTAATACTTGAAGATTTGTAAACTGTAGTGCACAGAAACTGGAATTATGGAAGTGAAAAGAAATAGTGAAGTAGTTAAGATACATTGGTTAAGTTTGACCAACTAAGCAGAGATTTTTTTTTCATTATTTATTTATAAATTTCTGACATTATTTACTCCATTCCTAAAAAAAAAAAATAAAATAAAAAATAAAATAAAATAAAATAAAATAAAATAAAATAAAATAAAATAAAATAAAATAAACAATTTTTTTTTAAGTCAGTACATAATGTAAATTATTTTCAAGTTAAAAATAACACCTTTGGCTAGTACAAATGTATTCATAAAATTTCTTAACTATATGAATTTATTTAAATTGAACGACAAATTCGTTGTTGGACAAGCATGACTAAAACTTCACTTAAAACTACACATTACAATCAGCTGAAGTTTTAACGGCTTGCTACCTTGTCTGAACAGAGTATCTGTCCACAATTGGACCTTCACACTGAAACATTGTATCTCTGCATTGGCTATCTTGCTAAAAAGCTCGAAGACATAATCTAAACATGAGCATTTAAATGGTTGTAATCAGCCTTTGAAGTTTATGTGCATCAGGACACCTGAGAAGAGTTCACGCTTTTCTTTAAAGTACTGTTTTGTTTGGTCTAAGTTACCACCAATTTGTTGGAAGCATTAATTCTCTCCAAAAGCACCTGCAGGGTATAGACCTAAGGTGCCAAATAAGGTTTATGTCTATTAGTGTTTTCTTCTTAATGTTTAGCTAACCAAAAGTGTAAATTGAGTGTGAAGTATACTTTTTTTTCTCTTCTTAGATATTAACCTGAACAATCAAACTATGTTAGGTTCTACATTTAGGTTTAATATGCCATAACTCTCCTTTAGAGGACTGTTTTACCATTTCTAGGGCAAAATGCCTTTTTTCAGGGTTTGCAACAGTTCTATCACCCAAGTCTTGTTCCTCTGGCACCATCCTTGCTTTTCTTGTTTGCTTGCTACTGTATCATGAGTTTCTAGAGGTCTCATTTGTGATCTGTCTTACCAGATTCAGGTGGCTGGCCAGCTGGCCAGGCATTGGCCAAGTACACTTGGCAGGTAGAATGTCACAGCAAAAGGCAGTATATTGGGCAGGTCTGATAGAATATGCACCCTTGCTTAAATGAACTCCCACCATAAAGCACTTCTTGTGCTGCCGGCCCTCCTCTGTGACCATGTTTTAGCTGGAGCCTGGTGTTCATTTGATAAGCCTTATTATGTAGCCTTATGCATAAAATGCCAATTCTTTGTAATGTGTCACTGTAGCCTTAGTTTTTCTAATTTATTAATTTAAGTTAGGAAGCATAAAGTGGCATAACTTTATGCTACCATATATAACACTATATTTATATTTATTTGTTAATTATTTGTATATTTATAAATATAGTGTTATATTTAACACTATATTTAAATTTATTTAAATTTTATTTGCACACCTATTTCAGTCACAAAGTTCCCCTGCTCATATTCCAATCTGACAGAGCTCACACTACAAGTGTTTACAAACACAGATCTTCAGAACTTCCTCTCTGCTACAGGAAGACCACTCTTAGGCATCAGTTCTATCAAATCAATATATTTTATGTTAGTGTATTAGTTACACTTGGCCAAAACCTTGAAAACTATGCCCTGTGTACTGGAGTAATGAAATTCTCTAACTGGACCAACTGAAATAATGTATTCCATTAGACTTGGTGCAAGTTGTATAAGACTATTTTTATCCCTCTGAGTTGCAGCAGTATAATGGGTAGGTCATGCTAGAAATTATACTAATTAGTAGTCTTTTGGTATTTCAGTACTTCTATTTATTCTAGGTATAAATAAGATTATAAAGAGTCACAGTTTTCAGTGTCTGAGTTTCTCTTTGTGAAGAGCTTTTAAGAGTGTGCAGAATTCAGCTCAAAGCTAAGGCTTGTTGCTTAATCCTATTGCTGTTAGAAAAAATAGACTAAAGAATTTGAAGGAATCATATGTGAACTGTTTATTCCAGTTACTAAATGGAGGATAAGCAGGAGTGCTGTCTGAAAGAGAAATCATGCTTCTGTACTTGACCATAGAAAATATGAAGGGGTGTTTGGAAAAGACCTGTATTTTATTGCTGTGTACAACAAAACCAATTGATTCTCTGATATAGAGAGTAATGGAAAGCAATGATTTCGAAGCTGAGAAGAGTAATGAAAATGCAGGATATATTCATTCCTTCAAATTGTTTGTACTGTCATTCAGAATTTATTTTAATATTAATTAATTCAAAATTTTAATTTTAATTCTTCCAAAAGATTATAGAAGTTAATGATTCCCCTTAGATGTAGGGCTGAGAACTCACTTTAGTAGGAAGAAACACTTTGGAGACAGACATTTGTTACTTGAGGCAGAAGACACCTAAGTCAACCCTAAAACTTAAAGAAATGTAAGGGAAATACCTTTGCTGTCAGACTACCATTTAAGACTGTTGTCCAGTCATATGAGGCAGGCAAATATAAGAGAGGGTTTTCATCATGTGCTAGAAAATATGAAGCTGTATGTGAAGGCAGGAGCAAAAACGGATCAATTTCTGTGAGTTCTTGGCAGTTGTGAACTGTAAAGTTAGAAAGTGTCAGAGACTTTTTTAGAAGGTGTCATGAGTAACAAGAAATTCTAACGTGAATTTTAACCTTTTCTTTTTTGTTTCTGCTACAGTCTGTAATTTTAAGTGAGCAAGTTATTTATGTCCTTATAGTTTGTCAATGAAATGGAATCCTTTTATCTGACTTTTCTGTTTCTTCTTTGTGACAACTTTCACTGCACATGGTGAGTTGACCTTGGCTGCCTGCTAGATACCCACTGTGCTGCTTTCTCATTCCTCAACATCAGCTGGATAGGTAGAAATTTAGATGAAATTCATGGGTCAAGATAAAGACAGAGAAAACCTGCTAGGTAACATCACAGGGGAAACAGCCTGGACATGGGGAAAAATAATTTAATTAATAATTTTAAAAAATGCCAATTAAATTCCAATTAAAATAGAGCTGGAAGGAGAGAAAAAGAAATACTAAATATCTATACTGGCTTCCCTTCATCCTCTTCTTTTCCTTAGGCTCTATTTCAGTCCATCAATCCTGACTTGTCTCCCTGAGTAACACCAGGATGCAGGAAATGGCTGCTGGGATTAGCCCATAGCAGCTCCTCTCTGCCACTTTTCCCTTTTCGCACTCTTCCAGTACTCCCAGGTGGGTCCTTTCAAAGGGATACAGTCCTTCATAAACTGCTTCAACATGAGTTGTACATGGGCCATAGTTCCACCAAGATAAACCTGCTCCAGTATCTCCTGTAGGGGAATCACTTGTCCAGTTCCCGGAGCACATCATCTCCTCATTCTCTGATCTTGGTCTCACATATTTCTCACTCCTCCGTCTCTACTGTTGTGCAGCACTTTTTACCATTTCTTAAATAAGTTTTCTGAGAGGTACCACCACTTTGCTGTGTCAGCTGTGTCTGTTGGAGCTGGCTAGAGCTACATGGGGCAGGCACATGGCTGCTCCTCTCTGAGCAGTCCTTGCAGTCCCCCACAGTGATCATAATGCTTCCTTCTAGACCCAATGCAGTAAGATACCAAGTCACTTTCACCATAATAAAATCTCCAGAATCTCCAAATGGTTTCGTATTTTGCCTCGACTTGAGCTGCTCAGAACTGGTGCTCCATAATTCTGAGAGTAAGAAGTTTGTTTTGGTGGCTGACATTAGCTGGATATGCATCCTGGCATTCCTGAGCATCATAGGAATTGTGCAGTGTTTGTGCTGGAACTGAATAGTCCTCCCAAGCACAGGCTGGGAGACAGAACTCAGAACTGGTCTTTGTCCCATGGAGGGTCATGAATTATGCTTTCACAAAGATGTGAGCTATGCAGAAGAGATTTAGCAATTTTCTCTTCCTTTTGATCACTGACAAAGTAATTCGCTGAGATGCATTCTCTGTTTCCTAAGGAAGTCCTTCCAAATTGGTACCTGTGTAGAAAGACTGAGGGATATGATGACTGGAAGAACAGTGTATTGCATTGCAGAAGTTGTGTTCTTATATCCTTGCATTTAGAAGTGTAAAATGCAAAAGGGTCTTGTAGCAGCAGAAAACAAGAGTTATGGAGCAGACTGTGAATACAAGCTTTGCCTCTCCTGCTGTTCCATCACAGGGAGCTGGGAACAACTGGCCTCTCCATAGATAATAGAACATCCTGTCCTTCTGAAGAACGTGCAAGGCTTACAAGATCTGAAGGGAACTGGCAAAAGTGTTCAACCTGTTTCAAAACTGAGAAATACTCAGTGTTTGAAATTTCAGTCTCCCTAAAGGAGCAACCAGGTATTGCTTTATATTACTTTTATATATACATATATATATATATGGGTGGACATATGCTTGCTTTTAAGAGAATAACATAAGTAAACTTATGTATTGAGATACTGGCATATTGGATCATGGCATGTGGAATAGTAGGACCTCTTGTTGAACTTTCAATGTATGGCCCTTTAGGTGGAGATTGGAAGTAAAAGCACTGCTATAACTCAGAGAGATTTCATTGACTTTGTAAATTATTATGAAACTGGAAGATGCAATAATATTGTTTGTTAAAGAAAAGCATCACAGGAAATTAATACTTGGCAGGACTGTATTTGGCCATTCTGTGTTTCTAAACTGAGAACATTCAGTGATATGGATACCAAACATTCCTCTGCATACTGGGTAAAGCAGCAGTATTGTATCATTTCAATGTGGGACTGTCTTTAAGAGGCTCTTAGTCATTTAAAGAAACCAACAACTTAAAATTCAGAATGTATCCAGTCGAGTATATTTGGAGAGTTTTAATCTAATATTTTAGTTTGAAAGACATCTACAGATACATAAATTAGAAATCCTACTGCAAAAATACATCTATGTTTTTTGGAATATCCATTTAAAAATAAAAACACTCCCAACTCCCAAAACTTTACTATTGATGTTAGTGTTGGTTTGGGTTTTTTTCATTGAAGGCATGGGGAATAGAACAATGTGACTAAATTAATGAACCATACCAGGTGTCTTCCTTTCAAATACATCTCTAGTGGTCAGTTAATTAGTTCTCCTTATCAGTCCATGGAATCATGATGATTCTCACTACTATTGCAAATGTAATAAAAGTGTTCACATTAAATGACCCACCTCAGTTTAGCTGGCCACACAAAATGCTGCTTTAATTTTTTGTTGTTGTTGATTGAAGATATATTCATATGCCAGAAGTCTTACCACATCTTTCTATAAACACAGACTTAAAATACAGAGATTCTGCTCTCCCCTCCCTGCTTTTCAATTTCAAAACTTAAAGAAAAACTAAATTCAATTATTGAATTTGGAATAGAGAAAGTTCTGAGTTTTAATTGAAGAAAGAAAAAGTCCTAGGTCAGAATAAGATGGCAATTTCTGTTTTAAAATTCCTAGAAATATAAGTCCAATAGTGCTTTTAACTTTCACTTTGCTAGGAATACCAGGCAGGAAAGTATTTTCACAACTTTAAATATGATGGGAGTGTAAAATAGGAATGAGGGGTATCTTTAGTTTATTTTGATTTCACATTGTTTACCAAACAGTTTGATAAACCATTTAAAATCTATGCTGACATTACTTTCTTAGGCTGTATAATACTAAATTTTATTCCTGAGCTCCAAAAATAAGAGAAATGTGAAGACTAATGAGAAAGAGCACTGCAAGATATAGAATGCCTTTTGTGCAGAGTGCTTTGGTGCATGCTTGTGCTATGAAAAAATTCCAGAGCCGCATTAATGAAAGTGGGAAGATCAGTGATGATTATGAATTGCTTGAGATTACACAGCTGTGTGAGACCATTCTGGCAATTAAGCAAAATTTTCCTAGATACCAGAATGGATTATGCTTGATAAGTGAACCATAGAGATATACCTTCCAAATAATGTGATTGAGGATTTCTTGTGCTGATTTTTAAAATAATGTCAATTTTAAAACTTTTTCTTTACTGTCAACCATCATCAGGTAAGTCAGACCTGAAAAAAGTTTCTTATAACTCACAATTCCAAGACATGATTTCTCCTGTTGGAAAATAAAGATATGGTTTTGTAACAAGAAAACCAAAGAATTGAATCAGCTTGTCCCTAAATAACTATGTCTTATAATCATTCTTCTACTAGCTAAGAAATATTTGCTGTTGCAGTGCTGTGGTTTTGGGGGTTTTATTTGGTTGTTAGTTTGTATTTTAAATAGTTCTGAAAATCAGTCCTTCAAAAACAACTTTAGAGGCCCATGTACAGCTTGTAAATGAGAGTGACAGTATATATGTCTCTATCATTGGTAGAGAAGCCTGGATTATATTATGAATATGTGTTGCTTCCATCAATACACAGAGTATTTAATATCTTCAAGTGATCTAGGATTCAGAAATAATTGTATTATCCAAAAGGGAGCATTGTGGAAAGCTGCTTGCAAATTATGATTTTAATAGTGGTTCTTAGTATTTACAAAGCATATCTCTATCAAAAATGAAACAGCATATTATGTAGTTTCTTCCTTACAATAATGTATCCTTGGTAATCAGCCAGCAGAGGAGCAAAGGATACTTAAGTATGGAAGAGGTAAGAGCAAGCAGAAAAGGTAGTAGTAAAGCCATTGTTTGGCTCCTCCACTGACACTTAAAATAGGTGTTTAAATTTTTTGTCTCTGATTCCAAAGTCGGATTTGCACATGCATTTTTCTTGCATAGGAACCTTGTAGTTAAACTTTTGGATCTAAGTTCTGGTAGACTTTTCTTGTAAGATTTAATATTTTTCTTTCTGAAATCAGATTTTAACTTCATTTTGGGGTAAAGAAGGAAATCTCAAAAGGCTAATTCTTTTCTTCCAAGAAAATTCAATGAGTCAGAGTCAGCACATGGAAGGAAAACAAGACAGCTAGTGAATACTGCAGCCTATGGTTAAAGTGTTGAGGAAGTATGTATAAAAGAATGAGCAAACTGAGACTTACAAGACTTCAGCTTTCAGTTGGAGTGTGTATTTGTGTAAGAAACAGAGATGGTCACTTTAATGTCATTGAAGATCATGTTAAAGGATTGAATAGTCATTCTGAGACACTGAGAAAAGCAGTGCTATAATTTCAAAATCCCAGGGAGCTGCCTATTTTATGCTAATGTGTGAGTGCTAAGTAACTATGAGATCATGACTTCTTGAAGTTTCATTTCCAAGTTACATTGCCTCCATCCGGGTGGACCCATTGCTGTACCATGTCTTTTATGCACCATAAATTATATTGAGTTCTAAGGTTTATACTATCCTGTTGGTCATTCTTAAGAAGAAAGTGGAATTATTATGCCAGCAAATGTTATCCAACATTAAGAAAATAAAAAAGAAATATGCTGTGCAGCTGTTCCACTTTGGGGATAAATTAAAAATAGTAGTTCTTCATGTTATTGTGTGGCTGTTGAGCAAAAGTCTGTATTCAGTACATTCTAGTACTTGTATGTGCCTGAAATCTGGGATGTAGTTGGTATGAATTCCTTGCATAAATAAAAATTACTTGTTTTTGAAATGAAAACTTCTTAGTACAGTACATTGTCTTTCATTAGTAGATGTCCCTTTTACTTCTTGAAGTAACCTGTTCTTTCATTGAAAATTGGAAACTAATTTAATGTATGTAGGTTTTTTTTTTTTCCAAGTAAGTAACTACAGCTTTTCACAGTCAGTTTACAATTGGTAGTAGTAGTTTTAGTAGTATTACTAGTTTTAATTTGTCTGAAATACTGGTTTTTCATAACACACACTAAAATTCAGGGGAAATCCCCCACATTATTAACAATTTTTTATGAAACAAACTCTAGAAAACCATAAGTGGTACAATCAGAATTTGTAAAGAGTAGAATTGTTGATGTTCTCCAATGACAGTGTAACTTTGTTGGGGCTTGGTTTTTTTCCCTTTTCTCTGTGTGGAATTTTCCCCATCATGATGCTAAGAAAACTCGTTGGCTACTCCCTAGCACAGGTAGCTAGAGACAAAGTGGGGGGAGACCTGTGTTAATTTTCATAGCTGCTGTTGTTTTTGTTTGTTTGTTTGGTTAGATATATTAGTAAAGAGCTGTTATTCCTAACCCTATATCTTTGCGTGAGAGCCCCTTAATTTCAAAATTATTACAAATTGGAGGGAGAGGGATTTGCACTGTCCATCTCAGAGAGGGGATCCTGGCTTTCTTGGCAAATACCTGTCCTTTAAACCAGGACAAAATTTTATTCATTACGAAATTAATTTAGTTCTGCAATGTTGGAACATCACAGATACTAGTAAACTATCTGTCCTATTTTAGTTTATAATTCTTAATAATAATGGGGATAGTTTTTGTAATAATTCTTACATCTGGGTTTTTACATTGATGAGTTACAATGTGAAATACTACTGGCACTTGAACTTTAATTCAGACTGAATGTAAAAAAATCATGATCTAACATGTTCATATGTTTGTATTCTAAAACTTGGTGAAATTTGGTACAATTTGCCAGTGTACAATAGAAGGAACATCAGCGAGACCCAACATAATTATTTATTTGAATCTTCAGAAGAGTTTTAAAATGTCAGTTTGTTTTACATATTTTTTTATTACTTTAATCAGAAATGATAGTCCTGAAGTAGTTATAGCTGAATTGTAATAACCCACATGATGATATTTTACAGAAGATGTTTATTAAACTATTATGTAGGTGCACCAATTCTAAACCACTGCTGTTGAGTTGCCTTTAGATTTTACTAGTTTTGTGGTTTTGTGGTTGGGTTTTTCCTAGATTGTTAAGGGTAACTTACATTAACTCGAAAACTGGAAGATCTTATTCCCTTCTAGAAGGATGAAATCTGCAGATAATTGAGAACTATTAAAGCAAAATTACTAAATTAAAAATTGAGTTTTTATTTTTCATCTCTCATTGCTGAGTTTTTGATACTTAATATAATAACATGGATACTGTAAAGGACAAAGAAATGGCTAGTCTGATCACTAATTGGAAAAATTATTTGATTTTAAAAAATGCAATTACCTTGTCATTGAGGGTATAATGGTGGGTCAATTTTGGAATAAGTATTTTACTAACTCTATGCTTCAGAGTATTGTCATGCTCTTTCTTGATTGAATGAAGAACTCTGAACAATTACTGCTTAAGCAGGGTGAATTGATTATCGTAAAGAATGTAAAAATGCATTAAGTCTGTAAATTAATCAATCATTAGTTATCTGTAGAGAATCTCAGTATGCCTAATGTCCTTTACAAGTTCTGAAGTAGAGGAAGGAGTTTCCTTACAATGTTTTGAAACATAATTTCTTACATAAACCTGTGTGGGGGAAAAAAACGCGGATTTTATTAGAAGCAGATATAATCATTCTAATAGAATGTAATATATGTCACTGTGGTTTTTTGCATTATGAATTTTAAATCAATGATAGTGAAAGGTGTTACTTATGGAAAAACATGTGGTCCAATAGTAGTAGCCCAGGTGGAAAATTCTTATAGAAAATAACTCCTGGGGGCAGTTTTGGGGACTGTAATGTAAGAAAGACATTCAACAGTTAGACAGCATCCAAAGGAGGGCTACAAGGGGAAGCCATATGAGGAGTAGCTGAGGTCACTTGATCTGACTGAGAGCCCTCACTGCATTTACCATCTCCTCGTGAGGGAAGAGGAGGGGCAGGCACTGATCTCTGCTCTGTGGTGCCACTGACAGGACTTGACTAAAAAGCATGAACTTGAGTCAGGGGAGGTTTAGGTTGTATATCAGGAAAACGTTTCTGACCCACAGGATGGCTGGGCACTGGAGCAGGATCACCAGGCACAACACCAAGCCTGACAGAATTGGAGAAGTGCTGGACAACACTCTCAGGCCCAGGTGTGATTCTTGGGGTGTCCTGTGCAGCCCAGGAGTTGGACTCAGTGATCCTGATGGGTCCCTTCAAGTCAGCATATTATGTGACTCTATGACTCTATTCCCTAAAATCTCTAAAATTAGGAGTCAAACTTTAACTTAAAATTCTTGACATTCTTTTACTGAAGTATAAAGGCCCACAAAATTGTGGCTGGCCTTATCAAAACTGAGTTTGTTAGTCAACAATTTTATTTTGTTTTTAATAGAATAAAATATGGGAAAAATATTTTCTGCATAATTAATTGATTCCTTCCAAGAAAATGTGAAGAGGCTACATACTAATTTGACCTAAAAAGTAAATACATTTTCTATATCAACCCCTACATTCCTCTTCCCTTTGTATGAAAATTCTGCAAGGTGATCCATGGACTGAATAGGCATGCTGATTAAAGAGATACTTCTTGCTTTTTGTATTAAGAAAAAGTTATAGGTTGAGCTAAGAGGAGTTAAGTAATGAACAAGAGAGGGAAAAAAGAGCAAGTATTTTCATGGCAGTGACTTGCCATCTCCAAACAGCACATCAGTGCCCAGCTTGTGCCTGAGTATTGGCTACTTTGGAAAGACTACACCCACAGTTCTGACTGCTGAGCATGTCATTGTATGGCATATATCACTTGCAATTGTTCAGCTTGCATCAGTTGTCCTGGCTGCTTCTCCTCCCAGGCCCTTTCTCACCCCTGGCCTGCTTGCTGCAGTGACAGGGTGACAAACAGAGAGGGCCTGGGCTGTGCAAGCCCAGTTCAATAACCAAAACACTGGTGTGTTATCAACACTGCTTTGATTAGAGATGCAGAATGCAGCACCGTACAGGCTGCTATGAGGAGACATAATTCTATCCCAGCCAGGGACAATACAGACCCTAGAGCATAACTCTATTACTATAGAGGTCCGAATTATTTTAGGCAATCTTTGCTTGCTTAGCTGCTACTTCCTCTTTCTGTACTTAGAGAGCTTTATTAGCTCTCTAATGGGCTTTCAAGCACACTTCTATTATGCAAAGTAAGGTACTGTTCCTTTAGGGTTCACTGAGAGAGCTTCCTTAAAAAGTATCCCCAGGTGCATTGAGCATTTGCACCGAGATTTGAACAGTGCAGAGGTGAATGGTGAAGGAGACAAGGTTGTTGTGCTTTCGAGAGATATTATGGACAAGCAAACTGTCAACAGAAACAGCTGTAAATGCTCTTAACTTCACGAATGCAGTGGAAGGGCAGGAGTAACCATCATGAGTCATTAGCACGGTGAGGTGAAGCTGCAGTGGTATTTAGTATGGACAGACTACATGTGCATTCACAATCTGACAGTGTCCAGATCTGAAAATTGAAGGGATTTTAGATTCTGAAGCCAATGTTTAAGTTCTTATATTTGGGTTTTGTTCAGTTTGTTTTTTTATTAGACCCAGATGATAAAATAAATGAATGTTACCTCCCCTTCATTCCCATCATGTGTAAAAATTCCCACTTTTATGTCCAAATTATTTACATAATTTATAGAAACAAGCCTAAAATCTAAGATCAGTTTTTCAACCTAAAACCCATTTGAGCATTTTCCTTGTTAGACTCAAAATTAGCACTGTGCTCTCCAGCACAGTGATCTTAAGAATACGGTTAAGCCACATTTGGTTGTGTCATTGCCCCAAGTGCTTGCTTGTTGAATGCTGCTTTTGAGTTACTGCAGAGTGTACATGTCACAAAGCCAAGCTGCAATAATGCTGTGGATCCTGTTTTACAGCTCCTCATCAGCTCTGAGGTCCTGTACAAAATCTTCCTGTTAGAAGGACTGCCAAAGTTGAGTGAGGTGAGGTTTACTCTTTGTTATACTGTTCCCTCATACTTCTTGTTCTTCCATATAATCACTACCACTGTTTTGCCTTGGCAAAACTGAGCCTTAAATATGCCTGTCCCATAACAAGTATTAGAAATGCACTCTAAGGTTAGTGTTATCCTCCATCAGTGAAAGCAGAGACGCTGAGACAGCCCTGTTCTGGGCATGAATTAGTGTGAGTTGTAAAGTGACTTCCTTATCAGTATTAGGATGCAAAGTCAAAACTTGTTGCTATACCCAAGTCTTTTAAGCTCAGCTGCCAAAATTCTGTTGAACTTCTACCAGCAGGACCAAGCCAGTGTCTTTTTAATTTGTCCCTTTTTCTGCTGAAATAACATACTAATAAAAATAATATTCCAGGAGTAGAACACGTATCTTTTCCACAGTAACTGCTAACACAAGAACTGGATTGAAAACTTGGAAACATGAAATTTACAACTACATACAGAGGGATTTTGGCTCCCTCTAGTGATAAAAAGACATCAACGTTACAGTGGCAGATTGGCTAAGCCGTTCAGATACGGACGGGAAAATCATTCCAGGACGTCTGACTAATGTACAGCAGCGCCTCAATCTGCTAGAGAATGCGGGACTTGGCTGACATAAAGTGACAGAATTGGATGATCTTTCTTAAGATAAAAGATGTCTTATTCTACAATTTCCTTAGGGTTTTTGTTTTTGTTTTTTTTTTTTTGTTTTTGTTTTGTTTTGTTTTGTTTTGTTTTGTTTTGTTTTGTTTTTATTGCTGTACAAGAATATAGGAGGAAAAGCTGCTGTAAGATTGATAGCTGTTGGTGTGGGAATTTTGGTTTTGTTTTTTTGTTTGTGCTTGTTTTGTTTTAAAAAAAAGAATTTAACAGCTATTCTTTTTACATTAAAGTACTTGTGAACGCTCTAATAAAAAGAATCAAAAGAGAGGGACAATTAGGTGGAGTGTGTATAAGAAGGTAGAATAAAAAAAAAATCAGATCCACTTCTGAAGATAAGTGGTCTCTGAGTATCTCTATCCTGTTTCTAGCTGCCTTAGACCAACTTTACTTTTCTTCTTCCTTCTTTTTCTTTTTTAAGAGAAGAATAGAAAAGCCAAGTAAGAGAAGAAAGTGAAAAAGAACATGCCTAAAAGAGAATATTGGCATTGTCAAAGGAGCAAAATAATGACTATTGTTACCAATGTTCAACTGAAGAACAGCTTGTCAAATCAATGTCAAGCTCTGTTGGTGTAGTTTAAACTGTTTATTTCTCGTAGATAACACAGCTCTGCTTAAAGTGATTATAACAAATCACAGAGGCACAAGAAGGTACCATTAATGTTGTTTGAGCAGAAGTCATTGCTTTGCCATAATTTGCCAAGATTTTTAAAAATTTCTGTTTCCCTTTATTTTCTTTTCTCCAAGGCAAGGCATGAAAAGCAAAACTTCACTTCCAGTTTTCTGTAGCGATCAAGAAAACACAAGCTGTTGGTTTTTTTTTATCTAACTTATTCAGAATTTAGCAAATGAAGACTTTAGGGAAGACTTGTTCACAAGAAATCTTTCTTTTCAAACAAAATTATTAGGCATATCTAATATATTTCTTGCTGTATTATTCAGAAACATAGAGTTTAAAGTAAACAGAAGGAGGGTGAGAAGAAGGACTTAAATAATTGCTGGTCTGAATGTTCTTTTTAATCTCCTTCACTTGCATGTCAAGTAAATCCAGTTCCTTAACGTACTGTTAATTGTCCCAAAGGTATGTATCAATTCCAACGGATGATTGTTTGATGGTAGGAAGGACATGGTCATTTTCTAGGTAGGTGCTAATTTTTTCTTTAATGGTTGAGGTTATGGGAATTTATGTGTGTTATCCAGGTAAACTGTTGTTTAATTTGGATTAGCCTTGAATTCAAACACATAAATATTTAGAGAAGGGAGAAAGGAGGAGGAAATAAATGCTGGCATGAAAGTCCACAAAAACATGTATCAAGGAGAAAAGCCCAGATCTTCCTAATGGGGTAGCTTACCTACAGGCATTTGCAGAACACATGGAACTGCTGCCATGGAAAGGTTTGGGATTTTTTTTCACCTGCACCAAGCATGAGTAAGAGTTCATAAATAGTTATGTCTAGGCAGGAATTTTCTTTGGGTGAAAAAAAAAAAAAAAATTAGCCTGGGTTTATCAGAGAACTGGTTATCTTGTCTTGAGAAAGTGCCTGTCTACAAGAGAAGGTGTCAATAAGAAAGAGTCCATGACTGTGTTTAACTGCAATTTTTTTTTTTTTTTTTTCTTTAAGGAGCAAATTTATTCTTCTACTAGGAACTTGATAAGGACTTATAAGAATGTTGGTAAAGTCTCAGATGATGAACTGTTCACAACAAACTAGTCTGTTTAAGAAAAGGTGTGAGAACTGATTTGGGAACTTGACCATGTTTTCTTCAGAGACAGAACGGCAGGGCTAGGTTTTCCTGCTGTGTGTCTACAAAAGAGTTCAATACAATAAATTAATTTTATAGAAAATAAAATTGAAAGTTTTGCCTGAAAAGAGTATTAATTTACTCCAGCTGTTCAGCAATGTGCAAAAGTTGTTGATTGTAGTATACAAAAAGAAGAAGGTTGAAAACTAAAATAAGGTTGGAGTTTGATTTCATTAGAAGCAGTGATCATAAACTTGCAACAAAAAAAAGCCTATTCTGACAGGTGAGATTTTCACAATAAATAGTAGTAAATAAATAGTAATCAGGGAAGATGATGTAATCGTTGTGTAACATATTGAAACTAGGTTGTAAACCATCTACCAAAAAATACAGTCAGTTTTAAAACTAGTTAAGCCACATGTGGTGTTGTAATAATTTGTAATAATATTTAAATTTTTAATAAATTCATTTGTCCAAAATGCCTAATTGTCCACTAAATATTACAGAAAAGAAAAGTATTTTTTCTCTACTGTTTTTAAGTGTTAGTGATGGAGTTGGATCACACTTTGTCCACAGTTAAGGGGCTAAATCCTTCTTACAGAAGTTAAAACTAGACTTTCTAAGAGAAAAAAACAAAGGCAGTAGAGTGTGGCATCAGGTGCAGGGGCTCTTTCTGATCCCCAGGTGCTCTCTAGGCACCAAACTCCAGAGCTGTATAGGCTCCCACTTCCTTGGGTATCTTAATAAGCAAAGCAGCTAATAGTTAAGAAGGTTATTTATTACAAAGCACATCAGTCTCAACAGGCAATAGCAAAAGCAATGGCAAGCAATGGCAAAAGCAGCAGCAATAAGCAAATGGCTAGAAGCCCTGGCAAATGCCAACAGCTAAAAGCAACAACTCTCCCAATACATACTGTTATATAGGGTTTTCTCAACAAGCTAAGATGCAAACTCAGACCACCACTTTTTAACCTGTTAAAATTCTAGTTTCTTAGCACACCAAGTTACATGTAACACTATGCATACAATCTATCTTGTTCTATCTAAGAAATGTAAGCAATATTCTTACTATAACTGTTATGTCTAAGTCCTGTCTACAACTGTGGTTCTGGAGCCTCTACTGAAGATATCAGAATGTTTGCAGGCTTCTCTAGAACACAAGCTACTACTGTGGAATCCAGACCTTTTACTCACTAAAAGCATCAGAACTCACTCTAAGACTTATTCAATCCCTGCACTCTGATTTCTCTCTGAAGAATTCAGAGAGACCCCTAACTCACTGACTCCAACAGTATAGCCCAGAATAAAAAAAAAAAAAAGACAAATGTTGTCGATGCAGAGTAACAAAAAATACAGTAATTGTGCACAGTGTTATAATTCCAGATCTCTCTGGATTATTGTTAGTCACTGACCATATATATATACATATACATATATACATATACATATACATATACATATACATATACATATACATATACATATACATATACATATACATATACATATATATATATATATATACATACACATATACATATACATATACATATAAATATATATATACATACACACATATATATACATATATATATATATAAATATATATACATAATCCATTCATTCAGAAAATGAACTGTAGATTCTATTAACAACTGCTGCTTAGGAAATAGGGAACCACATTGCAAATATCCTTATGTATATAATGGCCAAGTAATTAACTGGGCAAAGATAAGTCTGAATTGTTGACTTGAGCCACATGGGTACTATCCATGGGTACTATCTTCCTAACTAAGTACAGCGAAAGCAAATACAGATATTCCAATTATAAATTTAAATCAACTAGTTTTTTCTGAAATGATGTCTTCTGCCTATCCTAAACAGAAACTTATCTTCTTCAGAAATGTGAAACTATGAATTTTTAAAACCGTGAAATGCTTTTACCTGATTTCTGTCTTTCTTTACAGCGTATGATGCTACTGTTCTATCATGTAGAGAGCGGAGTAATTGCCCGAAAGCTAAGATTGAATGAGAAGCTGGTGAAATAGCTATTGGAGAAAAGAGATGAGGGGCAATGTAATCAAGTCTTACAGAGTCATGAAAAGGGTAGGTAGTACTGTTTTTGGCAAGTCCTAAAATCAGATACACTCCTTAAACTAGTAGGAAACAGCTAGTAAGAAAAAAATGAAGCGCCCCTTTTTTTTTCCTCCTACAAACTGGCAGTGAACTTTTGCTTCAGTAGACTATAGAGACACAGAACATCAAGAGATTCAGAAGGTATTTCTTAAAAAATTACAGATGAGATCTGTAAATGGGGATATGCCCTAAATAACATCTGTTTTCTACTCCTGGCAGTAAAAGATGGACCCCTACCCACACTCGAAGAACCCTGTCCTTTTCTCAGGAATCCTGTGTTCTTGCACCTGACTTCCAATGCTCTTGTATTCCATTGGATTCCTCTCTATCTTCCTCATCCTGTCACTTTGCCAGTGATGCTGTTAGGCAATGCTGTTCTTTTATCATATTTGTTGCACATACATATACTATTTGGCAGGGTTCATCTACTCAGAAACCACATGAGTGACTAAAAAACGTGGAGCAGATGTCTAACATTCTTCTGCTACAGCAGCAAACAGAATTGGCAGTAGGTGCACCTGGGATATGTGCTAGGCAAAGTGTGTGAAAATGTAGATCTGCATTCTACTGCCCCTGTTATTTTCTATCATCTGCAGTCCATTTATTCTACTTGTAAGCAGGACATGCCTTGTTGCACCGTTTTTTGTTGGTTATTATTTTTTTTTTTCTTCTCGCTATGACATGAAGGTAGTTTGAGTTTTTCTTGGAGCTCTTGGATATTGTAGAATAACTGACACAGAGATTTCAAGAAAAGCACAGTTAAAGCAGGGAATATGCTTGGGTAGAGTAGAATATACTTATTTGAAAACCTAGGCTATCATTTATATTAGAAATAGGACATAGGCATGCAACATTTGGATATCTGTGTAATGTAAACTTTGGACTTTCGGGAGAGATTTAACTGATTGCATATTGATATCCGTTTATTTTCTTCTAGCTATACTGATAAAACCAATTATATTTGACTTTACTGTCTTAGCTTAGATTGTTCCATGGAGTTTCCTTGTAGATGTTCCATGTAGATTTTAAAATATCAGTATACCCCTACTGTGGGAGCATTTCTAAAATAGTGTTAACATGACACTTGCAAAGTACATGTACTATTTCTTTGATTTTTTCCATGTTGTTTTGGATTCATATTTTAAGGGCCTTAGATTGTATTTTGAGCACGAAATCCCACTTGGATATTGAAATGAGATTAGTAGTTGTCGTAGTTTTGTTCTATAGCTTCTCAGCTTGTGAGCATTCCCTTAAGAGGAAAATGTCTTTCTTAGACAGTTCTTATTTCAAAAAGGAAGATGGCTCATGGTTTGTTTAGGAGTTGCACCAACGGGATGTATAGTGGAACCATCAGCTCTGTTAGAGTGAAACAGCTACTTGCTCTTTCAAGAAATGGTCTTTTTCATTGCTCTGAGCTGAAGCTATAGTGTTGATCCCTTCTCCTGGAGTAGTTTAACCTACACAGCAATTGTATAGGTTAATTGTGTACACAATTAGTGTACACAGTCACAGTAAACAATCACTCAGGCACTGCCTGATCATCTTGGGACTGAAATTTTGAAAAGGTCTGCTGCCCATGCAATTGATATAACTGAAGGGAAAATTTGGTTTTCCTCCTCTGACACCAGTCTCGATTCTTTACCAGGTTGGCCTAACTCACTGAATGGCAGGGTACTACCCACTGCTTTACTGAATTAATTCTCTGGCACCTTTTGTCAGTTAGAAATTAAGTAGTGGTACCATGCAGCTGAGATGACAGATGACAGGGAAATGAGGAAGAAGTGGAATGTCTTCTCAACAGCTTCTTGTAATATTTGTCTTGCTCAGCTGAGGAGAAGGAGGTGCTTCCAAAGACTTGGAAAGAGTAATACCTCAAATTCAAATAGGTATAGGCAGGTGTAGATAGGTATTATTCTAAGTTGTTGATTATGGACAAGATGACTGAGAGAGTCTTGCTGCTTCATTTGAGTAATCCTCAGTCTTTACCTAGTTCACTTTCCCCTCTGTAAATGCCATAATTTCCCTATGTTTGCAATGATATTGCAAAGATAAAATTAAAGCGACTAAAGAGCTGGGAAGGACTCTGATGATATACAGTCATCCAGAGGTACTGAGATACAAGTTTTCAGGCTGCAGATAAATCATTATTAATTGCCTATAGCTGACAAAATAACTATTAGACCATATATACATATCTGATCAGTTGTGTTTTACTGTAAATAAAAATCCAAATTATTTTATCATGTTGCCAGTATTTTTGCAACTGCAGTCTAGAGAACTAGCAGTTAAAATAAAGCCTGATAATTTAGTATTGAAGCAGAGAGTTACATAAAGCTTGTGGAAATTATGGTATTATGCTATTATTGTATGTTCTATTGAACTGCTTTCTGCAATAAACATTTAGAATCTGCATATCCCTAACATGGCAAGATTTTGTCATCTTTTGAAAATTTGTTAGAATTCCATTTTCATCTCAAGTATTTAAAACACCTTGAAAGAGAGGTAATATCTCAAATAAAGCTGGGCTTTCAGGTGATTTCTTCAAAGATAAAAGAGGAGTTATTGTGTTTGGTGCTCAGGTGTTTCTGGTGCTTTGATTTAATGCAGTCAAGCAGACTTCTAGGGCTCTTGCTGCTGTAGATATGAACTGCTGATTTCTCCTCATCTTTCAGATAAATTTTTATATTTATAGTTTAATTTTAGGCCTCCCTACAGGGAGCAAGGAGTTGAATCCATTGATGGGTCTCTTTATGGGTCTCTTCCAACCTGAGATATTCTATAACCCTGTGATTCCATGTGTGTAGTTAGAATGTCACTTTTCTGTCAATCATTTGTAATGGAGAAGTAGAAAAACCTGCAATCCATTACAGCAATCAAACAACAAACCACAGTAAAGGAATACCCCAGCTACTTTACAAATCCTCACACAGTAGCATAGGAGACCCTAAAACATGCATTGTAGATCAAAAAACATGAAAAGGGGAAACTAATCTTTTGCAATGGGCTAAAACTTGTTAATTAATTAAAGTCAGTATAACTTAAAACTTTTAAGTAGTAGGAAAAGTAAGGCTTTTTCTTTGCGTGTGATTCGTAGAAGCAAATTCTTTTTCCTGACAGGTAAATTTGATTCTATCACCTTTAGCTAGACTATGAGAAATTTCCTTTTAATGTGTGTGTTTTGTTTTGTTGTATTTTGTTTTCTGGGAGGCTAGATTAAGGGTGAGAAATGAAAGGGAGCTAGACGCCACATAGATGTTTAAACTAGGTGAGAATTTTTAATTGAACTCCTGGGGGGTTGTTTACAATTCTGAGTGTCACAATTCATGGACACATTTCTGTCCATAGAAATGACAGACCC
The DNA here is from genome assembly GCA_030060385.1 of Muscicapa striata striata. Lineage (NCBI taxonomy): Eukaryota > Metazoa > Chordata > Aves > Passeriformes > Muscicapidae > Muscicapa > Muscicapa striata. The sequence goes on along the minus strand of JAREIS010000447.1, from coordinate 8,951 downwards.
CTGAACTACAGGCAGCTGATTGTCAGGACTGTTCTCCCAGTGCTTCCCAGCATGTGGCAGCATGGATCTGTTGGAGGGCAGCACCATCAGGTTTTAGTGGCACTACTGGACCGTGAATTCAGACAGCAGCAGTGCAGGCAGGCATTTGTGCTTTGTGTCTGGCAGAAAGATAGCATAAAGAGCATGACATATATTTTAAACCACTGAAGCAATATGCCCACCTTTAAAATGCTAACAGAACATGTAAAAAGATATTTATGAAAACTGGTCTGGAGAAGTGACCTAAGGTGCACATCTGTCATCTGAGTGGACAAACTTATGAGAATATCTTTACGGTGCTGTCATTAGTAGACATTCCATAGTTGTTTACTTTCATGGCACTTGAAAAAAATGAAAGCTCAGTGCAATTAATTATTTTATCTTCAAAATTATTTTACAACAGTGAAATATGTTTCCTGCTTTCCTTCATCTCATTCCCTGCCCTTTCTGAGAGTGGCTACATTAAATATGAAGTTTGGTTATGCTGTCAAGTGGAATCTAGAACTTTTCATTTTGAAGGTTATTGTCTGAAGAATACGTGAATTTCCTTTTGAGATCTGTGTGTGGTATAATAGGATGATGAAAGGAAAAAGAGATACTCCTGTCAGTTTGGTCAGTAGATGGCATTAGAATTCACTTATACATCTCAAAGCTGCAGGCAACTACTTTAAAATATATTTCCACTGCGATATGAGTCTATTAATAGTAGTTTTCATAGTAGTTTTCATAACAATAGTAGTTTTCATAACTGTGATACTGTTGGTCCAAATTTATTATGTAAATTTAATAAGATCATAAGAAATATCATTTTACAGTCTTCAAGAGTAGGTCACATTTCTGAAGAGTCATTATCTCTCTGGAATCATGTATTATAATCTATACAAATCAATTTTGTAAGTTTAATTTTGGGTTTCTTAAAAATCCAAAATATAAAATGCAAACATTTTTTATATTTGCATTTTGTTTATAGATTAATATACATTTCATTAATAAGCAATCTGTATATAGTCTCATAAAACTGATATTTAAAGTGATTTGCATATTGACTTGAATTGCTTGTAATGGTATACTGACATTTGCTCTTAAGCTCTAAAAATTAATAAACTTATGGATAAGATATCTCAGGATCTTTCCAGGTGGTTTGGAAATTGCATGTTAAATCTTTGAAATAAATTATGAATTAATCCTACTCTGTGCCTCAAAGAAATGCATTAACATAGGTGCCTGGTTCCTGTTGGATTATAGGTTGATTACTGGTATGCTAGATGCAGTTCTAATAAACTAAGAAATAAATCCCTCTACAGTCTTCCACAACCTTCTGCTTGATTTATGTCACTCTTTCTATGCAGCTGCTTATTTTGAATTTGAAATGGCAGGTAATTCTCTATTCATCTTTGCAAGGGGCATCTACACCGATAAACAAACTAGGTGGTATTCTTGCTAAACAGCTGGAATGAAACATAGTCCTGATCCTTTCTGTACTCACCCCTTCCTTTTTTTGTCAGATCTAAAAGAGCTACACTAAATTCGTTTGACCTGTTTGTAAAGCACTAGGTGTTAAATGACAGTAGTGTGTATCAAAGGAAATACTGATGCCAAAATGTAGATAAATTGGCCCTCAAAAGGATGATTCAATTACGGCATGAAGTTTAGCACTCATCATTTTCTAAGTACTGTTCTTTTTTTGTTTTGAACAACACTGATATCTTTTTTGCAATAAGATTTAAAGGTTAATCACTTATCCATTGCTACATCTCTCCTTCCCTCAATGTCTATACTCATGGAACTATCTAAGGGCAAGGAAGACCACTATGTTTTATCTAAATAAAAAGACATTTGGGTTTATAACTTACATAATCTCTTACATCATCTCTGCATGGATGAGGTTCACTACTTATTTGGCTGCCTGAGCTGTTCTCTAAGCACCTTGTGCAGATGCCTAGAATCCTTCTCTGTTCACCTGGGACCTTTTTTCACTGAGTTTTGGGTTGCTGATTTGCTATGATTTTAACCATGTGTTGCTGGTGTTCCGCTGTAGATTACAAAACTCAGAAACGTTTCTGAGTTTTGGTAGCTCTGGACCATGACTGGGAATTTGTTTTGTCTCAAACTGAAATACATGAGACAAAACTACTGTTTTCTATTGCAGGCTTTTAAAGTTGTGCTACTCTGCTGTTAACAGAATGTTGTATCTGCTTCTAGGGATGTTTTTGGATTTATAGATCATTCAAGCTGCCTCCTTTTATGCTGGCCATTGAGTCATTCTTGCTGACAGCTCTCTGCCTATGCCCGCTCAAGACCTTGTATATCTTTTGTTCACATGAGCTTTATTATCATTCCTTTGTTTGTATTACCTACTCAAAGTAACATGTAGCACATGTTTAATTTTGACTGTTGTTTTTGAAAAGAGCAAGCTTAGCTCCCATGTCTTCTTCATCTAAAGCTGCTGTTTTTCTTCCCATTGGCCACCAGCATACAAACTGTGCTTAACTAGAGTACCTAAAAAAAGTTAAGATGACAAGCTGTATTAATTTTGATGTAGAATTAAAAAATCTTTAAATAAACCACCTTTTATTTGATGCTGAAAAATTTGAGATTTTGGTATAATTCGTGGCTTACTCCTGGATAATTCCTGCATCACATCACTACTACACAGCAGGTCGAAAGCCTGTGGGTAAGTATCAGCGACTGACTTATAGATGGTGTCTACTACAGGCTGCCTGATGAAGGGAGGCATATTGAGAAAGCCTTCCTGCTCCAGGCTTAGTTTGGAGGCATTGTGTTCACAGTCTCTTGTCCTCTTGTTAGGGGACTTTGGCTACTCTAACATCTACTGGGGAAGTAATACAGCCAGCTATAGAGAATCCAGGAGACTCCTGGAATGCATGGAGGGTAATTTTTGTCCCAGATAATAGACAACTCTATCAATAGATCTGTTAGTGTCTTGGGTTGCAATATAGGATGTGGCCAGAAATGTGTATCCTATCACCGTCTGTTGAAGCTGGGTGGGGCAGTGATTCCTTATCTCCGTGGAACATATTATCTGCTAATGGGCCATCTTTAAGACTAGGTGGGGCAATCACCTTTATCTGTTCCATAACCCATCCTCCCTCCAGGAAGATATCATCTGCTGCTGGGCCATTAAGTCCCATTGTATGACTGATAAAATTACATCATCCCACTGGGAGATGCTCCAGCCAGGGGGAGGAGCCTTTCCTACCTAGATAAAAAACTGAGATTTTGGACAGAAAGATACCTTCTTTCCACTGGATTCCAGAGGAAATCTGGACCTTTCCACATCACCCCTGGACCTTCAGAGGAAAACTGCACCCTTCTACAGGAGCACTGCCTCAGCTGAACCACATCTGTCACTGCAGGAGGACTGTAGCCACCATTTAACTGAACTGCTACCAACACCCTGACTGACAGGGTGTCAGGTTGTATTCTGACTGTCAGTGTTTTGGGATTGTTCTTTGTAATTCTGTATTTCTATTTGAATTTTCCTAGTAAAGAACTGTTATTCCTAATTCCCATATCTTCGCTTGAGACCCCCTTAATTTCAAAATTATAATGATAATTTGGAGGGAGCGGGGTTGCATTCTCCATTTCAAAGAGAAGCTTCTGCCTTTATTGGCAGACACATGTCCTTCAAACCAGGACAGATTTTGGTGCCCTACGTGGAGCACGAGGGCATGGAGAGATAAAAGGAATAACAGTTCTTGAATAACCTAATTTTTGTGTGCTGGGGACAGAAACCTCATTAGGTGGCATCATGTGCCCATTTGCAAGCCCTTATCTGAACATGGGCCCTATAATTAAGGCTACTGTGTCTGTTATCCAGTTTGCTTTATGGGTTAATAAGGTGAGGAATTCGTGGGTTTTTAACTTCCTTTAGAAGGCGGGTACATGGATTCAGGGCTATCACACCCTAACTGTATATTTTTGGGATTACTTTAATAATGACACCTACTGTGAGGGAATGGCACCAGGGAAAGTTTTCTTCCAGCCCTTCACCCAGTTTTTTGGGTCTAACCCACCAATTTTTGAAGGGTTCAAATCTCCTCTGAATGTTAATGATACCATACAGTGGCTGGTGTTACTACTACGTCTGTTCTATTTAACATACAGAGATAAGGGGATATCGGCTTGGATAATCACTCTGATACCTACCCAAGGAAATAGGGAGCTGCCCCAGAGCCTGCCCTGCCCCAGAGCCCACCTCAAAAATTAACTACGCAAATTGGATGGAGCTAATGGAGAAGAAGATTCACCAGATGATAAAGGAGCACTTTTTTCCAGCTGAGGAACCCTCCCCCTGCCCTAAAGAGGGGGGGTTGGATGGTGCTGCAGTGGAACCCGTAGATGTTACATCTGTCCAGGTTCCAGCCGAACCACAGGGGCAGCCACAGCCACTGGAAACTAGAAAATCTAAAATGAAAACAAAGCACCTAGATAATAAGGATCAGGAAGGAGGGCCCTCACAACCAGCAGGGGACCCAGAGGTTGAGATTGTCACAGTGTTCCTCTTGTATAAAAGTCTCCGTAATCTGCAAAAAGACATTGCACGACGGGGCCGTGAGGCTTTCACAACTTGGTTACTCCAGGTCTGGGAACTTATGGAAACAGGTGTACAACTGGATAGTATGGAGGCCAGGAATTTGGGATCCTTGTCCCAGGACTCAGGTGTGGATCAGACATTCGTAAGGGAGAAAGGCCCCCTTCCCCTCTGGGAACGGCTTTTAATGAGTGTGAGAGAGAAGTTTGTCCACAAAGAGAGAATGCAGGAGCACCACCATAGAATGCGCTGGAAGACCATTGAGGAAGGGATCCAGCAGCTGAGGGAAGTGGCAGTATTAGAGGTACTCTTTGGGATGGATGGACAGCATGACAATGACCCTGACAAGGTCAGGTGCACAGGGCAGATGTTGTGGAATCTGGCAACCCTGGGACAATCTCAATATACCACCTACATTGCAATGATTAATGCTGATAACAACCAAGAGACAGTGGGTTCTGTTGCCAACAAGCTCAGAAATCTTGAGAGTATGATCAATGGCCCAATGCAGACCCATGTCTCTGCCATGGTTAAGGAACTCAAATAGGAGTTTAAAGAGGAGATGAGGGGGATGAGGGGGCAGATGAGGAAGATCAATGCAGCACTAGTGCAAGTCACAGGCCCCAAATTTAGAGCCCAATGCCCCCCAGCTAGGGAGAGAGGTTACATCCCATGAGCTGACCTGTGGTTCTTTCTGCGTGACCATGGGGAAGACATGGGAAAATGGGATGGGAAACCCACTTCTGTCCTGGCAGCACGGGTGTGTCAGCTCAGGGAGGGAAGCACTAACTAAAGAAGTTCTACTAAAGTGAAGGTAGCCTCGACCTCCCATAACCAAGGTGCAGGATATTGCAGAAAAGAAGATAATCTGTCAGATCCACTTGAAGGAAGCTCTACTATGTATGCCCAGGAAGGAAATAATAACCAGTGCTAGAGGGGCCCTGCCTCTAGCCAGGGAGAGGCATGGGATGACAGGATCTACTGGGTAGTGTGGGTGCGATGGCCTGGCACATCAAAGCCACAGAAATAGAAGGCATTAGTTGTTACTGGTTCACAGTGTACCATAATACCATCAGAACACGTGGGGGAAGAACTTGTTTCCATTGTTGGGGTGACGGAGGACTCACAGGAATTTACTTTGCTGGAAGCTGAGATTAGCCTGATAGGGAAGGGGTGGCAGAAACATCCAATTTTAACTGGCCCAAAAAGTCCAGGTATTCTAGGCATAGACCTCCTCAGGAACGGCTATTTCAAAGATCCAAAGGGGTTCAGGTGGGCTTCTGGAATAGCTGCTGTAGCGGCAGAGAGTATTAAGCAATTGAACACCTTGCCTGGACTGTCAGAAAATCCATCTGCAGTGGGACTCCTGAAAGTGACAGAGCAACAGGTACCAATTGCCACCATGACAGTGCACCGCCGGCAGTACCGGACAAATCGAGATGCTGTGATCCCCATCCACAAGATGATCCGTGAGCTGGAGAGCCAAGGGGTGGTCAGCAAAACCCACTCACCCTTCAACAGCCCCATCTGGCCTGTGCGCAAGTCTGAGGGGGAATGGAGATTGACTGTGGACTATCGTGCCTTGAATGAAGTGACTCCACCGCTGAGCGCAGCCGTGCCGGACATGCTGGAACTGCAGTACGAGCTGGAGTCCAAGGCAGCGAAGTGGTATGCTACCATTGACATTGCCAATGCATTTTTCTCCATTCCTTTGGCAGCAGAGTGCAGGCCTCAGTTTGCTTTCACCTGGAGGGGTGTGCAGTACACCTGGAACCGACTGCCCCAGGGGCGGAAACACAGCCCCACCGTCTGCCACGGGCTGATCCAGGCTGCACTGGAAAAGGGTGAGGCCCCAGAACATTTGCAATACGTTGATGACATCATTGGTTGGGGGAACATGGCAACGGAGGTATTTGAGAAAGGAACGAATATCATCCACATTCTGCTGGGAGGCAGTTTCGCCAAGTCAAAGGACCTGCCCGAGAGATCCAGTTCCTGGGAGTGAAGTAGCAAGACAGACGGCGCCAGATCTCCACTGAGGTCATTAATAAGATCACTGCAATGTCAGCACCAACAAGCAAGAAGGAAACACAAGCTTTCCTAGGTGCCATAGGCTTTTGGAGAATGCATATCCCTGAGTACAGCCAGATTGTGAGCCCTTTCTACCTGGTCACCTGCAAGAAGAACGATTTCCACTGGGGCCCTGAACAGCAGCAAGCCTTTGCCCAGATCAAACAGGAGATCGCTCATGCTGTAGCCCTTGGCCCAGTCAGGACAGGACCAGAGGTAAAGAATGTTCTCTACTCTGCAGCCGGGAACCATGGTCTGTCCTGGAGCCTTTGGCAGAAGGTGCCTGGTGAAACTGGAGGCCGACCCCTGGGATTCTGGAGCAGAGGTTACAGAGGTTCTGAAGCCAATTACACTCCGACGGAGAAGGAAATCTTGGCTGCCTATGAAGGAGTTCAAGCTGCCTCAGAGGTGATTGGCACGAAGCACAACTTCTCCTGGCACCCCGACTGCCAGTGCTGGGGTGGATGTTCTAAGGAAAGGTTCCTTCTACCCACCATGCCACCGACACCACATGGAGCAAGTGGATTGCCCTCATCACGCAGCGCGCCCGTATTGGTAACCCAAATCGCCCTGGGATTTTGGAGATAATTACAAACTGGCCAGAAGGTGAAGATTTTGGTCTCGCTGAGGAGGAGGAGCAGAAGCAAGTGACCCGGGCTGAAGAAGCTCCACCGTACAACCAGCTGCCAGCAGATGAAACGTGCTACGCTCTTTTCACCGACGGTTCCTGTCGCATCGTGGGAATGAATCGGAAGTGGAAAGCAGCCGTATGGAGCCCCACACAACAGGTTGCACAGGCTACCAAAGGAGAAGGTGGATCAAGTCAACTTGCTGAACTCAAAGCTGTTCAGCTGGCCTTGGACATTGCTGAGAGAGAGAAATGGCCAAAGCTCTACCTCTACACTGATTCATGGATGGTAGCCAATGCTCTGTGGGGCTGGCTGGAAAGGTGGAAAAAGGCTGACTGGCAACGTAGAGGAAAGCCAATCTGGGCTGCTGATGAGTGGAAAGACATTGCCACTCGGATAGAGAAGCTACCCGTGAAAGTCCGTCATGTGGATGCCCATGTTCCCAAGAGTCAGGCCAGTGAAGAACACCGGCACAACGAGTGGGTAGATCAGGCTGCACAGACAGAGGTGTCAAAGATAGACTTAGATTGGGAACACAAGGGAGAATTGTTCCTGGCTTGATGGGCCCATGATGCCTCAGGTCATCAGGGCAGAGACACCACCTGTAAGTGGGCACGAGACCGAGGGGTGGATCTAACCATGGACAGTATTTCCCAGGTTATCCATGACTGTGAGACGTGTGCTGCCATCAAGCAAGCCAAGCGGGTGAAGCCCCTCTGGTATGGTGGGCGATGGTCCAAATATAAGTATGGAGAGGCCTGGCAGATTGACTACATCACACTGCCTCAGACCCGCCAAGGCAAGCGCTACGTGCTGACCATGGTGGAAGCCACCACCGGGTGGTTGGAGACATACCCTGTGCCCCACGCCACTGCTCGGAACACCATCCTGGGCCTGGAAAAACAAGTCCTTTGGAGACATGGCACCCCTGAGAGAATTGAGTCGGACAATGGAACTCATTTCAAAAATAGCCTTGTTAGCACCTGGGCTAGAGAACACGGCATTGAGTGGGTGTACCATATTCCCTACCATGCACCAGCGGTTGGGAAAGTCGAACGGTGCAATGGCCTGCTTAAAACCACCTTAAAGGCACTTGGTGGGGGAACTTTCAAGAACTGGGAGATCATTCTACCAAAGACCACATGGTTAGTGAATACCTGAGGTTCCACTAATCAAGCAGGTCATGCCCAGTCTGAGCTCTTGGGAACACCAGATGGAGATGAGGTCCCAGTGGTACACCTGAGAGGCATGTTAGGGAAAACTGTTTGGGTGAACTCTGCCTCCAGCAAAGACAATCCTGTCCGTGGGGTGGTTTTCGCTCAAGGACCAGGTTGCACTTGGTGGGTGATGCAAAAGGATGGAGAGACCCGATGCATACCCTAAGGAGACCTTGTTCTAGGGTGAACTATCTATGATACTGTGCCTGTATCTGTAACTGCATGTATGTATATGATTTAAAGGTTTTAATTTGATGAAGGATGTGGGCATGGGAAAAATTCGGGGTGGATAATGTTGGGGGTTGGGGTTTGTTCCCTTACTGTGCCAGTTTGAAGAATTTTTCCCTTTATTATGATAAGAGAGCCTGCCAGGTTACACCCAGTTTTTTTTCAGGACTCTAGACAAAGGGGTAGGTGGGAGGCTGGCTTCTGGGGATTTCT